>CASBRV010000309.1:0-13197 GCA_949128135.1 Parasteatoda lunata | reverse complement strand
TATATATTATATATATATATATATATATATATAATATATATATATATATATATATATATATATATATATATATATATATATATATATATAATATATATATATATATATATATTATTAATATATATATATATATATATATAATATATATATATATATATAATATATATATATATATATAATATATATATATATATATAATATATATATATATATATATTAATATATATATATATATATATATATATATATATATATATATTAATATATATATATATATATATATATATATATATATATATATATATATATATATATATATATATATATATATATATATATATATATATATATATATATATATAATATATATATATATATATATATATATATAATATATATATATATATATATATATATATAATATATATATATATATATATATATATATATATATAATATATATACATATATATATATATATATATATATATATATAAATATATATATATATAACATTCTACTGCTGTTTTTGACAATTCCACTTCAAATTCAAAGTATATGGCAACGTTTTTTAAGATTGACACTTGTATTAAATATTTACGTAAAAGTTCATATTTATGTCATTAGTTTTTAAAGCATTCCATAAAATGTTATAATTTGTCCCATCTGTGGTACAGTTAACACAAGCACAATAATCACATCAACAAGCACACACGCAACTGAAAACAATCAGGGGATACATGGATTTCGGATATAAACACTGAAAGAGGAAATGTTATGGTGACTGCGATATACTGTACAGATATGTAAGTTGTGAAAAAAGAAAATGAAGCCGTAAGTAAATAAAAATTTAATTGTATGATTCATATTTGCCGGTAATCAAAACATGTGCGATTATCATCTATCACACAAACAAGCAAAAAGTTTGATTTCTCTCATAAAAATAAAATTCACTAAGATGTTTGGTTTTCCCTAATTTAAAGTATTTTCCCACAACTACGAAGCATGGAATTGATAAAATTATTCAAAAAGGGATTGATGGATTTTTCCCTCTCCTGAAGAAGAGCGCATTTCATTCCGATTGCTGAATTGTTCCTAGGGTGATATAGGTCGCGTAATATTTTTCCTTAGAATGTCCCCTAATGTGCTCTATCGGTTTCACAATCGGTGATCATGCTGACTGACCCAATCGGAAAAAAATATCTACTTACTGGTTATGATTTAACCTAGTGATTGAGTTCTTCTCCAATTGCTTAACCAAATGCAATTGCTTCAGCGTAAGGGACAACGTTTTGTCGGAGGATTCGATTCGTTCAGCCGCCATTGACTAAAGTACCAGTTAAGACCATCTTTCTGCCTACACAAAATTGGACATTTTGATGGAAGCAGGTTTTTCCCGTGGACCAAGTACTCTCTAGATGATAGTATGTCTAATCTCACGTTATACATTGTTCCACTTATTATTTAATATCCATATCAGATACTACTATGCTTCTCTTCTTCGAAATTATCGTGGTTCACGTCATGTCAGTAAAACACGAAACTCTGGTCTCAGAGATTGCTAACCAACGTGATGAAGCCGATTTTTAACAGTTTGCGTTGAGTACCATTAACCCTCTGAAAATGCTATTTCAACGAAGTGGCATTCATAGTACATGTTTTTCTGGCTATTAGCGCTAAATACCAAAAGAATTTTGTGGTGAATTTTCTGACGTACGACTTTATCCCAATTTTCCATTAACAAGCAAGTATTTTCAACCGTCAAAAGCAGTTTTCATAAGTAAGAAATAACACTTCTGGAAAAGGCACTCTACTAAAACCGATTGCTAAATTTTCTCTAAACGACCAATCACTCTCTGAACCATTCATTCAATTGAATCATGTACTCAAATGTTATTGCACTCGCCGTTACAAAACATATGCATAGAGCGTATGTTCCTTACCGTTACGGTTAACGTAAGACGAACGCCATTCAAAATCTCTCTAATGAAGAATCCTACATAAA
Source organism: Parasteatoda lunata (assembly GCA_949128135.1). NCBI lineage: Eukaryota > Metazoa > Arthropoda > Arachnida > Araneae > Theridiidae > Parasteatoda > Parasteatoda lunata. The sequence continues at coordinate 11,192 of CASBRV010000309.1, read as the reverse complement.
CTTTACTTTTCTCAAGACAATTTTAATAAGACTTTTTTTACGCAATTGCTGGAATCCCAAAAATAGTCCACGACCCGTAAATGCTATAACCAAAGTTCGCTGCAAAAATAAAGTTTCCAAATTACATGATTGTAATAACAAAAGTAAAATTCTTCACAGGGTTTTTACCTTTTGACGTGTAAATGGTGTTAATTTATTAGTGTTTTAACTGAGGCATACAAAGAAATGATAAATAGATGCAAGGAACTCTGTTACTAAAGAAGCAATTTATTAGATTGAACTTTGTTTTCAGATGTAGAAAATGGGAAAGAAAGTTAAAAGATCGATGATCGCGAGTTGAAATCGCTCAAAACGGCTATGAAGTCTATCGATCCTCTTTCTTTAGTCTTATGGGGCGATCAAAAACTCGTTATCTTCCCTCAATGATACCGAATCAAGAAATAACAGATGCTAAGTTTTCATGTATGAATTTACTGCCATGAGTATATTTAGATACTCAAGGGCATTTTCTAAGAATTCTAACCTAACACGATGCTTTAAATTTCCGTAAAGCATGAAAGCACAATTACAATTAAACTAAAAATAATTAAGATAGCTTCTATCGTTAGAGGTTTTTTTTTTAAATCTTAGAAATAAAAATAGTATTCTTGTTCATAATACTAAGCTTCGATTGGTATTGCATGCTGCAGTGGAAAAGATATGAAATGTTTTTTTTTTCTCTCTGAAATATTTAAATTGGCTATGTGGAAGAAACAAAAGTTGCTTTAATTTGTATACATAGAAAATTTCTACTTTAAAAATATTTTCTATATTTTATGTATTAATTTATTTTTATTTGCTTATTTATGCAAACTGGCATAAAAGGAGAAAATAATCATTATAATATTAGACGAGTTAAGAACGTTAGTAAAAATAATAGTTCTAGATAGCTGGATAATCCTTTTTTTAACAATATTTTTGAACGTATTCCATGTAATAAAAATTAAATTTTATTCTGTTTTTTAAAAGGTATGGGTACCCGGAGATAGCTTATTGGTAAAGTTTTTTATTTAATAACCCCACTGTAATTTACCTGAATGGCTATTTATTTACTTTATTTACCGATTTATTTACTGATTTTCATTATAAGAAACTGAAATTTTCTTAAGAACCAGGAAAAGTAAGTAGAAAAATAAAAATCCCCCCCGCTGCCAGAATTTAATTCATGTTAGAATTTTGAAAGTGGGCAAAGCAAACATGTAAAATGAATAAAAATTAGACAGGAATATAAGACGTCGCATATCACGCTACATCCACGCTGGTAAAAGTTTTCAGCATTCCACGCTACCAGAATTTATGGCAAGCATGCCTCCAGGCGTCTGGTAAAACTTTTGAGCATCTTCTGTGGTTCATAAATGCTTAAAATGTAGAGGAATACTGCATAAATAAAATGTTTGTGTTTATCGTTGTTGTATAGTACGTATAATTTACAAGTCCCCTTACCTCACCGTATGTTAATTTACAATCCATGAGTCTTTAGCGACTCACATTTTTTTTTAGCTTTTCCTCTTAGTTGCAGTTGGTCCTAACTATAAAACAAGCTGTTATTTATTTTGAAGTTTGTTACCCGAATTAAAAAAGAGCCCAGAATCAAGTTTCTATTTTATTTAAAAAATGCAAAGTAAGGGATCGGGTCGTTAAAGGCCGCTGGATTAGAAAATAGCGCTCCGGATGGCGATTGCAACCCCGTGTTATCACGTGATTTTCTATTTTTTTCTATGCTTGCTTTGATGTTATTTTGGAACTTCAATTTTGACAAATTTAAAGTAAATATTTTCAAACGAAAGCAAATAATTTTACTGTATATCATTGAAACCTACTTATATTGAATTCAACTTCTTTAAAAATTTAGAAAGAATTACATTTAAAAAACATTTAACCAACTACAAATATGAAAAAAATCATTTCTAAAGGTAAAAGAAATATTCATTCAAGTCGTGTCTTGTTACTAAATATACAAATGATGATTTCTTACTTTCTTTAAGTTTAAATTAAATATTTTTAAGTGAAAGCACTTATATCTTAAGTTTTTATCTTCACAATTCTCATGCGTTAAGTGAAGATGTATTTAAGGTTTTTGTTATTCCCATGTCGTTGAAACTTGAGTTTCCTAGTAAAAGCGTGTCTAAAAACTTGCATGGAATTTGTTTAGTTGTGTGGTTTTAGCCAAAGTGCTTTCTTCCGTAAATCGCATAAAAAAGTCCTCATCTTCAAATTTAATGTCAAAAGAAAGAGCTTCTACTAAATACTTGAAGGAATTTGTGTTTAATATTGTTCTTTTGAAGAAATTTGTGTTTTGATAAAATGTTTCTTGGCTAGTTTTTATCAGGACAAAAAATACTTTATAGACTTCGAAATTTAAGTCTTTCTTGTTTTTTGGAATGTATTAAATAAACACGCATTTTTCCTTCTAAAAGAATAAACTTTTTATAGAGTATATTTTGCTATTTACTGAATTCGCACAAAATTTTTAAATGGAGTTTCAAATAGTTATATTTAAATTATGAATGGTTCGTGATTTTGTAAAAGAGAGAGCTATTTAGTTTTTCATAAGTGTGTTATTATTTTAGACTGTTAAGAAACAAAATTCAGAATAATTTGATAAAGTAAAAAATAAAAATTATAAGCAAAACTAAGTTCACCAATGTAATCGCTTGAATTAATCTTTAATACTTCTTATAAAATCGACGTTAGAACTTTTCGTAAATTCTTTGAAAAAATGTTTTTCCATGATATACATATTAACTTTAATGTGTTTTATTTTCTTAGAATCATTTCTAAACCATATAATATTTTAAATATGTGCTTAAGGACTTGTTTAAATTTATTACATTGTTAATTCTATAAAAACTTTGGTTAGATCTTTATTTTTATTTTTTTTTAAAGTATTTGAAATTCTGTCAAAAAAAGAGAATGCTTAAAGAAAGAAAGTATGCTTTTTAGTATGGAAATCGTAATTTAGATAATACATATGGGTTACAAAGCTTATAGCTTATATATATATCTCAACCATATAATTTATCCTCATTTTAATTACGATTTTCAAAAAAAATTCTAATTAATAAAAAAATAAAAAACGGACTTACACAATAAATATATATATATATAAGTGTGTGTGTTTGTGTGTGCGTGTGTGTGTGTACATAGATAATATATGTGCATGTATACCATATACAAACATATAAAAATTAACTTTATTCCTACCCATCGTATACCTTCATATTATCGAATGCACACAAAATTTTCTTTAAAATATCTAAATATTTTATTTTCTACCATACAATTATGTTAAAAACGTTTTGGGAGATAACGTAAGGAAAAGAAAGCAAAATTGAAGTTTATTTTAAAAAAATTATTTTGTTATTATAAATTATTCTATTATCATTAATAGTTTTGTTATTTTTGTTAATTCTATTAACATTATTATCTATATAACTATTTCTAATTAATTAAAAATAACATTGAACCAACTACAATACGAGTCCAAAGAAATAATTACCACACGACATTATAATCTCATCATCTTATACTATGTTGAATATAGTTCCTATTTATTTTAAACAGCTACGTGTAATTCTCAATGTAAACAAAATAACATGTCTACTTTAATAAAAAGACATAAATTTAAAAAAAATCTTTAGATTTTTAAAAAAAATATTTTTGAAAATGACATAGTACCCTTTAATGTAACAAAAACAACTAAACACAAAAATCCATTTTTTTTCAATTGACAATTTAATTGTTTGGGAGTCCACTCCAGTCTTCAAATTTTAATTATTATAAATAATAAAAATATTAATATGGAACTATACCTATAGTTGAGTATATACATTTACTCTTAAGTTTAAACATTCCATCAAAACATACTTTTTCGCTTTGTTCTTACCAATAGAGATTCCTATTACTATCACTTCAACGTAGTCTTTACATAAGCAAACTGTCAGACCATAAAACTAAATTGCCTAAGATATATTCAAGATGGTGGTCCAATAAGGCTTTGTTTCGAATATTGCTTGGTTTGGACATAAATCTTTATATCTTGCCTCGCACTAGTGTCTCTGCATTCTATTATTACATTTCGACTAGGCCTTCTGTATTCTAGTGCATATTTATGCTGTTTGGAATAAAATATGAAATGAAATGTCTCTGGATTTAGGTACCGTTTTATTTGGATTTTGCATTAGAGGTAATATATATATTTAATACATGATATCGCTGCAGATACTAGCCATTTCTTTTTATTCTTCAATCCTGGTCTGTTACACATTTGGATTTATTTTGTTTGTTCTGTTTTTTTTTATTACAAGGAGGGGGGATATTTGTTCTTCTATGAAAATTTTTAATGGAAATAATCAGAATTAGAAGTATAGGAATTCATATTCTGTCTTTATAATCAGCGACTAAGATAATTTAAAAAATTTGATTTGGTTCAAATTTTAATTTTAATAGATCGACTAGATTCTTAAAAATTTTAATTATTAAGATCAAGAAATAAAATTTTTATGCAGCCATTTGATTAATTTTTCTTAAATAAACTTATGAAAAAATGTTAAAGCACTAAATATTTGTGTGAGTATTGTAGAGCTAGATTTTACAATAAATATAAACTTACTTATTTTCATTTCCATTTCAATTGATATTAAAACATTCGAAAAATTAGTACCAGAAAAACATCGAGATACATATTAAATTAAAACAGTCTCATAATTTTAATTTGACCATTCTCAATGAAATATATTATAGAGGTTTCCCTAAGAAAACTAAATTTTTGAACTAAACTTTTATGTGTGTATTGTAGAACTAGTTTTTACTACCGATAAAAGCTTGACTAATTTGCATTTTCCTTCCAATTTAATATTAATACATTTGAACAGTTAGTACTAAAATAACATCGAGATATTTATTCAATTAATCACGTAGTCTAAATGTAACCGTTTTCATTAAAACATATCATAGAGGCTGACGTAAGAAAATATTTAATTTCTGATCACTTTATTTCGATTTTATTTCCCTACGTATGATACCATTTCTTATGAATCCCTATAAGTTTATATATATAAATGTCAGGATTTGGAATTCATAGCTTGAAATTGCGACATCTTTCTGTCAAAATATTTATCAGCGTTCACGTGACTAAGCATGCATAATGAAGACACCCACTTATGAACACATCACTGTTGATCGCCGAAATGACGTTGTTTGAATATTCCTCTTTACCAACCATTCGCATAATTTCAAAATCTTGCGAGGGTCTTCATATGAATGCCTTAAACTCAATGCATTAACAAGTTAATCCCTAAAGGATTCGAGGTTTAAGTGTAGGACTATTGAGAATATGGAATGGTACCTTTTCTGAATAATATTATGCGGATATAGAAATGCATTTTGAAGTATTGGTTTAGAATAACTTTGCAATTAAACTGTACTAATTGGAAATGATTTAAAGATAGCAGTCTGAGATAAATAAAACAAAGCACAGTTTAAAGTGATATTTTATTTTTATCTTTTTTGCTAACAGTTTATTAGAGTTAAAAGATTTTTTTTTTTCAAAAGTCATTTGCAAATATCTATCAAGTTTAATAATGTAACGTTACTATATGCTATATGTGTCTCATCAGTTGAATAACTTCGTTTATATATATTAAAAAAACAAAGCATTTACTTATGAACGTTATGAACATAATGAATATAATTTAGCAAAATGGGAAAAATATTTGTTTTGCAATTTTTTTTTTTGGAATTTAATGGCGTCAACCGATAGCAATTGTAAAGACAATAGTTCACGTTTTTTTTTTTTTGGAAAAATATTACATTGTGGAACAGCTTTCCTTTCTGAGATTACTGATCATTTTTTATCTTCGTAAATTATTATTTGAGTGTACTCCTTTTGCTGTCTGCTCTAAATTTCATATACATATCTTCGTTAATATAATTTTTTTAAACAATCTTAATCCTGTTATAATTAAATTAAATTGAATCAATAATTTAATTTTTATGATATTTTATAAAAAGCGAATGTAAATACTTATATTTTTTTCTTAACAATTAATGCAAAAGCTGAATATTTAATTCAATGCAAGTGTGCTACTCATTAATTCAGTTCGTGGCAAATCGAATATAAAAATCTTCACTACTGGCCATTAAAATGTGTATGAAAGTTGTTCTTGTTGTATGAGCGCAGTTCTTGGGTAAAAAAGTTTTTGTTATGCCTCGAGTAAGAAAGAGAAATGCCTATCAGCACGTGTCCGAGTTTGATAGAGGTCGAATTGTAGCCAACCGGGATTACGGTTTATCATACCGAAGTATTGATGCTAGGGTTGATCGAGATCCGATGACTGTTAGCAGAATATGGAATCGATGGGTTCATGACGGTCATATGGAGCGCCGTGCATAATCCCAGCGGTCCCTCATCACTAACAACCGAGAAGACAGACATGTTATCCACATGGCCTTAAGGGATCGTACAGTTACGTCACGAACCCTGAGTCAAGAAATGGGGTCATTTGCAAGATAGCGTACAGTTTCCAGTGTCAGCATGAAAAGTTCGACGACATTTGTAGTAACATGGACTGTCAGCATTTTGACCATGGCTTCGGCAACCTTTGACGCTGCATCACAGACAAAAGCGTCTCCAATGGTGTGATCAACGACGAACCTGAACGCAGGAATGGCACGACGCCGTTTTTTCAGACAAATCCAGGTTCTGTATACAGCATCATGATGGCCGCATCGGTGTTTGGCGACATCTTGTAAAACGCAAAATGGCAGCTCGCATTCGACATCGTGATATAGGCCCATCACCTGGAGTAATGGTATGGGCATCCATTGGATACACGGCTCGATCACCTCTTGTTTGCATTGCCGGCACTTTGAACAGCAACCGTTACATTTCTGATGTGTTAGGGCCAGTTGCTCTGCCTTATCTTCGAGGCCTTAATAACGCTACGTTTCAGCAGGACAATCCACGAACGCATGTTGCTCGCATTGTCATGACTTTCCTTGACACAGAACATGTTCACCTGTTGCCCTGGCTAGCACATTCTCCTCATCTCTCACCAATTTAAAACGTCTAGTCAATGAATGCCGAACGACTGGTACGCCACCGCTCGTCAGTCACTACGGTAAATGAATTTTGGCATAATGTTGAAGCTGCATGGAATGCTGTAACCATCCATGCCATCCAATCTCTGTTCGACTCGATGCCTAGGAGAATAACTGATGTTATTGCTGCTAGAGGAGGCTGCTCTGAGTACTGATTCCTCAGGATCTATGCATTCAAATATCCTTGTTCTTCCAACTATAATGCATGTGCAAAATAAATATCATTCTATTACTTACATTCCTTCCTGGTGTAGCAATTTTAATGGCCAGTAGTGTATTTTTATTATTATTTTCAAAGCTGCTTTGCTTTTCGAAGCTACGTTATTTTTCTAACCACAGAAATGTTTCTGTTACAGAGTTATATTAAATACTAAAGGTCTTTTTGGTGATTAAGGTGTAGTCAGGATATTTAAAACATGTTACTGGCTTATGCTGGGTTAACTTTATTTTTGGCTAGAATAAGTATCGATAACTCGACAAATTTTGAATCTCTTCCCATCTTCATAAGCATCTGTAAGCAACTATTTTGCTGGAAATTTGAACTTTTTGGCGTTAGGACTGGGGGGGGGGGGCTTTAGGATGTTCGATGGCCCTCAATCCCACCGTTTAAAGTGTTGTTTAAGTGTTGATTGGTGATGATGAGAACAATAAGCATGACCGTGAGCACAAAATTGATAAGGATATTATTCTGATATTAAAGTAACAGTGGTCAAGATTAAAATAAATGTAATAGCCTAAGCAAATGATAAAGCACAAGAAAATTATTATATATGATATACTATGCTGTTGGTTTCATTTAACTGAACCTAAAATAATGCTTGCAAGCGTCAATGAGAATGAAGAGAAACCAGTTTCTGCTTAATCAGCTACGCATATGTATTTGAATTATATATGTATACTTGATCATGTATATTTGAATTAAGATTACTTATTACATATTTAGGGAGCACCAAATATTTAGGTAAAATGATGATTACCAGTAATATGCTTTGTACGATTTTAATAACATTTTTTGATTTTGGTAAAGGAAAATGATTTTCTTTAAAAAAAAAAAAAAAACTATATTTATTGTAAAAGTTTTATTTCCTGTAGAAAATTCCAAAATAGATATAAGAATTTAAGACAATGGGCAGTATTTATATGGGTAATAAGTATCATTAAAAATCTCAAATGTTTCTTTGCGACTGGAATAGTTTAAAATTTAATTAACTTTTATAAGATAAATTTAATAACCAAAATTTGTTAAGATTTTTCTATAAATTTTGGAAAATGTACTATCATTAAATTCAAAAAATATATTTCAAATTTCAAGAAATCAGTTCACTCAAATTCATGTTCGCTTGAACACAAGCAGAAAAAAAAGCTACATGATAATGTATGTTTTACACAATTAAAGTAATTAAAAATTTAAGATTAGAGACACAATTAAAGTATAAATACTTCCCTTCAACGGTAAAAATAACATTTCCCACCTAACACTCCAGGTCATGAACTCCTTTGCACACTTCTGCCTCTCTCTTTATGATGCTTTAGCAGTCTTAGCTTTCTTTTTAATTTTAGAAGAACAACATTCGAATTTGATTTCTAAGTGCTCTAGACTTTTGTATGAGAGATCGTTCTACTTGTTTGCTGAGTTATTTTGCGAGTAGACAAGTTCTGTTTCGTTTCAAGTTTAAAAATGTGTCTATTTACCAGAGATGATAATTTGTTCTTCCTATCCTTCCTTTTACATATTCCATATGAACCTTTTTTGGTTTAAACATTATGAGCAGCAGTTTTAGAGCATTTAATTAACTTACATATTTCACTTTCAGACTCTCCAAAGTCTTCAAGAAATTTTTGTTTGAACTTCTAGGACAGATAATTCTTTTCTCGAAGCACATTGTGAATTTTCTAATGAAAGCAAATAAATTAAATTCTAATTTTTATGGTAATATTATCGTTTGTATTTTCTGCGATGTAAAATTACACTTAAGATAAGATTTCTTTTAAAAAATAAATGAATATATATGCAAATAATAAAAAAAATAAGTAAATAAAAAAGATTGAGAACTCAAGCAATTTTGAGAAAAGAAATAGGTGGTTTTTTACTTATGCAATACTCAAGTTTAAAATCAAATAATTTTATATGTGAAAATATCGTAGTTCTTTTTTCACTTTTTTATTTATTTCATGAAATATAAGTTAAAACAGTTGCTTTACTGTTTTAAAATTATTGATTTTATTCAGTGCTCCAGAAAAATGAGTGTTATTTGGGGTGGTCTCATGACTTTGTAACACACTGTACTTTCCCAACTATGATATATGCAGCCATTGGCAGATAACCCCCAAAAATACCATAAAGAAATATAAATGAATATATATATATATATATATATATATATATATATATATATATATATATATATATATATATATATATATATATATATATATATATATATATTATAAATGTGTGTATTAGTAAAGGTTTGCGTGGAGTCAAGAGGAAAGGACAACAGTGGGAAACTATTTTTTGTGTGTTATGCGTTCGTTTAAAACATCATTTCTCATCGATTTAATTTGCAATGATCAAAGCGGAATTTTTAAAAAAGGGTCATATGTAAGTACGTTTCACCTTTATGGCTAAGCCTTAAGAGTAGATAAAATTTTGAAATTCTCACCTCCGTCCTATTGATAATTTTGATGTGAATTAAATTATGAATAAAAAGGAATTTAATTCATTTGAAATTCCTACAGCCTCAAATTAGTTTTGAGTAATAAGCTAAAGGAGTTTCTTTCTGAAAAACGGAATAAATCCCAGAAATATTTCAACATAACAAAAATGACCATTTAATGGAGTAAAGCAAATAAAATTAAAAATAAATAAATAAAAGAAAATACTTTTTAGTTACGACTCATAATGTAAAATCGTAAATCGAAACTTAGACTCACACTTTTCTAACATAAACTAAAACTTCACTATGAAAATATTATTCAATTAATTTATATTAAATAAAACTTAATTACATGATTTTGGTACACATTGAGATTTCAGCTTTCACTTATTTTACAATCTTGAAAAAGAAAAAAAAAGTTTCAATGGTTATACATCATTAAAATAAAATATTAATGATCATAAAATTTTTCATGTTAAGAAAAAAATGAATGCACCACCCTGAATAACTTTTGATCTAATTAACGGTTCTTCATGTTCTAGGCTTCAATCTTAATGGTTCGAGGGGGCAGATCATTTTTTAAGTTACGAAATCAGAGCAAAATATATCTTCTCTGAATAGACATAGAATTTCTTTATGATGGATTTCGATTTCTGATCCCCTATCTGGGAATTATCGTCCCAGTAGTTTGATCAGGAGAGCAAGCCAAAATTTGGACCACTGAATTCTGAATTAACTTTTTACGTATTTCCCCAAATCTCGAGAACTTTTTAAACGGATTAAAAAAATTCGCACGAAATTATGAAATTTGTTTATCTGAAGACCATGCAAAATATATAAATATATCATCCATGCAAAATAAAACTTTTGACAATTTTTTTATATTTTATTTAATAGTCGAAAAAAATCTTGCATTGTAGTGTATACAATTTTTTTATAATATTAAAGAATGAAATTTTACACAGCAAAATTCGAATAGTTCTTGGGTAATCGAATTTTAAATATACGATTTTTTAAAAGTACAATTTCTCAGGAACTATTCAATTATATAAAATACTATTTGCAATATATATATATATATATATATATAATATATATATATATATATATATATATATATATATATATATATATATATATATATATATATAATATATATAATATATATTATATATACACTACAATTACTGTGGTAATTATCAATTACCACAGTAATTGATAATTTCTTTTCGACAGATACATTAAAATATTTGGCTCGAAACATGCGTTCAATCCACATTTTTCAAACTGTAATCTGAAATTAATCTCTTAACAACCTTTACATTTTACGGCGTTTTTACTTCAAAAATAGTTTCCTTTTAAAAACATTTCCTGAGATCTTTCATTCAATTGGAA
>CASBRV010000308.1:600000-924000 GCA_949128135.1 Parasteatoda lunata | reverse complement strand
GTGGGAGTTTGATTACGAGAAATTGAATTTTTCAGATATAAGAGTAAAAAAAAAAAGCACAAGCGGAATCAATAAGACAAATAATTGGTGAAGACTTTCAGTTTCAATTTCATTTTTTTAATTAGAAAATGCATAACTCAAATGAATAAATTATAAGAATGAGTAATAAATTAATAAAAACTTTTACTGAATAACGCAACATTCATCGGTCTCAGTAACTCCTCTATAAAATAAATAAAATGAGAATTTTCCAATTGTAGAATAAGAAATACAGTGGAACCCTGAAAATCCTAATTTCTCAAAAAATGCTTAATAAAAGTATCGTGATCTATTGATAACAAATCGGTCAATAATAAAAAAATATGAATTTTAATGAAAGTACGAAATCAGACTATAAAACGAATTCTCGTAATTTCTTCGAAAACTTGAGTTAGGAAGAAATATAACTCGAAAATAATAATAATAAAAGAAATTTTTGCCAGGATCTGAAATCAATTGATCCAGAAGGATGAACTCCCAATTTGCGAAAAATACAGTATAAAATCTCTGAAGATTCAAAGCCTTTTTTTAATTTATTCTATCACGATGAGTGAAAAATATGAATTATTATATTTAACTTTTCACTATTAAAAATAAATTGCCTATAGTTATTTTATCGAATTTAGTTTAAAAAGTTTTCGAATAATATAAATAAAACAGGGTATCTGGGTAAATATCTCACACCATGATGATTCTAAAAGATAATAAAAAAATATTTAAAAAAAAACTACAAGTATATTACATCCATAGTGTGTGTACAAGGGATAGTGTGAGTATTATAATCTTTAAACGTAACTCAGAAACGTATTTTTCTTAAAATACGTTTCTGAGGTCTAAAAGGTTGTGTGTTCGACCCCCGCCGGCTGAAGACCACCCATGTAGTAAATAGTGACCGATGCACGTTAAATCTGTCAGGTAATAAAGTCCTCCTTGTACCCGTAACAAATCATACCTCTGGGGGTGCTGATCCAGGAGTTTCCGTGTTTTTTTTTTTGGATTGGTTCAAAATTACAAGGCTACGAAGTTGATCACTAGTAGTTGTAACCCAGAGTAGTCGATCACAGATGTGACTGGTTGATACGAATTCTGCTCTCAGTTCGTACCGACCACAGTACTGGCATAAAATATAGTTAGTGGTCGACAAATCAGGGTTAGAATTCCCTTTCCGTTGATCGAACCGAGGGAGATTTTTGAGATTTTCCTCGCCATGTAACGTGGATATGGGTTTTTAGCTCAATGAAGCTACGAAGGCTAGTTTGTCCCAATGCTGGATGCAGGAGTTCGATTGAATCCTGGTTATTGTAATAGATTAATCAGCTTCGAAATGATAGGCGAGTTTAAATGTCATAATTAACTAAAATATGTCAAAAGTATTAATTTTATTTAAAAAAAATAGCTGTATGATTCCTGATTAAAATACTTAATTACAAACTAATTTTTTCTATCATGATTAACTCAATATAAGTCGATTTTTCACTACTTATAAAATTATAGCAATTCATGCATTTTAAATGAATGAATGAATGCCTCTTATATAAATTGAAAACAAATCATTCCGCGTAGTAAATGGCATATAAATATTTTCTGCATGCCCGTTTAAAAAATTTTCAAATTTAAAATCATTATAGTAAGAAATGTACTCACAATATTTAAAAATATGAATATGTAATCAAACTATGAACAGAATCTATTGGAAAATAGGAACAGGCGTGGAATCCAAATATTTGGCTATCCTTAGTAGTCTAAAGTTATTGTATGAAAAAATTATTTATTAGAAATTAAAAGGTTATTAGAAAACTAAGCAGCGGTATTAGTTTATAGACATTTTAGTTGCTGATAATATATATATATATATATATATATATATATATATATATATATATATATATAATAATATAAAACAATGCAATACTAACGCATTTTTTCATATTTCTCAAAGAATACTTAGAGAATTATTTTGGAACTTTACAAGAGTTAAAGTCATGCGTTTTCTCAGATATATTAATTAAGTTTAAAGCTTTTAAGATTTGAGAGACCGGTAAAAAATTAAGAACGAAAAACAATGTTTTTGAATACATTTTTCCAAAAGAATATGCGAAAAGCTTGTGACTCATATCAATTACGTTGATTGTCATATGACGTAACAATCGTATACATACTAATGTAATTAAACTTGTATTATAAAACAATCTGATTTTTTTAATATTATGAAAAGTTGTTTAGCATTCTTTAATTATGCATCAGAAAGTCTTATTATAGTTTTATTATACATATAAGCTAAGCACGCGTGGCATTTTCAGTCCATAGCGTACTGAATCTCATTTTAGTATTCTTTGCTTTGAAAGATCGTTTTCTCCCCTATATTAGTCCCTGCTAATACAACTACACATTTGAATAGCCAGAAAAAAACCGGTTTTATGCGTATACCCCATAGTAACAGGAAGAGATGGATGAAGTTTCTTGTTTTTTTATAATTCATTATATGATGGAGAGCTTTTTTTTAAAATTGTATTTGTATAAATTATTAATTTCCGAAATTCTTATCAATAATGTTTAATTATATTTTATTATTTTCTTTAAAAAAACTGGCAACTGTCAGGAAAAAAATTAAGATCGTAAGGAATAAAATAAGATTTCACTATTTGTGATTATAAAATATTCATCAACATTTATTTTTTTTGGATAAAAAAACTGTCCCATATCTTTATTATAACTGTACGAAAATATATTGATATTTATGGATTAAAAATAAGAAATGATTTTCTTGCCGGTTTCCAATATTTCCATTTTGTTTTTTATTTTCTCCCTTCTTTTACTTCTTTTTTTTTTAATAATTGTCGTTGAACAGCCAACCCAATTTCCAGTTTATGACTACCAACTCTGTAACCTTGTATTTTTGAACAAAATCTAGAAGACAAAGTAACTCTTCTATCAAGTATTGGGAGAAAATTTGATTTCGTGGAGAACGTTTTGAAAGAACTAACACGTCTTTGCGTTAGGTGGACATGAAAACCACGAAAGCCTACCACGGATAGTCTGACGGATCCATGATCCGTCTGACACTGAGGATATATTTTGTTAGCATTGCGCTCGGTGTGAGCCGTGGGCGGATTTTTTATGACCAACTATCACTTGTATTCGAAATCGTATCACCTCATTTGGAGGAGAGCACTCTATCCCCTGAGCAACCACGGTTCTTCCATTTTGATATGTATGTTACCGGCAAAGTTTGAAAGTCAACATTCTGTGGAATGTCAAGGCGTTGTTATACCTAAACTAGCCAGTGCCTGAAAGGACTCTTATTTCTCACATTTTCTAAGCATTCAATGTAATGAAAAACCTGCAAAGTATAAAATATGTCTATGATTCGTTTCGAATGTAATGAAATGCAATTCAAACGTCTTTGAAGCTCACCATATCATAGCAAGTAGATTAATTTTAATTTCTTCATTTGTATATGAAAATTTTGTTTCCCTTCATATGACATGGATTCTTCAAGGCATAAATTTTGTTTTATCCAACTTTCATTTTCTCTACGCATCTTGAATACATTCATTTAATGGCACTCTCATTTTTTACGAATAACATTTAAATTGTTGAGGAATGCGCTTGATTTACAGAATAGCCGTATCAAGATCTTTTTTCTTACTTCGCCTAAATATCATTTGTCATTCTATAGAATGCCTTGCCATTACATATAGTGTCTACGGAAAGTATGTAATAATTCTCACATTTCGTGCTTGGCAAAAAAAAAAAAAAAAAAAAAGACACCTGGCATTCCATGCAATGTTATGGAAAGCCGGTGTTTTATACTTTACCCCGGTAATAAATGTATTATTTATTGAAGGGGTAAATCATGTGTTATTTTCTGAATATAAATTCATGTATCTAGTTTCAAAAGTTAAATTTAGAATTATTAAATAATGTAATATCTCATTCCATCGAAATTGGATTATTCCATTAATTAATCAGCACAATTTCCCATTAGAAAATGTATATTTTTTCTGAATTTTTTTTGTGAGATTGCCGTTTTGCTATAAAAACTGCAAATAATAAAAAAATTAATAACAGTACATATTTTTACCTTTCAGAAGAAAATAATGTTTACTATTTGTTAAAATAAAAAAAAAAAATGTATTTTGCTTATAACCTGAAAGTTGTAAAAATCGGAGAATCAATTTATTGCAAATAAAGCTTCATATAGCTTTTCCTCTGAATTCCTGTTTTTAATGTATGGGCAACTGTATATTTTGTAAACTCTATTTAAATAAAATTTATTGAGAGTAAATCAGAAAATTTCAAAGTTAATGTTTTTAAATTTGAAATTTTTTTTTCCGATAACTCAAAAATAATTTATTAAACTTTTGCAAATTTTCCGATTTGTAGATTTCTATATTTTAATGAACGAAATACAGAATCATTCATTCAGGGGAAGGGGGTTGATTATGAGACGGACCCGCTGCCTAGTTTGTTATCGAGGCTCGGTGAGGGGTTACTAACTGCTGACTAAATAATAATAATAAAGTATAGTGTCTTTCTATTTGCATAATACCAGATTTCATTGCATACCCGTAATATTAATTCTTATCTTTCATTCCTGAATTTTAAGAATCGAAGGAAAGATCAAAGACGTAAAGCGTTTTCCAAAATAAAATTCGCAAAACATTTAGAAATTTCTACAAGTAAGGAAAATTACTTATTCCACCAGTAAGAAGAGGCTAAACTTTGGCTACTTTCTTTCGAATGAACCGCCATTCCTTAAACCAATCAATTACCAGTTCTTTCCGAGGGGACTAAGGGGTTGCTTTTTTTTCACTTCGCATAATTAGGTAAATAAACGCCTTCGTTGTAGGTGGCAGCACAATAACTCAGATAGCTTAGATTTAAAGTTCAAATTTCGCGATGTTTCGGCACAATTTTTCTTCCTCCAATTTCAAAATATTTCTGTTTTTTTTTTTTTAAATGAAAGATAAGAATATAATCTTAATTTCCATGGGTTAAAAAATTCGATGAGTGAAAAACTACTATGGATAAAAATTGTTTGAAGTTGGATTGAGTTTTTTGAATTTAAAAAATAGTAGAAATTTTTTTTTTACTTAATTTCCTCCGCATTAATTAAGATATTTTTATTTTCTTTCGTTTCCAAAAAACAGAATGTTATTATCTTGAAAATTGACGATTTTATGTAAGGCTTAACTGTCCATAGAATAACAAGGGGGTGGCTTTTCTCCCGATCGAGCGAGCGAACGGCCTTAAGGTCCATCCAAGATTTGTTTCGGTTGCAACCATGCCATTTGACAAAAACTTTTGCTGTCCAGTCATTAAATTGCCTATCATGTCTGCTCCTATGAGTATTTGTACTTGTTCATAAGTCTGGCCAACATCATTTAAGCAAACTTTTAAACTCTTAAGTTCCTTCAGCCATGGACCTCTGTTTACAGGTAATAACTTCTCGCAAATAACATCTTGGCCCAATACCTCCAAATTGCAAGAGAATTTTCCTTTCAGCGATGTAACTCTTATTTCATATTTCTTGTGTTTTCTAACATCAGTAGTTACACCTCCAAAAAGGGAATGAGCCACATTCATTTCTTCTAAAGGAGTATACATCATCTTCTGGGCAACGGTATTAAGGATGTAGGATCTCTGCGATGCTGTATCAATTAGCAGACGAACATTCATTTCTTTACCATTGGCGACAAGTTTGGCGACCAAAGTTTGCAGAAAAACTTCTGGCGTCTGATTTAAATTCGCCGTATTAATTTCACTTACAGATGTTTCTGTCTGCGCCTTTTCTCCCTCTTTCGAAGCTGATTTTCTCATTTGTTCTAGGTTATCACACATGAGTGTCACATGTTTTCGACCACAAGCCAGGAATTTTACGAAATTCCTGCAGTATTTAGCTATGTGACCGGGAGCCAAACAAGCAAAACACCCTTTTTTACTTCTTACAATTTCCTGCCTCTCAACTAAAGGCTTTTTCTGGGCGAAAAACATTCGAAACTATTATGTTTGCCTTCACAAAATAGGCAACCTCTTCTTTGTTCTTTTACGTAAGAAGCTGCGTGTAAAACAGCGGCTGTTGATGGTGCTCGAGATTTATTCTTTTCATATTCAACTTTTTTCTTCTTAGCTACCTTCTTATCTTCAACTTTGAGCAACTTCAACTTTCTGCCTTTAAAAACACCATCAGTTTGTTTAGCCTTTCTTTGGCTTCTAATTTTGGAGTTAAAGAATTATTCCGATGGTAGGCCTTCAAAAATTTTAACAGGATTCTACCATCGGGTAGAGAATAGATGCACACTTGTCTGTAGTAACCCCGAGAGTGTCTAATGCTCTTAAATATGTTTCCAGCTTATCATATAAGGAGGTAAGTGGAAAAGATCTATTCACCTGAACATTAAAAATTAATTTGAGAAGTTCCCGTACGTATATCTCCACCAAAAGATCCTCGTTTCCAAATCTCGATTTCAAACCATCGATGGCTTTAGTATAATTTGCCCCAGTTGGCAGGAAACTTTCTACAATCTCTCTCGCTCTGGAACCCACCACAGTAGCTTGTATCAGATATTGGAATTTGTCTTCAAGGGCAATATCCGCATCCTTATCTATGTGCTGAAATTGGCTCCAAAACGGAAGCCATTCCTTGACATCGTCACCAAACTGCCTAAACTTCAGCTTTGGTAATGTAAACTTTCACCTAGCATTAACAGCTTCGGCATTAATTGAACTTGAATTTGCGGCATTTTGAACAGTCCGCGTAGAATTTTGTTACGTTAAAAAACATTTCGCTATAAAAAGAAGGAATTCTAAAAGAAACAAAAATAAATAACTTAAAGAATAAAAATGCTGTTGCCAGCCATAAAAATTTTTGAAAGTTGACTTATCAACATAAATCAAAAAGGCAACTAGATCATACAAGTGCAGCTAGATCAAAAAGTGCAACTAGATTAAAAATTATGATGCCTGAATGCTTGACGTAACAGACATCTTTTAGTTTAGAAAGGGAAATGCTATCGAAAAGATCCTGGAAATCAAAAGTCACAATAAAATTAATTTTATTATGTTTAATAAATTCTAAAATTGGTTGATTAATAGTTATAATCCAAGAAAAATCTTCTTTAATAATATTGTTAATAAATTTATTTAAGTAGTGAGAGAAAATGGTGTCTGGTTTAGTAAGGTAAGTGTTACAGTGGTGCAAGTGGCAAAACATGGTTTTGGAGCATCTTTGGAGCAACAAAAAAGCAAGTTTTGAGCAGCAAAACAAAGATTTGGAGCATATTTAATAATAAAAAAATTAAAACAAGAATTTAATAACAAGAATTTTTAATTTTGTTCATTAATAACATACCTTATTTTTTACATTTTTTTGAAGGTCCCTGCATTAACAAATTAAGTTTCTTTTTGGTATCTTCCAATGCTGTTAAATATTCTGCTATACTCGACTTAGTCTCAGATAAAAGGATTTGTCCGCTTTCTATAATCAACGTGTCTTTATTATTTTACCCATCTTTAATATATTTTTCAGCTGCGGCTAAGAGATCCTGGGAAGCCTTCAATTTTTTTTAAAATCAATTTCAGCAGCTTTCAATCTGCTTTCCTCAGCTTCAGTGTTTTCACATTCTTTGTGCTTTCTTTTTTCTCAACCTCTAATCAAGCAGAATAATTTTTAAATGCTGCAGGAGCCACTTTAATCATATCTTTGTCAACTTTAAAGTTTTTTTAAACCCCCTATTTTGTTGATATGTGACAAAATTTGTCTCAAACCATTAACACTATGGGAATTTAAACTTGCCCTATTGTCAAGTAGCTTTTTGTTCACACTAAAACCTCTTTCAACATCAGCATTCCCATGTGGTATGCACAAAAGAGCTTTAAAAAGCTTTGTAATAAAATGGATAGTTAAAAGAGGATATTTGATATTTCCCAAATTATCTTTCTTCACAAATTAGTTTTTCCAAAACACATCAATTGGTGCATATTCATTTGAGTCAGAAGAATAACCTTCTGGTTCTCCAAGTAACCTCGCCCATTCATCTAGTTACAAAGATGCATCTTCAGGTTTTATAATGGATGGGGTTACTATTGCCAGATATCTTATTGACTTAATAGAAGTGTCTTCCATTCTCATTATAGGATGCAACACTTTAAGATGGTGCAGTAACCTATTTTCAAGAGGCAATTCTTTTAATAACTTTTTTGCACATGCCAAGTAAAAAGACCTGGCCTTTGTGGTATCTAGTCCAACATCTATTAAATTTGAATTTTGCCAAATTTCTGCGTTTTCTACATCTAATGATTTTAAGTCCTTTCCTGACAAACTAAAAAAAGCAGAACTCTTTAAAAAACGCCTTAACAATGCTTTAACTAGAGACACCATTTCATCAAACAGCAAGTGAATTAATGGTGTCTCAGTTCGGAAAAGACCTAAAAATTTATTTAATATAGCCGAAATATTTCTTAAAAAAAGAGCTTTTGGCAAAAGCAATTTAAATAAACTCAATATTGAGTGGCTCATACTTTATTTTAAATTAATAATTACTTTATTTAATTCTGTAAAAGGTAATTCAAAACGCTAATTAATTTAACTATTATTTAAGGTTATCAAAAGTATTTTTCTTAAAATTTAAATAAATGTTATTTGTAATAATATATTCAACAAAACATTAACAAGATTAATATTGATCATACCGAATTTATAAAAATATGTAAAGAATTAATCAAATTAAGAAAACTTTAATAAAATTATATTACAAATGTAAATTAGTGAATGGCTCCTAATAAATTTTTATTAAAATTGGTTACCTATTACAGTATTTCTTTAATGAAATGATTAAAAAAAAAAATTAAATAATTTTGAAATGCAAATACAATGAGTATTGAAGCTAACAATTTTTTGTCAGAAGTAAATTATTACATTGACCCTACACTCATGATATTTAACAAATCTGTGATAATAAAATTTTTTTATATCAATTGTTTTGAATCAAATCATTAAGAGATGAATTAAAGTATTTTTGAATGACAAATCTGAAAAACATAAGATTTCTTTGCTGCATTTAAAATATTGAAAGTCTCTCTGTTCATACTTATTTAAAATCTTGCCTCTAAATATAATTAAGTTTTTTTCCCAAAAAAAATTAAAAGCACTAAGAATTTTGAAAGTAATAATACAATAATAAAATGCAGTAAGTAAAAAAAAAAAAATTAGTAAAAAAAAATAATAAAGTAAAATAAATGTTTAAAAAACAATATGCAATTAGTGGATGGTCCCTCAGATAAAAATTTACGTTTAAGAAATTTAATTAATTCTTATCTTTATTAAATTAAATGAATAAAAGGGATATGGAAATTTTGAGATTATGAAACTTTGTGACTGCTCTCAGGATTAATATAAAAATATGTACTTAGTGAATGGTCCCCAAGTTAATTCAAAGATCATGGTACTAATTTATAGATAGAATAGCGCAAGAAGACCATTAGCTTGCCATGGACGATGACGATGGCACTTCAATAACGATGAAATTAACAAGCCCTGAAAATTCGAGAGAAGTTTCAGTTCCTTTTCTGAGGAAGAAAATGAAGCCTGAAATTGAGAATATCTTGCAAAATGAAGCAGAGTTGCACATGAGAGCGCAAGAATCCTTCCCACTGAATCCAAAGCAACGTCCCACATGGCAGTAGCTTGGTTGCTGCAAAATTGTGACTTCGCGATACCCATGGGAAAATATCCTTTTTGGCGCAATTTAAGCCAAATACTTCAATTTGGAACATGTAGGCGCAGGTTTCCACAATTGGCGCAGATCGGCGCAGCACTTGCACCACTGGTATTAGTGACATGTGATTGCTTTAAATTTTAAAGGAATTTTATGAAATTTAGGACTGATAATTAAGTAAGGAAATTGTATATTGCTAATTTTAAACCTCTTATATAAAGCCAAAAAAAATTTTAATGACAATATTATTATTTAAATTACTAAGTTTAAAATCTTTACTATTTTTTACAGAAGATTGCATAATTATTGTTAGCTTTGTCTATGGAGTAATTAAAAAATTTTTCGTAGTTGCTGAATTGATTGAAAAATTTTAGAAAAATTTTTTGAATTATTAGTGTTATTTAAATTATCCTTATTATTGAAAACAAAGTTTTTAAAGTAATAATAAACAACCCGTTTCCATTCTGTTAACATACCTAAAGGTAAGAAGAATCTATTTGATATCTTTAAACAAAAACTATTGAGATCATTAAGAAAGTATTCTAGAATTTTATGAATTGATATATGGGTCTAAAGTTTGTGCTTTTTATTATTAAATTCCTAAGTTCTAAGTTAAAGTTTTCTATAATATTTAAATTACCAGTAATAATTTGTTTATCAACTCTTCTTTAAAGTGACATTCATAATCGGATACATTAATCCTACCTAAATATTTGCTTATATCATTATAATTAAATATAGTTCTACCAAGAGATTTATTATATTTAAAGCTTTTAATTATGTTAAATTCTTTTAATGGAAATAAATGTTTAAAATTTTCAAAAATATTATGAAATTTGATCTTATTGAAAATAAGGTTTTGGAAGTTAATAACAAAATATTAATTATCCAAATTTTTCTTTTTATTTGGGGTAATTATACTCATTTAAACTTTAAGATCGAAACAAAGAATTTATAAAAGAGAATTAATAAAAGAAAAGTTGATAATAAGATCTTGAAGCTTATAAATATCATTATTCTTAAGGGAGAAAACAAAATCTTTAATTTGTTTAATATTACAATGCTTATAAAAATCTTTTTCCATATTAGAAATAAAATTTTTATTTGATTTGTCACTATTAAGAGAGTCTCTATTACATCTTGATCCCTGTTTACCTCGATTTTTATGCTTATCTTTAATATATGAAAAAGTGAATAATTTGAGGACTTATTAAAGTTAATCTGTGTATGTTGAAAGGTATCGTTTAGCCCATGCAACAAAATTGTTTTGTATAAAAGTATGTAATAATTTTCTTTTTGTAGTCTTAAATCTAAATCTTCTACTATATCTAAAATAGTAATTTTGACACTGCTAAAATTATATTCTCTAAAATCATTCAATTCCAGATTATTGATAAATTTATTACTGTTTATATCAGAACGGTGTTGATTAATTTGAATATTAAAAGAGTTACTGGTTTGTCCAACATATTGCATATTACAAAAACCACAGGTTAACATATAAATAAAATTTTTAATTTTACAAAAAGATTTGGAGCTATCGTTATTAACAATTGTACGTTTGTGGTCAATATTAGGGAAAGTTTTGCATCTGTTATCACCACACGCTTTATAAGATGGTAAAATTTCAGATATTGAATGTAATTCATAAAATCTTTTGCTTTCGCTTTCAGAGTAGCAAGATATCGATTCGAAGGACCCCTCTGAATTAGGCTCTTTGAACCGGGTACAACATGAAGAATAATTTAAATGTTGAAAATTTTCTTTACATATTGAACATATTTTTTACACTTACAATTAATTATTATAACTGTTTAAATCCATTAAAATAAGCTCATAGAGCAACGCTTTAAACACACACAACATCCCAAAACGAAATTAGAAAAAGAATTGCACACGAAATTAGAAAAAGAATTAATAAACGCAAGCAGAGGGAAAATGAAAGTATGTAAATAGTAGATAATATTAAGCGCTAAGCTGCATTAAATACACTAAAACATAGCATAATAAATAAATACAAAAAGGACAACAACAAAAACTTGTTAGAAAAATAAAACGTATAGTTTTTCTTAATTTTCTTCAGTTTTTTTTTTCCTTTTTGTGATTATTTATTATGCTATATTATATATACATATACACACATGCAGAGCATTAATGAAATAACAACAAAATCTACATGCTTGTATCAGGTTTGATCGTGTGTCAGTGCCATTGTCATACAAATCAGCAACATAAGTAGGGAAGACAGAACGGAGCCAATATAAGAAATTGCAGTCAGAAGCATCCTCTATAACCTGAAATAAAATAAATTTAGTATAAATATTTTTAATTAGTAAAAATAAGTTTTAAAAAGCTGACAAAAAATAACTTGAAAAGCAAAAGCTACAAAAAAATGCTTATTACTTAATAAGAGAGCACTTATAAAAGCGAGACGAGCTTTAAAATTTATTAATTTTTGTTAATGAAACTGATGGGCTCAAGATACATGGTAGCGGAGCCCTTCAATTAAGCTATTTATAAAATCTAACAAAATCAAGAAAAAAGTAACAAGAAATTTTAAGTATAATTTACTTTTAAAAGATAAGATTTTCAAGTAGTTAAAAAATAAGAGATACTTTTTCTAAATGCAAGCTGGATATACATACCGTAATTTTGCAGAGATACACCATGGAATTTATGGTTTATAAACATTAAACCTTAGTATGCGCTGCGTACCTAATGAAGCAGCCTATACAGATTTTGTTTTTGTTTTTTTCACTACTTGAGCTAGAAAATTTTAATTTGTTCAATTGATTCTCCAAAATTTCGTTATTATTCTTTTATGTTTTGCAGCAATCTATTTTTATAATTTATGATCAATTAAAATTTAGAAAATTAACATTGCAGGTGTAAAACAATTTGCAAGAATGTAACAATTGTGCACCAGACATACTACCATTCAACCAAAGAAGCTGTTGATGAATTTCCCTCCAGCAATCACTCAGCTAATAGTCTCCTACAAAGGTCAGCAGAAGTATGATTCCACCTTTTTTTCTGCTGCAGGCGTGAAGAAAAAAAGTGAAAGAGAAATATCCAATCGAATGAATGGGGTGAAATGGTTAAATCTTAAAGGTCAAGTTTATCCCCACTTTCAGTTGAAGATCAACTTGTTGATTATATTTACTCTCGAAAATATCCAATTTTCAAATGTAGAGATGATCAAATAAAATGATGCAGCATGATGAGCACGTGAATAAAAGAGGAATGTGCAAACTGCATTTTATTCAACATATAATTTTTATTTTAACATTTTTGATTTATTTATAACTTGGACATTATAAATTAATTATAAAAGAAATAATGCATTCACAATCATTTTATGCTTTAATTTTGTGCAATTATTCATTTATTTTTATAACTATTTTTTAAAAAAAATAGTTTTTAGCTGTTTATCATTTGATAGGTTAAAATTTTAGAAATTTAAAATTAGTAAAAAGAAATAAAACACGCTCACGATTGTTCTATTGTACAATTTTGTGTCAAACAAGACTTATTTTACTTTATTTAATAATTATTTATATTTTTTAAATCATTGTAATGATTTTTAGCTGGGTTGAATAATTTGATTTAATAATATTTAGGTATTTCAAATCAAATTACGATAAAGCCACATTACGTGATCTCAATTGTTTTACACAAAAATTTTTTTTCACTTAGCAAGAAACTTTTTAGCAGTCTATT
The DNA here is from genome assembly GCA_949128135.1 of Parasteatoda lunata. Lineage (NCBI taxonomy): Eukaryota > Metazoa > Arthropoda > Arachnida > Araneae > Theridiidae > Parasteatoda > Parasteatoda lunata. The sequence continues at coordinate 910,522 of CASBRV010000308.1, read as the reverse complement.
GTATTTTGATAATCTATTTTAATTATATTTGGATTCTTAATGACTTGGTTTACATGGTTAAGTTAAAGTATTTTAAATTGGCATTTATTAATGTAATACATTTGTGATTGTGTTACATTTGAATTGTAAACAATTGTACGTGGTATAATTTTGCATACATTTGAAAAGTTATGATGAAAATTATCGAATTACATAATTTCTAATTTTAAGTAAGAATGCATACATTAATTTATTGTACATTTAGTAATTATTTTAATGATTTTTAAATGTCTAATTATTTATTTTGTATATAACTTGTTATTTGAAACAGATGTGTTAACTTAGCGATTGATTGCAATAAAATTTTGTGTGGAGTATCGGATGATCTGGCCTTTCTGATGAAAAGCTTTTCCTTTATAGTCAAATTTTACGCATATACCAGGTGCGGGGTATATATCAGGGCTATGCATCTCCCTGAAATCATGGGATTTTTTTTCTTTTATAAAATAATAATCATATACGGTATATACATTACAAACCATTAAATATACAAGGGGAAAATAAATAATACATGAAATACATGTATATAAAAACATTCCAATCATGTCTAATGTTGCATGCTGTAATAATAAAAATTATTACAGCATGCAACATAAAAAATTTATACTAACTTTTCTTTTAAATCACACAAGAAATCACCACATTAAAAAAATTGGCCAGTTCATCATCTTTAAATGAATTCTAAAATAAATGCATACAAAACAATAAGTATATCCATTTGTAGCATGATACTAAGTAAATATTAATGAAATTTAAAATAAGTATTAAATAACTTTTATGTTGTGATGTGAATTCGGCTAGAAAAATATAAATAAAGATGCTAAAACTACCTAGCAAGTTTTAGCTCTATACTTTGACAACTAAAAGTGCAATTTAAAATCTTGTTCTACATATTATTTAAAATTTTTAGGTTAATTTGATTTCAAGTAAAAGGTTAAATTTATTATTTATTTTAGCAATCATAGCAAATATTTTAATAATGAAAAAATTAATATTTTAATAATGAAATAAATATTTTAATAAAGTTAAAATTAAATTTTTAAAAGTCAAAAATGTGGCAGCATACAACTACATTTTTAAAAAATAAAAATATAGTGGCATACTATTTTTCCCTTTAAAATAAATAGCTTTTAAAAACAGACATTCTATTTTCAAAACAAAATTTTTAAAAAAACTTATTAAATCTCAGGTATAGAATAATATGAAAATATATAGAATAGCAAATTGAAAAAATATCAACTGCCATTTATTTTGTCTTAAATACAGATACATATACTGTTTCAAACTTTAGTAAGAAATAATCATATCTATTTTAAAAATTTCATTGCATAAGAATAGTTATCATTAAAATTAATTATATTGATTTTATTGTATCATTAAAATAAATTTATTTGACCATGAGAATTTTTATGAGAATACTATTCTGAATATTAGTGTAAACATTCCCATTAACACAAAATTTTTCTTTTAAAATATAAAAATATTCCTTTTTTATTTCGCATATTTTGCCAATATAACTTTTGAATTTATAAAGTAGGAAAACAATTAAACAATATATCAGATTATTTATCCAAAGTAATGTAATCTAATTAGCCAGAAAGAGTATATATGCAATAATATATCAAAACATACTGATCGTAATGCAACATTTGAACTATGTTCAAAATACTTTTAGAAGAATGGAAAAATAAATAAAACTTTCAAATGAATTTATGACGGATTCATTATTTGTTAGTTGAAGAGGCAATCATTAACTTTTAATATTGATGAAAGTGTATGAGGGAGGGCCAACAATGTTATTTATATAAATTTATGATTTCATTTATTTAATTTTTTTTTTGTTGCTGAATTTAGTTATCTGAAAATAATATTTAATAAATTTATTTTAAAACAATAATGCTAGGGAATTTAAACGCCTTTTGCCATACCAAATGTGGTAGTTTACTATAACCTAAGAAGATTCCAATATGATTTAGTAAAAAATGTTTCTTTTTTTTTCAACTTATCTTATTTTATTAGAAATTCCTATTACAAACTCTAGGGTTACTTAAATATAGATTTTAGATTAACAAAATAAAATATTTATTAAATTGATTTAAATGCTTAAGAACCTGAAAAAAAAACTTTCTTAATGGAGTTAACACAGAATTTACATTAAAATATTTTTAAATAAATAGGATTGAGAAAAATTGTATGAAACAAGGACTTTGTAACAAGAAAATTGATCGGTTTTCAATTATCTGCTTTATTAAAAAAATATAAAATTATATATATATATATATATATATTTTATCCAGTTTTATCACGTTATATGGTCAAATTGAACAAGCTGACATGTCGGGGATAACATATTGAAATATTGCACATATTTAATATATAGAATTTAAACAAATATGAGAAATGACAAAAGAGACTTTAATCATAAGATTAGTGTTTTGCAATTTTAGTGTAAGTTAAATAGACCTTTTTTAAAAATTCTTAATTAAAAACCCTATGACTACGACTTTTTTAAATACTTGCAATTTAAAAAAAAATAAATAACTGGAAATTCATAATTTTTGAAAAAAGCAATATATGCTATGAAATAAACATCCATATTGCTAATTTGGAAAGATAATTAAGATGCATAATTTTTAAGAATGAGGTTTGTAGACTGAAAAGTTTAAGAAAAACATGAAACAGCTATAACAATGCTCAACATTGTGTTAAATTTTTCCAAAACTGTTGATATCCATATAGAGCTTTCTTGAGTATGCAAATTACAAAAATTTATGCCAATATGCTATATATCATACAACTAGATTACACAACAAAAAACAGTTTATGTGAACTATCAACTCTTTCATAGAAAAACAAAATAAGTGAATATAACATAAACAAGTGGTTTTGCAGTAATATGGCTTCCTTTAAAATAGACTAATGGTTGTGAAAAAATTGATGGTTTCCAAATTTTTTAAAAAAAGTAAGGTTAAAAATGTTAAATGTGCAATACTTTTTATTTATTGCTTATGCGGTGCTTATGCATACTGCTTTGTTTCTTGCAGGACAAAGCAAAAAAGAAACTTTGTAATGTTTCCAAAGCAATTTATAAACAACAGCAGTTATTATTGTCTCCAAAAAGGACAACATTTAACCGTGTCAAAAAGTTGTACTCTCTTATAGGTGGTTTTAAAAATTAGAGAAATTAACAATTCGTGGAAAAGTCATAACAATGAATGACATCCAAAAATATAAACAATCAACTGAAAAAATTATAGAGTATAGAACTGATAGTAAAATTATTAAACATTGACCCAAAGTTGATACCAGAAAGGACAGATATACAAGTTTTATAGATGTAGTGTTAAAAAATTAGTTTTTTAACATAGATAAAAATTATCTATTTTGTTTCTTTTATCAAATAGGACCGTACTACTTTTACCAAACAATTCTTGGCTCACATTTTGCAATTTTTTACTGACATAAAATGAGCATTATTGCAAATTTCATTTAGTGTGATCAAGATGAAAAATGAGAGATTTTAATAAGAAGAGTATTAAAAGAATAAGCAAATAAGTGAAGTAAATACTGCACAGATTTCACACTAGCTTAAAACTTATTTAACAATTGCGATATTTTTGTTTAAAATCGAGACCGTAATAATTAGATTTAGATGATTTAGTCATAGTTTATTATGCCTAATTCTAAAATTTTTAAAGTGTAACTATACTACTAAGTCTTAATGTATTATATTAGTCAGAATTTTTACACAATACAGAATCCGATAAAGTATTAATAAAGTAAATTCACAATGAAAACCAAATTTTCTACAGACAACAAATTTTTTTAATTTAGCAAGAATAACCATTATTTTTACAAATTAAGCAAAAAAGATCAACATTACCTTAATCATTTTTAGCATTCTACATAGAGCTCATGTCTTAGTCATTGGTTTAGACAAAGTTACATGAAGATTCATGATTGTTTTTACTTCATGATTTATTGTCCAGGCTAATTTTAAACTTTAAAACAAAATTACAATGATAACTGCAATTAATTTTTTTAAAATAAAAAATACAAGTAACAGGCAAAAAAAATTTTAATGTCATAAAATTAAACAAGGGAAAAACTTTTAAACTCGACAATAACTAGTATGCACACAATCAATGTAATCTGCTTTTTTTTAAAAATTTAATAGTACAGATAGATTAAATAAACAAAAAGGAGTATTAGAAATTAATTTTGAATCATTCACAAATTGTATGATAAAATTTTGATTAAAACTTGCTAATGTTCAAACTTTGTTACCTTATTTTGCAAATTGTTTATAATTTTTATATATTTCAAATCAGGATAGGTATTAACCAAAAGTTTATACTGTAAAAGGTAAATTCTAAATATCACTGAATGCTACCTTAACTGTTATCCTGAAATGGAAATTTCAATTTAATTTTAATTCAATTTTACATTCAAACTTTAAATTATAAACTAAGTTTCCATTTATTCAAAACATTTCCATACATCCCATTTCTTCAAGTTTACATTTGAATGTCACAAATTCCTGTTACAAGTCCAAAACTAAAACCACTTACATGATGTCTGCAATTTTTTAAAATTTGTATCCCTGATAAAGAGCCCTGAGATATGACGATACTTAAGTGTTCTTAAAAGTTCTAAAATTTAAACATAGAAAAATCTTGTATGTAAAAAGAAGAGCAATTTCATTAAGTTCTTGTATGAAAAGTGAAAAATAAGTCATACCATAGATATGCGTGAACATACTACAAAATTTAGCTGAATATGAGACACTCATTTAAGATATTTATTAAAAAAATTAATGATGGCTGTCTTATATTTAGATAAATTTTGTAGCTTGTTCAATGATACAGAAGAAAAAATTATCTAATTTGAGTGTGACTTGAAGATTAAACTCCTGTGAAGTGTGGTGTTTAGTAGGGCAATGGCTAGCTTACTTTTTATTTTATTTATTGTTTTTTATATAATGTAAAGAATTTTTTATCTAAATATCAGTATATTTTAAATCAATCTTAAATTTTATATTAAAAGAAAATTTTAAAAACTTTTACTGTTGATATTAAAAGTTACACACAAGAAATCTTGAATCTGTAATGATTCGTAATTTCTCATTTATAAAGAAAACATTTGTATAAATTTTTCATTTGTCAGTCAAACATAAATAATATAAATTCTAATTAATGGAGCCTTCTTTAATTTTTAAATAAGAGTAAATAAGGGAATTTTTAAATTAAAGCATAAATATTAAACTAAAGCAAAATATTTTCCATTTTCTCAACCATTTTTTCCACCTTCAACTGTTACAAAAGAAAAGTTTTTGTAAGAAAAAAGAAGTTATACACTTTTTACCAGATTATTAATTTAAAAAACAAAGGGTTTTTACATTTGTTTAAACTTGAAACTAAAGATTTTTTATTTAAAAAAAAAAATAAAAACACAGATAAGATTAATTTATAGTTATAAGGTATAAAAATGTATATAGAAAGTAATCATAAAATATGAAAGACCACACATTAACAGTCAAAGGTTGAAATCTAAATATTATACATAAAATTTACTGTGGGTAAAATGCTACGAGCAATTAATAGAGTAATAAAACATTAATCCTTTAAAAAATTTTTCCCTTATCTGAATTTGGGTAGAACCTTGTTTCTTTCCCAGGAAAAATTTTTTTATTTATTTATTTATTTATTTTTTTTTTTTTTGAGTTATTTAATGAAAAAACACAGCTTGACAAATTAATAGTACAAACAAATTTGCTCATGTGGCTTGATTGTTAAAGGTTTAAAACCTTTAAGATGATAGTATCAATCTTGAATCAAACTAAAAAACTTTAAAATTTATTCATTATCAAAATTAACAATTTCAGTTAGAATTTTGAAGTAATCTAATTAAATTTTTGAAATGAAGCATAACATTAAAAGATTTTAAATAAAGAGCATTATTGGTGATACTCACCTCAACAGACTAAAATAAGGGTGTCTAGAAAACTTAACAGCATCTAGTGACTTCCGATCTGCACTTCTTGCTACTAAAGGCACACACGCAATCAGGTCAGCAGAAACATATCAGGAAACCACAAAATATTAGCAATCAGAGGAACCGAAGGAACCTAAACAATAAAGCACATTTATAGATTTTCAACAACAAAAAAGTATTTAAAATTAAATTTTAAAAAATGTTGCTTACTGCGGTGATAAAAAGTTGTTTAAAATATCAGTATATTAAATCTAACTATTATTTTGCATAATTATTACTAGTCAAGATGTGGATCAGCATACAGCAAGGAGCAAAACATTTTCCAGGTGGAGGTCAATAGCCTATTAATGTACCTCTAGAGTGGTATTAAAAATCAAATGTTAGTTCTTTATCATATATCTCTATATATAAGAAGAGAGTGGAATGACAACACATAACCAATCATAGAAGATTTCTGGTTAGTAACGCACGAAACAGCAATCAAAATTGAAAACGCATTTGTGTGAAAAGGTAACAATTTTTAATAATGTTGTCAAAAAATACAAAATGACCTCAAATAAAACTCAGAGAACTTCGAATCAAATAATTAAGAAAACTCTACTATTACGTTTATAAAAAGGAAGATTTATTAACTCAACAACAAAATTATAAATCGCCATTCCAAAAAAAAAAAAAAAAATCTCACATTTATTACGTAAGGCTATAAAAAGACCAAACGATTATTTATGCAAGCGATTGTTTATGACATCATTAGATAAAAGTGTCATTAAAGCAAAATTATCCAGTGTTTATTAATAATTTTGAGTGGCAATGTAAAAAGATAGTTGTTCTGAAGTTTTATAATAGAATGTTTGTTTTGATAGAATGCAGTTATTTATTTTAGAATTCCAATATATTTTAATAGCTTTGATAAATCGGGTAGAGTTATTGGAAGCACGAATCAACACTCTTTAAAGAAACTATTTACATTCCAAATTAACAAAATATATTGAACAGATTTTATTTTAAAAAACTTATAACTTTTATAAAAAATGGATCGCCGTGAATATCTTAGGCGATATCAACAGCGACATGGAGCTGAACATAATTTAGCAGCATATAATTACCTGGAAAATAATCATAGTGTAATCAATATGCGACAGCGGAATACAAGTTTATAATGCTGATAAAAGCACCTCTGACATTTTACAAACCTATCATATTCCCTCTATGTGATGTTGGTGCAGAAAAACTGCCAGCTAATCTCAGGGAAAGCGACTTTAATTTTTTTCGCGAAGCAAACAAAAATGTCATTGCGTAGCAATTATCGGGGGTTGGCGAGCGGTAGCGAGCAGGGCGCAGAGCCCTCTAGTATTTAATAAAATCTACAAAAACTGACAGTTGTGATTCTTCTTCTGCAATTATAAAAAATTAACTTTGGTAGTGGATAATTCAATAATAAGTAATCAGAAAAATTAGATTTTTATTAGTGACTTATTAAGATTTTATCTTTAAAAAAAATGTTTTTGAAAATATTTAGTTTTCAAAAATATTGTTTAATGTCTCAGTACATATTTTAAAAAAAGTTGTTTATTACTGTTTTTGTTTTAAAAAGATTTTATTAATAGTATAAAATTTTCACACTGATAACAACTCTTTTATATAAAATTATTATTATTGTAGATTTATTTCTAGAAATGAACATGGTTTTGAAATGCAAGTTTAACTAGAATTATACTAAATTGTAAGAATCTGAAAATTTTTTCTTTTCAATTTTAGCCTAAATTAATTGTATAGGTAAACAGAACTCTGGAAAATTACAAGCTATATATAGTTTTCAAGTCAAGTACTATAGTTACTTTAATATTTTATTAAAACTACACAAAACATTTTAAGGTTTAAATTGAGTATTCCAATTGGCATTATTTAATGAAAATTCATTTTTACCAAAATAGGATACATTCACTATTTCTTCATGATTGAAGATCTAAAATATGAATTATTTTATGAGTAACTTTCAACATTTGTAAAGAAAAACAACAAACTATCCATTTAGAATGATAACAATATTAGTATTTTTAAAAAATTTTCACATTAAAAACACTAACATACTGTGAATTTAAATTATATGTAACTTAAAGTCAATCATAATATTTCAAGGGGAATATTGGTATGGGATCAATATATTTATTTAGTTTAATAAAATTTTAATATAAATACTTTCAGCTGTTTAATATAACTTTTATTTAACCATAAGCTGGAGTTTTTATTTGCATCTGTCAAGTGCCCTTTTTGCTCCTCCTCACCCCCCAATGTTTCACCCTTCACTTTAAATTCTTTAACTTTATTATGAAGCGCTGTACCTAGTCTTCTTGCCACATGATTCACGCACTCTTCTTTCTCAACATCAATTCCGTCATACACATCCATTTTTTACAGGGGCAAAAATGTTTTAGAGTCCCCATCAGAAAGAAGAGCTGTGTACCACATTTTGCCTTCAACGGCCCCACAAAATTTCCGCTGCAGACATTTCCATGGCATTTGAAGAACCTTCAAAGTTTTTTCCCCACAAAGATCCAAACTTTTGTGACCTTCATGCGATATCTGATACTCAGGTGAAGTGATTTTCAGTTCACTTTTTGAAACTTTGCACAAATGACAATATTTCAACAGAATTCCGAAATCAATAACCAGACAAGTCAATATGTCAACATCGCAGCCAATGCCATACAATGAGCTATGACCACGTTCCATTAAAAGATACACTGACATTTATCACATTTTCCACAACATCATCTTTATCACTATCAAACAGTTTTTTATATTCTGCTATTAGCTTGTCTCTACTTTTACGAAGAACATCAGACTTGAAAGTCTTGCTTTCTTCGGCTAAACATTTCACATACGAATCAAATGTCTTGCGACCCATTAGATTGAGACCCATATTTCACAGTAAACTTTTCTAGAACGGAAAAGCCTTTTCCAACACTTAAAAAAGCAGCAACATCTTTATTCAGGGAAAATTTTCTTTGGCTCATTACACGGAGGCTGGAAAAAGAACTGCTGTATTCACTTTTGCAGTTGTCACAAAAATATTCAGCTTAGCTGCTATACCGAATTCTGTTGTTTTGTGTAAATCTGGCCACACAACATCTGATATTATAGTTGTGCTGGAACTTGAAAGTGCATCTGACATTGGCATCTCATCAGAAAAAAGTTTCAGTTTCTTTTGAGTTCTAGACTCATTTAGAGTGTTGTCAACTAAATAAGAAGTATCAATTATCTTTTTAGATGGGCGAGATGTTGATTTATGGCATTTCAAATTGATTTTATCCATAACTGAAAGAAAAACAAAAAACTACAACAAAAAAAGTTAACGTAAAAACAAAAAAGCTAACAAAAACAAAAAGATAACGAAAATATAATAAAAATAAAACAGAACAACGAGAAAAGTCAACAAATAGTTGTAATTATATTTACTCATACATAAGTATGAGTAAAGTGCGGCGTGCTCTCTGCTTTCGCTTATAGCACTGCGTTTCAATAGGTAAGGCTTAATTTAGCCTATTAAGATTTATATGAGCTCAGAGGCTCTTCATCAAATTCAACATGCTTCCACCGAGTCCAACAGGGAACTCCAAGTCAACAAATTTAAGATAATTTTATAAGAGTTCGAAAATACGGTTAAAGTTAATTTGGTGTTGCCAAACAGTGTCACATTATACTAATTAAAAAATATTTTATAGAAATATTGATTTGAAGAGAAAAAAAAATAATAGAATAAGTTTGATAACTACAATGTAAATAAACAGACAGCTTATGGAACGTCAAAAGGGCCACTCCCACTTTTTAGAAAAATAGCTACAAAATCATTAAAAATCATCGAATCATTAAAGGCTGTTGTCTGGCTGCCCACCTTTTTAATGAATAGAGGCATTTGATTGGTCTATTGCATCATCGTTTTCATCTTTATCGCTTAAACTTTTTGTCAGGATTACTAGAATGGCATTTTTAGCATTTTCGTTTGGCGCAATTTTACTAATGCGCATGTTCGGTTTGATAATTTATTCAAACCAATCGAAGTACTTCTAGACAATGAATATAAAGACTTGTATCCCCTCCTTTGCTTGTGTGTACACAGACAGACATAAAGATAGAAAGATCAATCACTATACCAAACGGATGTCAGGGTGAACTTTGACATCAATGGTCTCTACTCTATTTTTTTTAATTTGATTTTTATAAATTGTTATGATAAATAATAACATTCTGTCTCTGAGCCAAAAGAAAATCTGAACACATTTATTTTTCAAATTTTTTAAAGATTTATAGTTTGTAAAATGAAAAAATTAATATAATCTTAAAAATTGATTTTTATATTGTTCTGAAATTCAAAAACTTAAAATAAATATAAAAAAAAAAAACAATTCAAGTACTTATTAAAACATATAAAAATATAAAAATGACTAAAAAATAAATAATTAAAATAAAATAAAGAATAGTTTTATGAGCAATCTAAGCTGCCCAAAACATTTAATTTCATGAAGAACAATAAATTGGAAAACGTTAATAACTGCTGAGATAGAGTCACATTATTGTCTGCTAGCGTTCAATTAGTTATAAAAACTTTTTCATGGTTTTCATTTGTGCGCTATGTAAATTCTAATTATTTTCATTCAAAAAATCTTTCAAAAGATAATTTCATTCCTGTATTTAAATTGCAAGTAACTTTGATATCTGGGTTGTGTACAAAAATACAAAAAAGTACAAAATTTTTTTTAGAGCATTTAACAACATTTACTTAGATAGGCTATATATCAAAGATGATAAAATAAAATGATTGATTATTAAAAATGATATCATTGCTATAATGAACATTTCGAAAAAATCCTATTACCATCAAAAAATCTGACAAACGTTTTCGTGGTTTTCCTTCACTTGTATCGCAGAATAAGGTTACTTCAATAGCTTTTATAAGTATGCTTTTATTCTGATACTTAAATTACAAGTTACTTTTATTCCTGGGTTGTGTAAAAAAGTATTAATATAAGAAGAGTGTTTCCGAATATTCACTAAGATAACAGATTGTTTTTCAAGGATGATAAAAAAATTATTGATTATAAAAAATAATTTCATTGCGATAATCACCATTTAGCTGGAAACCTATTACCATTAAGCAATTTAAAAGACTTTTTCGTGGTTTTCCTTCGCATGTAACGCAAATTTGATTACTTTAATTTAATCTTCATTAAAATAAACTATTCTTATAGCTTTCATGAATATGATTGTATTAAGATACTTAAATTGTTAATTACTTTGATTTCTGAATTGAATTAAAAATAATAATAAGGGCGTTTCGCTACATTCACAAAGATGATAAGCTTCACAAGGATAAAAAAAAAAAGATTGGTCTTTAAAAAATAATTTCTTTTAGATAATAAACATTTAGCTAGAATCCTATTACCGATAAAAGCGATTTAAAAAAAAAACATTTTCGTGGTTTTCCTTAGCGTGTAACGAAAAATTTGACAATTTTAATTAAAATAGGATATTTTTTTAGCAATTATACTTCTATACTTAACTTACTTTTCGACTTACTTTAATTTCTGGGTTGAGTTAATAAGAAGAGCTTTTCGTTCTGTTCAGAAAGATATTACCCTATCTATTAAGGATAATAATAATAAAAAAATGGCTGTTTATAAAAAATATTTTCATTGAGATGATGATGAACATTTAGCTTGAATCCTTTTATCATCAAGGAATTTAAAAAAACATTTTCGTGGTTTCCCTTTGCGTATAACGCAAAATGTGATTATTTTGATTTAATCTTAATTAAAATGAACTAATCTTTTAATTTTCATAGATATCATTTTACTCCGATGCTTAAAATGTAAATTATTTTATTTTATATACCAATAAAAGCAATTTGAAAAACATTTTCGTTTGTTTTTCTTAGCGTGTAACACGAAATTTGATGATGTTAATTTCAATTTAATCTTGATTATAATGAATTATTTTTATAACTTTCATAAATATGGTTTTATACCGATACTTAAATAGCGAGCTACTTTGATTTTCGGATTGAGTAAAAAACAACAAAAATATGAAGTACATCTCGTTATATTCACAAAGAAGTCTCTCAAAGATAATAAAAAAATGATTCATTATAAAAAAAATTCATTGCGATTACTGAGCTTTTAAATGGAGTCAGGCAATCTGAAAGATATTTTCGTGGTTCCTCTTACGTGTAATGCAAAATATGATTGTTTTCTTAAACTTTTATTCAAGCAAGAAAAAAAAAAATAAATAAACATTTATACCACTGGGCAATTCTATGTGTGACAGAATGACATTTCAACTTGCAAAATAATAAGTAATCGAACCTTCGATGCATCTAATTTCAAATAAACATAGTTTTTTCTCATGCAGATCATTAATATTGGCTTAATGCGATTCATAAACTAAAAAAAGGATTTTCTATTTTTTTTATTTTTAATTTTATGAACTTTTTATTTGTGTGACGGAATGACAGTTTGGCAACCAAGCTTTTGACACCCTGCTTAGAGGTGCTAGTTTCTGTGAATTTTGCAGCTATTACTTTTCTGAACTATTTTTTACTTTTAGTTTAATGTGTAAGCAATGTAAAATGTGAATTTGGAAAATTAACTCCTGGTTGGCTAGCAGTTATTAACATAAATGTGCTGTGACGGAATGACCGTGACGGAATGACAAAAAGTTTAATAGAAAAAAGTCTTCATTTAAAAAGTGTTTTAATAATTTGTAAGTGATAAACAGAATGCAACAGATAAGCAGGATTAATACGTATATAACCAATAAACAGAATAAGTAAAATTTTCAACAATTTGAAAATTAGGTTGTCTCTTAAGATGTTTTATATCTAACTTTCCAATGACACATCTATCTTTTTTCTCATAAAATATATACATAAATTAATTTCCGTCCCATCTTAGAACTTAATAACATCTAAATCGTCTTTGGCTATCAAAGTAATTTGCGCCACATATTCCTTCTTTTTTCCGCAATATGGGACAATGATTAAAGAGCTGACCCCATACTTCTCTGTCATGTTTTTCATTTCCTCTTCAAAAAAGTGTCTTTCTTTCAAATCATACACTTAATTTTGGTTATGGTTAAAAACATTCTAATTTCGATTATAACTTATAAGCTCATAATTTAGACTCTTGACGATAACTCATAATTTTGATCTCAACTACATGAATCTAGTGCACGTCTCTTGTCCTTGGAAATGCTGCTGTAACAAGTGACCAGTTGAACAAAAACAAAACTTCAATGATTTGTTGCTTTGACTTTATGAAATCATAAAATTTTTTTGCATATTAGGTGTCGTTTTAAAGCAGCCAACGTCTTGTTTGGCTTTTTAGAACAAAATCACATTTAAGTGGTATTTACAAGTGCATGTGTTGTGAGGTGAAATACACACCAAAAATGAAAATAAGAACAAAAATGAGATAAGATACACTTAAACAAATGAAAAGCCTCTTTTAGTACCATAAGCATGTATTGCTTCTGCACTCCTCGTTACTCTATTGGAGTTTGTATGACTGGATCCCAGTGGCGTAGCGAGCTTAACACGCGCCCGGGGCACAATACCTTTTTAGCGCCCCCTCCCTATTCGAAAACCACATACTCTCAAATTAATAAATAAATAAAGTAAAATAAATAAAGTCATAGGCTCAAGCTAGGCTTTAAATTTGAGACAAAAAATGCAGTTGAGAAAACAAGACTAGATTTTGAACTGTATACGATCCTCTAGAATTAGTTCAAAAGATACCTATTATTTATTTTACATATTTATAAAGAAATATTTTGAAAACGCGTAATTTTAAAACAATAAAAAAGTAAATATTTATTATCTCTAAGGAGATACATATATTTAATAATAATATGATTATAATACATTAATAAAACTAATAACTATTTATAAATATTTCTTGCTTTTGATGAAGCAAATTTATCAATAATATCATCAAAGTTGGTCATTTCAAATTTTTCTCTTTCCACGCTTAAAAATGCTAGGTGACTTAGGTGATCTTGTCCCATCGTTGATCGTTGATATGTCAAAATTAATTTTAATTTGCTGAATGAGCGGTCGCAGCTAGCAATTGATACTGAGATAGTCAGAAATATTTGAAGTGCCACTCTCAGGTATGGAAAAAAAAATTCTCCATACGAGATTATAAAAGTAAGAAATTCTAATGGAGTTTTAGATTCAATTTCTTTTCGAATGCGGAGTAACATTTTGCAGTCACATATTTCGATAAAGAGTTCTATTCCATCGAAATTTGTATTATAAAATTCATTCAAATGTTTACAATTTTTTTCAAGGTCGTTATCAACATTATCCTCGTTCAATAAATTTTCAATGTCTAGTAGAAATCCAAATTTGAAATTAAGGTCACTTAATCGTGTAAATTGTGTACATATTTTTCTTGTTGGAGACAATCAAGAACGCTTTTCATAACGCGAGAAATTTCACTTTCTGCGGAAAGACCAACATCTCTAGCCAATTCTCCAGACATTTTGCGGCAGTCTTCTTACACGTATTGTTGCATCAATATCGCATTTTTCACAAAGAGACTTCGCTTTTTTCTATTGCCTCTTCACAGAGCTTGTGTCGAATTTCGGCTAGTTCAGTCGCTAATGATTCAAGATCATGAAACGCTTCTCTAAAATTCATTCTATGATCTTGTAATCTGAGCTGCACACGATCAATCCTCCTTAAGATTTCATACCAGAAATGAACTAAAGTTATGAAACTAAAAGTTAGTATATTTTGCTACGGAATTGTAGCTTCACTTCTGGTGTCACTTGTAGTGGTAGTGTCCTCTGCCAATTTTTCTAATAGCTGTATTCTCTAGCCCATCGACGATAACCGCTTATATTCCGGCGCTCCATCGTGTTTCAGATTCACGTTTGACAGTTTTTGTTAAAGCATTTTTAATAATTCCCGTCGTAACGTTGAACGTGAGAAAAGAGATATATGTTTTCAATTATTCCAAAACATGTCTTGAAACAAAACTGCAGCTAAACATCTTGTTTAGCTGCAGTAACTCCTACTAAATTCAATAAATGGTTATCAAAATTTACAAATAATGCTTTTTGATTCCCCCCCCCCATTATTCTTTGTTCAACGCCAGATATGGGACCAGCCATCACGGCAGCATTATCGTAACATTGTGATCTGCAGTTTGTTAATTAAATTTCATCGGAATTTAATTTCTCTAAAATTATATTTTTCGATCGAGGCTGCATCTTTAGCATGTATATCAATAAAACCCAAAGAAGATTTTTTGATGGAAACTTTTTTATTCATAAAATCAACATCTACATACCTAACGACTTGGAACATTTGTTCACGATGAGAGATATCAGTAGTTGAATCAAGCAAAAGTCCATAATATTTATTTCTTTTGATATCGTTTATTAGTTGATTTCGAACTGTAGATGCCAGAAGATGAATGAATTCATTTTGAATCTGTGTTGACAAATATGAGACAGTTTTTGGAGTTTCTGTGGCATGTTTAAGATTATTTGCTAGTAGCGAATCAAACTAAGCTACAAGTCCTAGTAAAGATAATAGGTTTCCTACATTTGTACCATCTTGAAGTGCTAGTTCTTTAACATGGCTTCATTATTTGTTTTATTACTTACCATACCAAGAATGCCTTGAACTTGAAAGGTAGTAACACAGTGAAATATACACTATAATTTAGGCTAACATTAAACTTTTAATATATAGCATTTAATATATAGCATTTAATATTTAATAACATTTCATTTTTATTCTAAGCAAAGCGCGATGATAAGGACGCAAAACTGAAAAATACACTCACAAAATAACTTAAACGTTAATATTTCGGGTATTTCCCTAATTTGTTGCGGACTTCCACAACCTGTCGCAAGTGTCACGGATGTGTACAGTCACGGAAAAAAAGTATCCGGAAAGTAACAAATAAAGAATAATTTATTTTTTAATACAGATAATTCTCAGGAACACAACAAATACGGCGTTTTTGTCCTTTCCTAGAAACGGCAAAACGCTGTATTTGTTGTGTGTCTGAGAAGTATCTATATTAAAAAATAGACGATCCTTTAGTTGTTATTTTCTGGATATTTTTTTCCGTGACTGTACATATAAGTACATTAGAGTGTTATTGTTATCGTTTTAAAATAACAAGAGTAAGCTACATTGCGTTTATAGAAATAAAAATATATAGTGTTCTAAAAGAAAGAATGTTTGTACTTTATACACTGTAAATATTTATTATAACATCATTTTATCAGACAAATCAAGAAAGGAGATAATTTATGTAACCACATAGCGTAGATGCCATAAGGAAGTGCTGACAGACACAGGTCAAGTCAGCCCTGCCAGTAGAAAAGACGTGCCATTTCTATTATGAATATATTATTACAGTTTGATTTAGACTGTTAATGTTCCTTTTTTTCCTTTTTATTTACAAAATAACAATTTATCATATTACACTGGCACTAAATTTAAAATATATTTTCCAGAAATCAATTATAATAAAAATGAAAATTATCCAGCAATTTTTTATTTTGTGGACCATTTGGCGCCCCTTTGTAAGTAGCGCCCGGGGCATGATGCCCCCCCTTGCCCACCCCTCGCTACGCCACTGCTCGATCCCTCATACCTAAGGGCATGTAACTAATATCATCTTGACAGTAAATTTTTGTAACCAAAATAAACAGCTCATTGACAGTATTTTTCTCTTAAATTATTTTCTTTTGAGTTTGATGTTAAATACTTCTCACGTAAAGATTGAATTTTTTTTTCCTTTATTGGTGATTTTGGAAATGAGTGCATAAATTTTTCACAGCTTTACCAAGACTCTGTCTGCATTTGTATGGGAAATTTAAATTATTTGTATGTGAAGATGTTGGTAGAATTTGATTTTATCTTTAGTTATACAATCTCTGCACAACAGCGTTTACACATCTAAATTTTTTTAAGTTCAACTTTTGTCGAGGAAGTTTTCGCCTCTGCCTTCCTTTCTCTGTCTTTTTCTTTCTTTCATCATATCATGGGGATCTTGTTCCTTTTCAACATTCTACCTGTCTTTCAACAGCTGTTTTAGCCATTAGGTTAAGTGAAAAAGAAATAGTTCTTTATTTTTGAATAAGCTTTTCAAGGACTCGTTTTGTCATTCCATCACAGAAGATTTGTCATTCCGTCACACTAATTATCGGAAGTTAATAATCACGTGCATAAAACTTTATAATCTCTCATTGATTGTTATGCCACATCTGCTTTATATTCCAAAATATATACATTTTCATTTTAAAATGCAGTTTTTATTTAAAAAATAGTAGTAAAACATGTGACGGAATGACACAAAAAAAAGTTACTTTTATTTTATGTATGAAACTAAAATTAACTTAAAGACTACGTTTTAAATGCTTTAATATTGCACTATATGCATAATTTTATCAAAATATTGCAAAAGAAAGATGCATTTCTTTTATTTTACAAGTAAACACTTGTAAAATTAAAGAAATGTTTGACTAATGTTGTTATGAAACTAATATGTTTTTCAAGAAAACAATTTCAGCTCAAATGTGAACAATTCACCTGTCAGCTATGTGATTACTTTAGAATGCTGGTAGATTCAAAAAACATAAAATTATCAAAAGTAAAACAAGAATATATAAACTTTGACTATTTTTGAACATATTTTTGAAATCAAAATATGCAATTCATAAAAAAATTTTTTTACTTAAAAGTTGACACTTTCATGGAATTGCCCAATATTGAGAAAAGACTTTGAATATCCCCGCTTTAATGCTTTTTAGAAGACGAATTTCCTCAAAATAAGACTTCTCGCTACACTATTTCTGATATATATACATAATAATCTGCGGGGTCACATAGTGCACCCCCTATGAGGTCTATAATTATTTCCTCCGGTAGGTTACACTATTACTCAGTAATATATTACCTGGTCCAAATAAAATATTATGGGATAAAATGAAGGTCTGATATGAGGCATTTTTTTAATATTGAAAAATGCTCTATTTTAGATATACATACATAGTAAACTACAGTGGCACATTGTGTATCCTCTAAGGGGTCCATAATTATTTCCTCTGGTAAGGTACTTTATTACCTGGTAATATAATAGCTGGTCCAATTAAAATATTATGGGATAATATTAAGGTCTGATAATTGCCTTTTGCTAATATTGAGAAAAGACTTTGAATTTCCCTGATATAAACCTTTTTAGGAGACGAATTTTCTCAAATAAAGACTTCTCACAACACTAATTTAGATAAACATACAAAGTAAAATTGGGTCACATTGTGTAAACCCTATGAGGTCTATAATTAATTTCTCTAGTAGGGTAGCCTATCACTGGGTAATATAATAGCTGGTCCAATTAAAATATTATGGGATAATATTAAGGTCTGATATCAGGCCTTTTGTTAATATTGAGAAAAGACTTCGAATTTCCCCGATAACGCTTTTTATAATTTTCAATCTCGGTCCCAAGGTAGGCCTCTATGGTCCAATCATGCCTGTCGAAGAAAATTTTTATATGTTAATTAGGAGGGCCCGAGTGGGGCTCTAAAGGTCTATTGCATAAGTAACCGAGAAAGGGCTTTTGAAGCGAAATTGTTTCTTTCTTACCGTACCGACTTGGTCTGCTGGTAGGACACCTGACTGGCAAGTCGAGGCAAGAGGGAGGGGTCGGGGGCTCAAATCCCAGCTGCGGACAATTTTTCAAAAAAATTTCTTTTTTTTCTTTCTTTTGTTTATTTTACATTATATTATTTTTTAAGATGTGTTTTTCGATATTCTGGAGGTTCCTGCATGTAGGAATTTTTTTCTTAATTAGTAAAATGGGAAAAAACTGAAAAAGTCTAGGAAAATTAGTTTATTTGTTATTTTTCGACTCCTTTTGTAAAAATTTAGGTAGTCTATCATGTATAAGGTGTTCTGTGTATAAAATCGAGCATCTTTCTTTGTTAAAGAACACTTTTTGGAATAATAATAAAACAAAAAAAAAGTCAAAATGTCGAGAATAAAGTTCCGGCTTCGAGACCTCCTAGCTCCCTTTAATATTAAGTTATAATTTTCTAACTCGGTACCAAGGTAGGCCTCTATGGTCCAATCATGCCTGTCGAAGAAAATTTTTATATGTTAATTAGGAGGGCCCGAGTGGGGCTCTAAAGGTCTATTGCATAAGTAACCGAGAAAGGGCTTTTGAAGCGAAATTGTTTCTTTCTTACCGTACCGACTTGGTCTGCTGGTAGGACACCTGACTGGCAAGTCGAGGCAAGAGGGAGGGGTCGGGGGCTCAAATCCCAGCTGCGGACAATTTTTCAAAAAAATTTCTTTTTTTTCTTTCTTTTGTTTATTTTACATTATATTATTTTTTAAGATGTGTTTTTCGATATTCTGGAGGTTCCTGCATGTAGGAATTTTTTTCTTAATTAGTAAAATGGGAAAAAACTGAAAAAGTCTAGGAAAATTAGTTTATTTGTTATTTTTCGACTCCTTTTGTAAAAATTTAGGTAGTCTATCATGTATAAGGTGTTCTGTGTATAAAATCGAGCATCTTTCTTTGTTAAAGAACACTTTTTGGAATAATAATAAAACAAAAAAAAAGTCAAAATGTCGAGAATAAAGTTCCGGCTTCGAGACCTCCTAGCTCCCTTTAATATTAAGTTATAATTTTCAAACTCGGTCCCAAGGCAGGCCTCTATGGTCCAATCATGCCTGTCGAAGGAAATTTTTCTATGTTAATTAGGAGGGCCCCAGTGGGGCCTGCAGGTCTATTGCACAGATAACCGAGAAAGAGCTTTTGAAGCGAAATTGTTTCTTTCTATCTGTACAGCCTTAGTCTGGTGGTAGGAAATCTAACTGGCTAGTCCAGACTGGAGGGAGGGTTCGGGGGTTCGAATCCCAGCTGCTGACACTTTTTCAAAAAAATTTCTTTTTTTTCTTTCTTTTGTTTATTTTACATTATATTATTTTTTAAGATGTGTTTTTCAATATTCTGGAGATTCCTGCATGTAGGAATTTTTTTTTTAAATTAGTAAAATGGTAAAAAACTGGAAAAATATATGAAAATCAGTTTATTTATTATTTTTCGACTCCTTTTGCAACATTTTAGGTAGTCTATCATGTATAAGGTGATCTGTGTATAAAATCGAGCACCTTTCTTTGTTAAAGAACACTTTTTGAAATAATAATAAAACTAAAAAAAAAGTCAAAATGCCCAGAATAAAGTTCAGGCTTCGAGACCTCCTAGCTCCCTTTAATATTAAGTTATAATTTTCAAACTCGGTTTTAAAGGTAGGCCTCTACGGTCCAATCATGTCTGCCGAAGGAAATGTTTATATGTTAATTAGGAGGGCCCTAGTGAGGCCCTAAACGTCTATTGCATAGTTAACCGAGAAAGGGCTTTTGAAGCAAAATTGTTTCGTTTCTTCCGTGCCGCTTTGGTCTGGTGGCAGGACACCTGACTGGCAAGTCGAGGCTGGAGGGAGGGAACGGGGGTTCGAATGCCAGCTGCGGACACTTCTTCAAAAAAAATTCTTTTTTTTCTTTCTTTTGTTTATTTTTCATTATATTATTTTTTATATGTGTTTTTCGATATTCTGGAGGGTCCTGCATGTAGGAAATTTTTTTTAATTAGTAAAATGGTAAAAAACTGGAAAAATATATGAAAATCAGTTTATTTATTATTTTTCGACTCCTTTTGCAACATTTTAGGTAGTCTATTATGTATAAGGTGTTCTGTGTATAAAATCGAGCATCTTTCTTTGTTAAAGAACACTTTTTGGAATAATAATAAAAATGAAAAAAAAAAAAAGTCAAAATGTCGAGAATTAGGTTCAGGTATCGAGACCTCCTAGCTCCCTTTAATATTCAGTTATAATTTTCAAACTCGGTCCCAAGGTAGGCCTCTATGATCCAATCATGCCTCCTGAAGGAAATTTTTATATGTTAATTAGGAGGGTCCCAGTGGTGCCCTATAGGTCTATTGCATAGGTAACCGAGAAAGGGCTTTTGAAGCGAAATTGTTTCTATTTTTCCGTACCGCCATGGTCTGGTGGCAGGACACCTGACTGGCAAGTCGAGGCTGGAGGGAGGGGTCGGGGGTTCGAATCCCAGCTGCGGACACTTTTTCGAAAAAAATTCTTCTTTTTCTTTCTTTTGTTTATTTTACATTATATTATTTTTTAAGATGTGTTTTTCGACATTCTGGATGTTCCTGCACGTAGGAATTTTTTTTTAATTAGTAAAATGGGAAAAAACTGGAAAAGTCTAGGAAAATTAGTTTATTTGTTATTTTTCGAATCCTTTTGTAAAATTTCAGGTAGTCTATCATGTATAAGGTGTTCTGTGTACAAAATCGAGCATCTTTCTTTGTTAAAGAACTCTTTTTGGAATAATAATTATAAAAAAAAAAGTCAAAATGTCAAGAATAAGGTTCAGGCTTCGAGACCTCCTAGCTCTCTTTAATATTAAGTTATAATGTTCAAACTTGGTCCCAAGGTAGGCCTCTATGGTCCAATCATGCCTGCCGAAGGAAATTTTTATATGTTAATTAGGAGGGCCCCAGTGGGGCCCTAAATGTCTATTGCATAGGTAACCGAGAAAGGGCTTTTGAAGCGAAATTGTTTCCTTCTTTCCGTACCGCATTGGTTTGGTGGTAGAACACCTGGCTCGGTAGTTGAGGCTGGAGGGACGGGTCTGGGGTTCGACTCAAAGCTGCAAACAATTTTTCAAATAAATTTCTTTTTTTTCTTTCTTTTGTTTATTTTACATTATATTATATTTTATATGTGTTTTACGATATTCTGGAGGGTCCTGCATGTAGGAAATTTTTTTTAATTAGGAAAATGGGAAAAAACTGGAAAAATCTAGGAAAATCAGTTTATTTGTTATTTTTTGACTCCTTTTGCAAAATTTTACGTAATCTAAGATGCATAAGGTGTTCTGTGTATAAAATCGAGCATCTTTCTTTGTTAAAGAGCACTTTTTTGAATAATAATAAATTTTTTTTTAAAAAAGTCGAAATGTCAAGAGTAAGGCTCAGGCTTCGAGACCTTCTAGCTTTCTTTAATATTAAGTTATAATTTTCAAACTCGGTACCAAGGTAGGCCTTTATGGTCCAATCATGCCTGCCGAAGAAAATTTTTATGTGTTAATTAGGAGGGCCCTTGTAGGGCCTTAAATATCTATTGCATAGGTTACCGAGAAAGGGCTTTTGAAGTGAAATTGTTTCTTTCTTTCCGTACCGCCTTGGTCTGGTGGTAGGACACCTGACCGGCAAGTCAAGGCTGGGGAGAGGGGTCGGGGGATCAAATCCCAAATGCAGACACTTTTTCGAAAAAAAATTCTTTTTTTTTCTTTCTTTTGTTTAATTTACATTAGATTATTTTTAAGATGTGTTTTTCCATATTCTGGAAGTTCCTGCATGTAGGAAATACTTTTTAATTAGTAAAATGTTAAAAAACTGGAAAAATCTAGGAAAATCAGTTTATTTGTTATTTTTCGACTTTTGCAACATTTTAGGTAGTCTATCATGTATAAGGTGTTCTGTGTATAAAATCGAGCATCTTTCTTTGTTAAAGAACACTTTTTGGAATAATAATAAAAATAAAAATAAAAAGTCAAAATGTCGAGAATAAGGTTCAGGCTTCGAGACCTCCTAGCTCCCTATAATATTAAGTTATAATTTTCAAACTCGGTCCCAAGGCAGGCCTCTATGGTCCAATCATGCCTGCCGAAGGAAATTTTTATATGTTAATTAGAAGGGCCCCAGTGGGGCCTGAAGGTCTATTGCATAGATAACCGAGAAAGGGCTTTTGAAGTGAAATTGTTTCTTTCTTTCTGTACCGCCTTGGTTTGGTGGTAGGACACCTGACCGGCAAGTCGAGGCTGAAGGGAGGGGTAGGGGGTTCGAATCCCAGCTGCGGACACCTTTTCGAAAAATATTCTCTTTTTTCTTTCTTTTGTTTAATTTACATTATATCTTTTTATAAGATGTGTTTTTCCATATTCTGGAGGTTCCTTCATGTAGGAAATATTTTTTAATTAGTAAAATGTTAAAAAACTGGAAAAATCTAGGAAAATCAGTTTGTTTGTTATTTTTCGACTCCTTTTGCAACATTTTAGGTAGTCTATCATGTATAAGGTGTTCTGTGTATAAAATCGAGCATCTTTCTTTGTTAAAGAACACTTTTTAAAATAATAATAAAAATAAAAATAAAAAGTCAAAATGTCGAGAATAAGGTTCAGGCTTCGAGACCTCCTAGCTCCCTTTAATATTAAGTTATAATTTTCAAACTCGGTCCCAAGGTTGGCCTCTATGGTCCAATCATGCCTGCCGAAGGAAATTTTTATATGTTAATTAGAAGGGCCCCAGTGGGGCCTGAAGGTCTATTGCATAGATAACCGAGAAAGGGCTTTTGAAGTGAAATTGTTTCTTTCTTTCCGTACCGCCATGGTCTGGTGGCAGGACACCTGACTGGCAAGTCGAGGCTGGAGGGAGGGGTCGGGGGTTCGAATCCCAGCTGCGGACACTTTTTCGAAAAAAATTCTTCTTTTTCTTTCTTTTGTTTATTTTACATTATATTATTTTTTAAGATGTGTTTTTCGACATTCTGGATGTTCCTGCACGTAGGAATTTTTTTTTAATTAGTAAAATGGGAAAAAACTGGAAAAGTCTAGGAAAATTAGTTTATTTGTTATTTTTCGAATCCTTTTGTAAAATTTCAGGTAGTCTATCATGTATAAGGTGTTCTGTGTACAAAATCGAGCATCTTTCTTTGTTAAAGAACTCTTTTTGGAATAATAATTATAAAAAAAAAAGTCAAAATGTCAAGAATAAGGTTCAGGCTTCGAGACCTCCTAGCTCTCTTTAATATTAAGTTATAATGTTCAAACTTGGTCCCAAGGTAGGCCTCTATGGTCCAATCATGCCTGCCGAAGGAAATTTTTATATGTTAATTAGGAGGGCCCCAGTGGGGCCCTAAATGTCTATTGCATAGGTAACCGAGAAAGGGCTTTTGAAGCGAAATTGTTTCCTTCTTTCCGTACCGCATTGGTTTGGTGGTAGAACACCTGGCTCGGTAGTTGAGGCTGGAGGGACGGGTCTGGGGTTCGACTCAAAGCTGCAAACAATTTTTCAAATAAATTTCTTTTTTTTCTTTCTTTTGTTTATTTTACATTATATTATATTTTATATGTGTTTTACGATATTCTGGAGGGTCCTGCATGTAGGAAATTTTTTTTAATTAGGAAAATGGGAAAAAACTGGAAAAATCTAGGAAAATCAGTTTATTTGTTATTTTTTGACTCCTTTTGCAAAATTTTACGTAATCTAAGATGCATAAGGTGTTCTGTGTATAAAATCGAGCATCTTTCTTTGTTAAAGAGCACTTTTTTGAATAATAATAAATTTTTTTTTAAAAAAGTCGAAATGTCAAGAGTAAGGCTCAGGCTTCGAGACCTTCTAGCTTTCTTTAATATTAAGTTATAATTTTCAAACTCGGTACCAAGGTAGGCCTTTATGGTCCAATCATGCCTGCCGAAGAAAATTTTTATGTGTTAATTAGGAGGGCCCTTGTAGGGCCTTAAATATCTATTGCATAGGTTACCGAGAAAGGGCTTTTGAAGTGAAATTGTTTCTTTCTTTCCGTACCGCCTTGGTCTGGTGGTAGGACACCTGACCGGCAAGTCAAGGCTGGGGAGAGGGGTCGGGGGATCAAATCCCAAATGCAGACACTTTTTCGAAAAAAAATTCTTTTTTTTTCTTTCTTTTGTTTAATTTACATTAGATTATTTTTAAGATGTGTTTTTCCATATTCTGGAAGTTCCTGCATGTAGGAAATACTTTTTAATTAGTAAAATGTTAAAAAACTGGAAAAATCTAGGAAAATCAGTTTATTTGTTATTTTTCGACTTTTGCAACATTTTAGGTAGTCTATCATGTATAAGGTGTTCTGTGTATAAAATCGAGCATCTTTCTTTGTTAAAGAACACTTTTTGGAATAATAATAAAAATAAAAATAAAAAGTCAAAATGTCGAGAATAAGGTTCAGGCTTCGAGACCTCCTAGCTCCCTATAATATTAAGTTATAATTTTCAAACTCGGTCCCAAGGCAGGCCTCTATGGTCCAATCATGCCTGCCGAAGGAAATTTTTATATGTTAATTAGAAGGGCCCCAGTGGGGCCTGAAGGTCTATTGCATAGATAACCGAGAAAGGGCTTTTGAAGTGAAATTGTTTCTTTCTTTCCGTACCGCCTTGGTTTGGTGGTAGGACACCTGACCGGCAAGTCGAGGCTGAAGGGAGGGGTAGGGGGTTCGAATCCCAGCTGCGGACACCTTTTCGAAAAATATTCTCTTTTTTCTTTCTTTTGTTTAATTTACATTATATCTTTTTATAAGATGTGTTTTTCCATATTCTGGAGGTTCCTTCATGTAGGAAATATTTTTTAATTAGTAAAATGTTAAAAAACTGGAAAAATCTAGGAAAATCAGTTTGTTTGTTATTTTTCGACTCCTTTTGCAACATTTTAGGTAGTCTATCATGTATAAGGTGTTCTGTGTATAAAATCGAGCATCTTTCTTTGTTAAAGAACACTTTTTAAAATAATAATAAAAATAAAAATAAAAAGTCAAAATGTCGAGAATAAGGTTCAGGCTTCGAGACCTCCTAGCTCCCTTTAATATTAAGTTATAATTTTCAAACTCGGTCCCAAGGTTGGCCTCTATGGTCCAATCATGCCTGCCGAAGGAAATTTTTATATGTTAATTAGGAGGGCTCCAGTGGGGCCTGAAGGTCTATTGCATAGGTAACCGAGAAAGGGCTTTTGAAGCGAAATTGTTTCTTTCTTTCCGTAACGCCTTGGTCTGGTGGTAGGACACTTGACCGGCAAGTCGAAGCTGAAAGGAGGGGTCGGGGGTTCAAATCCCAGCTGCGGACACTTTTTCGAAAAATATTCTTTCTTTTGTTTAATTTACATTATATTATTTTATAAGATGTGTTTTTCCATATTCTGGAGGTTCCTTCATGTAGGAAATATTTTTTAATTAGTAAAATGTCAAAACACTGGAAAAATCTAGGAAAATAAGTTTGTTATTTTTCGACTCCTTTTGCAACATTATAGGTAGTCTATCATCTATAAGGTGTTCTGTGTACAAAATCGAGCATCTTTCTTTGTTAAAGAACACTTTTTGGAATAATAATAAAAATAAAAATAAAAAGTCAAAATGTCGAGAATAAGGTTCAGGCTTCGAGACCTCCTAGCTCCCTTTCATATTAAGTTATAATTTTCAAACTCGGTCCCAAGGCAGGCCTCTATGGTCCAATCATGCCTGCCGAAGGAAATTTTTATATGTTAATTAGGAGGGCCCCAGTGGGGCCTGAAGGTCTATTGCATAGATAACCGAGAAAGGGCTTTTGAAGTGAAATTGTTTCTTTCTTTCCGTACCGCCTTGGTCTGGTGGTAGGACACCTGACCGGCAAGTCGAGGCTGGAGGGAGAGGTCGGGGGTTCGAATCCCAGCTGCGGACATCTTTTCGAAAAATATTCTCTTTTTTCTTTCTTTTGTTTAATTTACATTATATCATTTTATAAGATGTGTTTTTCCATATTCTGGAGGTTCCTTCATGTAGGAAATATTTTTTAATTAGTAAAATGTTAAAAAACTGGAAAAATCTAGAAAAATCAGTTTGTTTGTTATTTTTTGACTTTTGCAACATTTTAGGTAGTCTATCATGTATAAGGTGTTCTGTGTATAAAATCGAGCATCTTTCTTTGTTATAGAACACTTTTTGGAATAATAATAAAAATAAAAATAAAAAGTCAAAATGTCGAGAATAAGGTTCAGGCTTCGAGACCTCCTAGCTCCCTATAATATTAAGTTATAATTTTCAAACTCGGTCCCAAGGCAGGCCTCTATGGTCCTATCATGCCTGCCGAAGGAAATTTTTATATGTTAATTAGAAGGGCCCCAGTGGGGCCTGAAGGTCTATTGCATAGATAACCGAGAAAGGGCTTTTGGAGTGAAATTGTTTCTTTCTTTCCGTACCGCCTTGGTCTGGTTGTAGGACACCTGACCGGCAAGTCGAGGCTGAAGGGAGGGGTAGGGGGTTCGAATCCCAGCTGCGGACACCTTTTCGAAAAATATTCTCTTTTTTCTTTCTTTTGTTAAATTTACATTATATCATTTTATAAGATGTGTTTTTCCATATTCTGGAGGTTCCTTCATGTAGGAAATATTTTTTAATTAGTAAAATGTTAAAAAACTGGAAAAATCTAGGAAAATCAGTTTGTTTGTTATTTTTCGACTCCTTTTGCAACATTTTAGGTAGTCTATCATGTATAAGGTGTTCTGTGTATAAAATCGAGCATCTTTCTTTGTTAAAGAACACTTTTTAAAATAATAATAAAAATAAAAATAAAAAGTCAAAATGTCGAGAATAAGGTTCAGGCTTTGAGACCTCCTAGCTCCCTTTAATATTAAGTTATAATTTTCAAACTCGGTCCCAAGGTTGGCCTCCATGGTCCAATCATGCCTGACGAAGGAAATTTTTATATGTTAATTAGGAGGGCTCCAGTGGGGCCTGAAGGTCTATTGCATAGGTAACCGAGAAAGGGCTTTTGAAGCGAAATTGTTTCTTTCTTTCCGTAACGCCTTGGTCTGGTGGTAGGACACTTGACCGGCAAGTTGAAGCTGGAGGGAGGGGTCGGGGGTTCGAATCCCAGCTGCGGACACTTTTTCGAAAAATATTCTTTCTTTTGTTAATTTACATTATATTATTTTATAAGATGTGTTTTTCCATATTCTGGAGGTTCCTTCATGTAGGAAATATTTTTTAATTAGTAAAATGTCAAAAAACTGGAAAAATCTAGGAAAATCAGTTTGTTATTTTTCGACTCCTTTTGCAACATTATAGGTAGTCTATCATCTATAAGGTGTTCTGTGTACAAAATCGAGCATCTTTTTTTGTTAAAGAACACTTTTTGGAATAATAATAAAAATAAAAAGTCAAAATGTCGAGAATAAGGTTCAGGCTTCGAGACCTCCTAGCTCCTTTTCATA
This sequence comes from Parasteatoda lunata, assembly GCA_949128135.1. Classification (NCBI taxonomy): domain Eukaryota; kingdom Metazoa; phylum Arthropoda; class Arachnida; order Araneae; family Theridiidae; genus Parasteatoda; species Parasteatoda lunata. The sequence goes on along the minus strand of CASBRV010000308.1, from coordinate 882,380 downwards.
TTAAGTTATAATTTTCAAACTCGGTCCCAAGGCAGGCCTCTATGGTCCAATCATGCCTGCCGAAGGAAATTTTTATATGTTAATTAGGAGGGTCCTAGTGAGGCCTGAAGGTCTATTGCATAGATAACCGAGAAAGGGCTTTTGAAGTGAAATTGTTTCTTTCTTTCCGTACCGCCTTGGTCTGGTGGTAGGACACCAGACCGGCAAGTCGAGGCTGGAGGGAGAGGTCGGGGGTTCGAATCCCAGCTGCGGACATCTTTTCGAAAAATATTCTCTTTTTTCTTTCTTTTGTTTAATTTACATTATATCATTTTATAAGATGTGTTTTTCCATATTCTGGAGGTTCCTTCATGTAGGAAATATTTTTTAATTAGTAAAATGTTAAAAAACTGGAAAAATCTAGAAAAATCAGTTTGTTTGTTATTTTTCGACTTTTGCAACATTTTAGGTAGTCTATCATGTATAAGGTGTTCTGTGTATAAAATCGAGCATCTTTCTTTGTTAAAGAACACTTTTTGGAATAATAATAAAAATAAAAATAAAAAGTCAAAATGTCGAGAATAAGGTTCAGGCTTCGAGACCTCCTAGCTCCCTATAATATTAAGTTATAATTTTCAAACTCGGTCCCAAGGCAGGCCTCTATGGTCCAATCATGCCTGCCGAAGGAAATTTATATATGTTAATTAGAAGGGCCCCAGTGGGGCGTGAAGGTCTATTGCATAGATAACCGAGAAAGGGCTTTTGAAGTGAAATTGTGTCTTTCTTTCCGTACCGCCTTGGTCTGGTTGTAGGACACCTGACCGGCAAGTCGAGGCTGGAGGGAGGGGTCGGGGGTTCGAATGCCAGCTGCGGACACTTCTTCAAAAAAAATTCTTTTTTTTCTTTCTTTTGTTTATTTTTCATTATATTATTTTTTATATGTGTTTTTCGATATTCTGGAGGGTCCTGCATGTAGGAAATTTTTTTTAATTAGTAAAATGGGAAACAACTGGTAAAATCTAGGAAAATCAGTTTATTTGTTATTTTTCGACTCCTTTTGCAACATTTTAGGTAGTCTATTATGTATAAGGTGTTCTGTGTATAAAATCGAGCATCTTTCTTTGTTAAAGAACACTTTTTGGAATAATAATAAAAATGAAAATAAAAGTCAAAATGTCGAGAATTAGGTTCAGGTATCGAGACCTCCTAGCTCCCTTTAATATTCAGTTATATTTTTCAAACTCGGTCCCAAGGTAGGCCTCTATGATCCAATCATGCCTCCTGAAGGAAATTTTTATATGTTAATTAGGAAGGTCCCAGTGGTGCCCTATAGGTCTATTGCATAGATAACCGAGAAAGGGCTTTTGAAGTTAAATTGTTTCTTTCTTTCCGTACCGCCTTGGTTTGGTGGTAGGACACCTGACCGGCAAGTCGAGGCTGAAGGGAGGGATAGGGGGTTCGAATCCCAGCTGCGGACACCTTTTCGAAAAATATTCTCTTTTTTCTTTCTTTTGTTTAATTTACATTATATCTTTTTATAAGATGTGTTTTTCCATATTCTGGAGGTTCCTTCATGTAGGAAATATTTTTTAATTAGTAAAATGTTAAAAAACTGGAAAAATCTAGGAAAATCAGTTTGTTTGTTATTTTTCGACTCCTTTTGCAACATTTTAGGTAGTCTATCATGTATAAGGTGTTCTGTGTATAAAATCGAGCATCTTTCTTTGTTAAAGAACACTTTTTAAAATAATAATAAAAATAAAAATAAAAAGTCAAAATGTCGAGAATAAGGTTCAGGCTTCGAGACCTCCTAGCTCCCTTTAATATTAAGTTATAATTTTCAAACTCGGTCCCAAGGTTGGCCTCTATGGTCCAATCATGCCTGCCGAAGGAAATTTTTATATGTTAATTAGGAGGGCTCCAGTGGGGCCTGAAGGTCTATTGCATAGGTAACCGAGAAAGGGCTTTTGAAGCGAAATTGTTTCTTTCTTTCCGTAACGCCTTGGTCTGGTGGTAGGACACTTGACCGGCAAGTCGAAGCTGGAGGGAGGGGTCGGGGGTTCGAATCCCAGCTGCGGACACTTTTTCGAAAAATATTCTTTCTTTTCTTTCTTTTGTTTAATTTACATTATATTATTTTATAAGATGTGTTTTTCCATATTCTTGAGGTTCCTTCATGTAGGAAATATTTTTTAATTAGTAAAATGTCAAAACACTGGAAAAATCTAGGAAAATAAGTTTGTTATTTTTCGACTCCTTTTGCAACATTATAGGTAGTCTATCATCTATAAGGTGTTCTGTGTACAAAATCGAGCATCTTTCTTTGTTAAAGAACACTTTTTGGAATAATAATAAAAATAAAAATAAAAAGTCAAAATGTCGAGAATAAGGTTCAGGCTTTGAGACCTCCTAGCTCCCTTTCATATTAAGTTATAATTTTCAAACTCGGTCCCAAGGCAGGCCTCTATGGTCCAATGATGCCTGCCGAAGGAAATTTTTATATGTTAATTAGGAGGGCCCCAGTGGGGCCTGAAGGTCTATTGCATAGATAACCGAGAAAGGGCTTTTGAAGTGAAATTGTTTCTTTCTTTCCGTACCGCCTTGGTCTGGTGGTAGGACACCTGACCGGCAAGTCGAGGCTGGAGGGAGAGGTCGGGGGTTCGAATCCCAGCTGCGGACATCTTTTCGAAAAATATTCTCTTTTTTCTTTCTTTTGTTTAATTTACATTATATCATTTTATAAGATGTGTTTTTCCATATTCTGGAGGTTCCTTCATGTAGGAAATATTTTTTAATTAGTAAAATGTTAAAAAACTGGAAAAATCTAGAAAAATCAGTTTGTTTGTTATTTTTCGACTCCTTTTGCAACATTTTAGGTAGTCTATCATGTATAAGGTGTTCTGTGTATAAAATCGAGCATCTTTCTTTGTTAAAGAACACTTTTTAAAATAATAATAAAAATAAAAATAAAAAGTCAAAATGTCGAGAATAAGGTTCAGGCTTTGAGACCTCCTAGCTCCCTTTAATATTAAGTTATAATTTTCAAACTCGGTCCCAAGGTTGGCCTCCATGGTCCAATCATGCCTGACGAAGGAAATTTTTATATGTTAATTAGGAGGGCTCCAGTGGGGCCTGAAGGTCTATTGCATAGGTAACCGAGAAAGGGCTTTTGAAGCGAAATTGTTTCTTTCTTTCCGTAACGCCTTGGTCTGGTGGTAGGACACTTGACCGGCAAGTTGAAGCTGGAGGGAGGGGTCGGGGGTTCGAATCCCAGCTGCGGACACTTTTTCGAAAAATATTCTTTCTTTTGTTAATTTACATTATATTATTTTATAAGATGTGTTTTTCCATATTCTGGAGGTTCCTTCATGTAGGAAATATTTTTTAATTAGTAAAATGTCAAAAAACTGGAAAAATCTAGGAAAATCAGTTTGTTATTTTTCGACTCCTTTTGCAACATTATAGGTAGTCTATCATCTATAAGGTGTTCTGTGTACAAAATCGAGCATCTTTCTTTGTTAAAGAACACTTTTTGGAATAATAATAAAAATAAAAAGTCAAAATGTCGAGAATAAGGTTCAGGCTTCGAGACCTCCTAGCTCCTTTTCATATTAAGTTATAATTTTCAAACTCGGTCCCAAGGCAGGCCTCTATGGTCCAATCATGCCTGCCGAAGGAAATTTTTATATGTTAATTAGGAGGGTCCTAGTGGGGCCTGAAGGTCTATTGCATAGATAACCGAGAAAGGGCTTTTGAAGTGAAATTGTTTCTTTCTTTCCGTACCGCCTTGGTCTGGTGGTAGGACACCAGACCGGCAAGTCGAGGCTGGAGGGAGAGGTCGGGGGTTCGAATCCCAGCTGCGGACATCTTTTCGAAAAATATTCTCTTTTTTCTTTCTTTTGTTTAATTTACATTATATCATTTTATAAGATGTGTTTTTCCATATTCTGGAGGTTCCTTCATGTAGGAAATATTTTTTAATTAGTAAAATGTTAAAAAACTGGAAAAATCTAGAAAAATCAGTTTGTTTGTTATTTTTCGACTTTTGCAACATTTTAGGTAGTCTATCATGTATAAGGTGTTCTGTGTATAAAATCGAGCATCTTTCTTTGTTAAAGAACACTTTTTGGAATAATAATAAAAATAAAAATAAAAAGTCAAAATGTCGAGAATAAGGTTCAGGCTTCGAGACCTCCTAGCTCCCTATAATATTAAGTTATAATTTTCAAACTCGGTTCTAAGGCAGGCCTCTATGGTCCAATCATGCCTGCCGAAGGAAATTTATATATGTTAATTAGAAGGGCCCCAGTGGGGCGTGAAGGTCTATTGCATAGATAACCGAGAAAGGGCTTTTGAAGTGAAATTGTGTCTTTCTTTCCGTACCGCCTTGGTCTGATGGTAGGACACCTGACCGGCAAGTCGAGGCTGGAGGGAGGGGTCGGGGGTTCGAATGCCAGCTGCGGACACTTCTTCAAAAAAAATTCTTTTTTTTCTTTCTTTTGTTTATTTTTCATTATATTATTTTTTATATGTGTTTTTCGATATTCTGGAGGGTCCTGCATGTAGGAAATTTTTTTTAATTAGTAAAATGGGAAACAACTGGTAAAATCTAGGAAAATCAGTTTATTTGTTATTTTTCGACTCCTTTTGCAACATTTTAGGTAGTCTATTATGTATAAGGTGTTCTGTGTATAAAATCGAGCATCTTTCTTTGTTAAAGAACACTTTTTGGAATAATAATAAAAATGAAAATAAAAGTCAAAATGTCGAGAATTAGGTTCAGGTATCGAGACCTCCTAGCTCCCTTTAATATTCAGTTATATTTTTCAAACTCGGTCCCAAGGTAGGCCTCTATGATCCAATCATGCCTCCTGAAGGAAATTTTTATATGTTAATTAGGAAGGTCCCAGTGGTGCCCTATAGGTCTATTGCATAGATAACCGAGAAAGGGCTTTTGAAGTTAAATTGTTTCTTTCTTTCCGTACCGCCTTGGTTTGGTGGTAGGACACCTGACCGGCAAGTCGAGGCTGAAGGGAGGGATAGGGGGTTCGAATCCCAGCTGCGGACACCTTTTCGAAAAATATTCTCTTTTTTCTTTCTTTTGTTTAATTTACATTATATCTTTTTATAAGATGTGTTTTTCCATATTCTGGAGGTTCCTTCATGTAGGAAATATTTTTTAATTAGTAAAATGTTAAAAAACTGGAAAAATCTAGGAAAATCAGTTTGTTTGTTATTTTTCGACTCCTTTTGCAACATTTTAGGTAGTCTATCATGTATAAGGTGTTCTGTGTATAAAATCGAGCATCTTTCTTTGTTAAAGAACACTTTTTAAAATAATAATAAAAATAAAAATAAAAAGTCAAAATGTCGAGAATAAGGTTCAGGCTTCGAGACCTCCTAGCTCCCTTTAATATTAAGTTATAATTTTCAAACTCGGTCCCAAGGTTGGCCTCTATGGTCCAATCATGCCTGCCGAAGGAAATTTTTATATGTTAATTAGGAGGGCTCCAGTGGGGCCTGAAGGTCTATTGCATAGGTAACCGAGAAAGGGCTTTTGAAGCGAAATTGTTTCTTTCTTTCCGTAACGCCTTGGTCTGGTGGTAGGACACTTGACCGGCAAGTCGAAGCTGGAGGGAGGGGTCGGGGGTTCGAATCCCAGCTGCGGACACTTTTTCGAAAAATATTCTTTCTTTTCTTTCTTTTGTTTAATTTACATTATATTATTTTATAAGATGTGTTTTTCCATATTCTGGAGGTTCCTTCATGTAGGAAATATTTTTTAATTAGTAAAATGTCAAAACACTGGAAAAATCTAGGAAAATAAGTTTGTTATTTTTCGACTCCTTTTGCAACATTATAGGTAGTCTATCATCTATAAGGTGTTCTGTGTACAAAATCGAGCATCTTTCTTTGTTAAAGAACACTTTTTGGAATAATAATAAAAATAAAAATAAAAAGTCAAAATGTCGAGAATAAGGTTCAGGCTTTGAGACCTCCTAGCTCCCTTTCATATTAAGTTATAATTTTCAAACTCGGTCCCAAGGCAGGCCTCTATGGTCCAATGATGCCTGCCGAAGGAAATTTTTATATGTTAATTAGGAGGGCCCCAGTGGGGCCTGAAGGTCTATTGCATAGATAACCGAGAAAGGGCTTTTGAAGTGAAATTGTTTCTTTCTTTCCGTACCGCCTTGGTCTGGTGGTAGGACACCTGACCGGCAAGTCGAGGCTGGAGGGAGAGGTCGGGGGTTCGAATCCCAGCTGCGGACATCTTTTCGAAAAATATTCTCTTTTTTCTTTCTTTTGTTTAATTTACATTATATCATTTTATAAGATGTGTTTTTCCATATTCTGGAGGTTCCTTCATGTAGGAAATATTTTTTAATTAGTAAAATGTTAAAAAACTGGAAAAATCTAGAAAAATCAGTTTGTTTGTTATTTTTTGACTTTTGCAACATTTTAGGTAGTCTATCATGTATAAGGTGTTCTGTGTATAAAATCGAGCATCTTTCTTTGTTAAAGAACACTTTTTGGAATAATAATAAAAATAAAAATAAAAAGTCAAAATGTCGAGAATAAGGTTCAGGCTTCGAGACCTCCTAGCTCCCTATATTAAGTTATAATTTTCAAACTCGGTCCCAAGGCTGGCCTCTATGGTCCTATCATGCCTGCCGAAGGAAATTTTTATATGTTAATTAGAAGGGCCCCAGTGGGGCCTGAAGGTCTATTGCATAGATAACCGAGAAAGGGCTTTTGAAGTGAAATTGTTTCTTTCTTTCCGTACCGCCTTGGTCTGGTTGTAGGACACCTGACCGGCAAGTCGAGGCTGAAGGGAGGGGTAGGGGGTTCGAATCCCAGCTGCGGACACCTTTTCGAAAAATATTCTCTTTTTTCTTTCTTTTGTTAAATTTACATTATATCATTTTATAAGATGTGTTTTTCCATATTCTGGAGGTTCCTTCATGTAGGAAATATTTTTTAATTAGTAAAATGTTAAAAAACTGGAAAAATCTAGGAAAATCAGTTTGTTTGTTATTTTTCGACTCCTTTTGCAACATTTTAGGTAGTCTATCATGTATAAGGTGTTCTGTGTATAAAATCGAGCATCTTTCTTTGTTAAAGAACACTTTTTAAAATAATAATAAAAATAAAAATAAAAAGTCAAAATGTCGAGAATAAGGTTCAGGCTTCGAGACCTCCTAGCTCCCTTTCATATTAAGTTATAATTTTCAAACTCGGTCCCAAGGCAGGCCTCTATGGTCCAATCATGCCTGCCGAAGGAAATTTTTATATGTTAATTAGGAGGGCCCCAGTGGGGCCTGAAGGTCTATTGCATAGATAACCGAGAAAGGGCTTTTGAAGTGAAATTGTTTCTTTCTTTCCGTACCGCCTTGGTCTGGTGGTAGGACACCTGACCGGCAAGTCGAGGCTGGAGGGAGAGGTCGGGGTTCGAATCCCAGCTGCGGTCATCTTTTCGAAAAATATTCTCTTTTTTCTTTCTTTTGTTTAATTTACATTATATCATTTTATAAGATGTGTTTTTCCATATTCTGGAGGTTCCTTCATGTAGGAAATATTATTTAATTAGTAAAATGTTAAAAAACTGGAAAAATCTAGAAAAATCAGTTTGTTTGTTATTTTTTGACTTTTGCAACATTTTAGGTAGTCTATCATGTATAAGGTGTTCTGTGTATAAAATCGAGCATCTTTCTTTGTTAAAGAACACTTTTTGGAATAATAATAAAAATAAAAATAAAACGTCAAAATGTCGAGAATAAGGTTCAGGCTTCGAGACCTCCTAGCTCCCTATAATATTAAGTTATAATTTTCAAACTCGGTCCCAAGGCAGGCCTCTATGGTCCAATCATGCCTGCCGAAGGAAATTTTTATATGTTAATTAGAAGGGCCCCAGAGGGGCCTGAAGGTCTATTGCATAGATAACCGAGAAAGGGCTTTTGAAGTGAAATTGTTTCTTTCTTTCCGTACCGCCTTGGTCTGGTTGTAGGACACCTGACCGGCAAGTCGAGGCTGAAGGGAGGGGTAGGGGGTTCGAATCCCAGCTGCGGACACCTTTTCGAAAAATATTCTCTTTTTTCTTTCTTTTGTTAAATTTACATTATATCATTTTATAAGATGTGTTTTTCCATATTCTGGAGGTTCCTTCATGTAGGAAATATTTTTTAATTAGTAAAATGTTAAAAAACTGGAAAAATCTAGGAAAATCAGTTTGTTTGTTATTTTTCGACTCCTTTTGCAACATTTTAGGTAGTATATCATGTATAAGGTGTTCTGTGTATAAAATCGAGCATCTTTCTTTGTTAAAGAACACTTTTTAAAATAATAATAAAAATAAAAATAAAAAGTCAAAATGTCGAGAATAAGGTTCAGGCTTCGAGACCTCCTAGCTCCCTTTAATATTAAGTTATAATTTTCAAACTCGGTCCCAAGGTTGGCCTCTATGGTCCAATCATGCCTGCCGAAGAAAATTTTTATATGTTAATTAGGAGGGCTCCAGTGGGGCCTGAAGTTCTATTGCATAGGTAACCGAGAAAGGGCTTTTGAAGCGAAATTGTTTCTTTCTTTCCGTAACGCCTTGGTCTGGTGGTAGGACACTTGACCGGCAAGTCGAAGCTGGAGGGAGGGGTCGGGGGTTCGAATCCCAGCTGCGGACACTTTTTCGAAAAATATTCTTTCTTTTCTTTCTTTTGTTTAATTTACATTATATTATTTTATAAGATGTGTTTTTCCATATTCTGGAGGTTCCTTCATGTAGGAAATATTTTTTAATTAGTAAAATGTCAAAAAACTGGAAAAATCTAGGAAAATCAGTTTGTTATTTTTCGACTCCTTTTGCAACATTATAGGTAGTCTATCATCTATAAGGTGTTCTGTGTACAAAATCGAGCATCTTTCTTTGTTAAAGAACACTTTTTGGAATAAAAATAAAAATAAAAATAAAAAGTCAAAATGTCGAGAGTAAGGTTCAGGCTTCGAGACCTCCTAGCTCCCTTTAATATTAAGTAATAATTTTCAAACTCGGTCCCAAGGCAGGCCTCTATGGTCCAATCATGCCTGCCGAAGGAAATTTTTATATGTTAATTAAGAGGGCCCCAGTGGGGCCTGAAGGTCTATTGCATAGATAACCGAGAAAGGGCTTTTGAAGTGAAATTGTTTCTTTCTTTCCGTATCGCCTTGGTCTGGTGGTAGGACACCAGACCGGCAAGTAGAGGCTGGAGGGAGAGGTCGGGGGTTCGAATCCCAGCTGCGGACATCTTTTCGAAAAATATTCTCTTTTTTCTTTCTTTTGTTTAATTTACATTATATCATTTTATAAGATGTGTTTTTCCATATTCTGGAGGTTCCTTCATGTAGGAAATATTTTTTAATTAGTAAAATGTCAAAAAACTGGAAAAATCTAGGAAAATCAGTTTGTTATTTTTCGACTCCTTTTGCAACATTATAGGTAGTCTATCATCTATAAGGTGTTCTGTGTACAAAATCGAGCATCTTTCTTTGTTAAAGAACACTTTTTGGAATAAAAATAAAAATAAAAATAAAAAGTCAAAATGTCGAGAGTAAGGTTCAGGCTTCGAGACCTCCTAGCTCCCTTTAATATTAAGTAATAATTTTCAAACTCGGTCCCAAGGCAGGCCTCTATGGTCCAATCATGCCTGCCGAAGGAAATTTTTATATGTTAATTAAGAGGGCCCCAGTGGGGCCTGAAGGTCTATTGCATAGATAACCGAGAAAGGGCTTTTGAAGTGAAATTGTTTCTTTCTTTCCGTATCGCCTTGGTCTGGTGGTAGGACACCTGACCGGCAAGTAGAGGCTGGAGGGAGAGGTCGGGGGTTCGAATCCCAGCTGCGGACATCTTTTCGAAAAATATTCTCTTTTTTCTTTCTTTTGTTTAATTTACATTATATCATTTTATAAGATGTGTTTTTCCATATTCTGGAGGTTCCTTCATGTAGGAAATATTTTTTAATTAGTAAAATGTTAAAAAACTGGAAAAATCTAGAAAAATCAGTTTATTTGTTATTTTTTGACTTTTGCAACATTTTAGGTAGTCTATCATGTATAAGGTGTTCTGTGTATAAAATCGAGCATCTTTCTTTGTTAAAGAACACTTTTTGGAATAATAATAAAAATAAAAATAAAAAGTCAAAATGTCGAGAATAAGGTTCAGGCTTCGAGACCTCCTAGCTCCCTATAATATTAAGTTATAATTTTCAAACTCGGTCCCAAGGCAGGCCTCTATGGTCCAATCTTGCCTGCCGAAGGAACACTCGTAAATCGGTGATTGTACACTCGTAAATCGGTGATTCCAAAGGAAGTAAACGTATTCTCGACGTACTTAATTTCTTAGAGGAAATAGAAGAGCATTAAAGAATTAAAAAATTTCAAGTATTTAAGTTTCTTATTTCTTAAATATTTGTTGTCGAGAAAGGCATAAAAAGTTGAAAATCAAATGAACAAACTCAAACAACAACAAAAATGATTTAGAATAACAAACTGGCTCATGTAAATATGAATTTGCTTTTTTTGGTAATTAAATTATTTTACCATTAATGACACTGTAGTTTATGTAAACCATGGTTTAGTTGCACAATTGTTTTACCTCTAAATTTTGGACGAATACAGTTACATGATAATGCGCAATAATTGTTTTTATTATTTATCTTATTTATTTCTGACGTTACATTTTAAAGTTTGAGTAAAAATACCTATAAAATCAAGCCCATTAGAAAAGAAAAAAATCATCACTCCCAAGCTAATTAAACGAGGACACTTAAATGTTGCTGAGGTGGCTGATTAAGAGTTGGTATAAAAAGTTAAGCATTTAAAAGTCATAAAAATAAAATCTTTTGTTCTTGAAATTTAATGGTTTTTCAATTCCTGCTATTAGTTTCACACTCTCCCTATATCTTGTTCAAATTTTCAATTGTTAATAAAATACTTTTTATTCATCCATTCAAGTTCAACTATATTTTTTTAAACTTTTAGTGGATGACACTTGATGTTAATGCAGTTTTTTTTCTTCCAAATATTAATTCATTCATTAAATAGGGATGAGTGAAAAACGAAATGGAATTTTTTGGTTTAAGCGTTAGTCATTGTTTTAAATTTTACTATAAGCTATTCAGTTTTTTCACATATTTTAAAAATAACATCAGTGATAATTTCAGTGATTTCAACAAAAAAAAATATTTCGGGCATTTAAATATTTAATTATTTTTATTCGCTGTGTCAGATAAATTCAATAAAGAACATAACGTGGTTGCATGTGTGGTCCGCGTCACAAATTTGATACCATGTGCCTTTTTTATTTATTAAATTCCTACTATTAGTTCACTCTCTCCCTATATCTTTTTTCAAATTTTCAATTGTTAATAAAATACTTTTTATTCATCCACTCAAGCTCAAATACTTCTTTTTAGCTTGTACCGGGTGACAATACAGTTTCAGTTTCTTAATACAGTTTGTTCAAATATTAATTCATTAATTAAATTAAGTTTTGTTTCATATGGGTGAAAAAATTGAAATTATTTAATAAAAAGTAACTAAAACAAAATTTTTCATCGTTGACTTAAAAAAAAAAATTATATTACTTGTTTTCTTAATTTGTTGTGTTATTTCATTAGCAGAGTCTTGTGGAAGGGGTTACAATGATCTAATATTTAAATTCTATTGAAATAAGTTAATTCAATTTCTATAAAAAATAAATACGTGGTACAAAGAATACACTTTCCTATTATAGATTAACGTATAAAAGTTAAGGTCAAACTTGCAGGTCATAAAATAACTAAAACTTGATTCAGTCATAACTGTTTAGGTGGGTGGGCTAACAAAAACATTTCTCGATTTCTCACAATGCGTTCTCATTTGGAGTAAAAATGAATTTTTCAAAATGAAAAGTAAGCTAAAAATTTATTTGGCACAACTGTTCTTTTGTGAATGATCTAACAAATTTTTTTATTGAGCTACTGATTTTCTAAAATGGCCTTGAAATTGGTACTTTTGAACAAAAATATTTTGATGGGCTAACATAGCACTAACGTTTTTGTGCAATGTGTGAACTTTTAAAAGAAATATCAAACTTGTGGCTTTTAGATCATAAATTAGCTATTTTTTTTCTAACCTTAACTTCTTTTGGCATTAAAGTAACAAAAATGCATCCTGAACTAACGCTTGGCTGAACAATTTGAATTTTTGCTTTCTTGTTCGAAAATTTTGGACCGACTATTTTCTACTATACACTACGTGTGTTAAAAAATTTCGTCGGTTTTTAGGTCAAACTGTGTTCAAAATTTTATTTAGCTATAGTTTTATTTAGTTTGATGGGTTATCACTATTTTTTTTAATTAAGTTTTATTTAAATAACTCCTCATGCTCCACAATGTATAACATGAGGCTTACAGAAGTAAGTGAGCAAAGTACAAAAGAAAAAGATGAAAGAAAAAAAAATCATTTTTACATAAAAACAAAACAAGAATTTAAACTGTACACAATAGTTTAAACTGTACACAAAATTTCGCAAAATAGTAAGGTATTCAGTGCACATGACTAAAGAGGATAAAACAGGTGGCCAACAAATTCCAGAAAGTCTCAACTTCTTTTTTAAACTCTCTTGGTTTGAGTATAGCTTACAGTGAAAAATAATATGTTCAACAGTTTCAGAGTCCTGTTCACATGTGCAACGATTATCATTAATCAAATTAAATATAAACAAGTAACTTTTAAAATTACCGTGACCAGTAAGAATCTGGGACAGCTTAAAATCAGTAGAAATTTTTTTACATCTCATGCGATGAATAATAGTTGGGAAGAACTTCTTAGTCCGCATAGCTTTTGGTGAAGCCAAATATTCCTTGTTCCAGTCCAAAATAGTATTTTCTGAAGCAACATGTTATCACTATTTGACCTTTATTTGGTGGGCAGGCAAGCTAACAGAAATATTTCTTTAAGTTAACTATTTCCTACTATGGAATAACCACTGAAGAGAAAATTTTTATAATTTTATGCCATAAATTAACTAAAACTTGTTTTTCTTAGTGGACTGAATTTGTTTGTCAGAGTTTAAAGGCTTCATATAATACATTTACAAATACTTCCATTATGTAAATTGACAGTGATCCTTTCTATTTAAATGTCCCTTTCGAAGTGTTGATAATTTCATTTGAAATCATACTCTTTCTTTGCAGGGCATGTTATAAAGGTCTTCATGAAGAGTCATGGAATAGATTTTGTGATGCACCATTAGTTCAAGTAAAAATTTTAATTATGCTTCAGAAATTGTAGTGTTTTCAAATATATAACAAAAGCATCTAAGGAAGGAAAATAATTTTTTATTCATTTATCGTTTTTCTGACAAAAGGGAGAAAGAATATCAGTGAGTAGTGCTCAAGACACAAAAAAAAAATCTCTTTACTTTCGAACGATTTCTTACTGTGAGCTAGAGTTTGAAAGCAGAATCGAGATTTTTGGTTTGTAAGTCAGGAGTTAGCAAAAATCTTTTTTGGCCTTTCCTTATACTTTGTTGACTGGTTAACGATTAACTAACGTTTGTAGGCAGTATTCAAACTTCCTAAAGCAAAAGTTATCCAAAACTTGTTTTGGCCATTTGGCTTTGTTTTAATTATAAAATAATAAATTTTTTGGTGGATGGGCTAAAGAAAACTACAAACTTTATCTACAAAGAGCTAATGGAAGCGATTGGAAGTAAAATTCATTCTTGTTTCTCTGTCAAAGGTTAGGTAGAACTTGCTTTATCTATTTCTTTGTGTTTAACGAAGCACAAAGTAATGGTAAGCTAAGAAATATATTTATGGTGCTCTTATGATATAATGCAATGGGCTTAACATTTAGCGACAATATTCAATATTTCTAAGACAATAGGTACAATTTGCTTATGGCATTACCTTTTTTGAAGGGTCTGAATTACATAGGCCAATAATTTTCAATAACGGTCTAAAGTTTAACTCAAACTTGTGGTTTTTTCAAAAATAAGCTCAAATATCTTTGGAGCTAAAACTTGTTTCGGACGTAAAAAAATTTTTGGTGAGTTTGCTAACAGAAATTTGCTATAAGTTAGTTTGCTATACGTTTCTTTTTTTTCTTTTCTTTTTTTTTACAATGCGCTTACGTTTAGATACGGAATTCAAATTTTCTTCGTCAGAAGTATGCAAAAATTATCATCTTTTTTTGATAGGATAACTAACAAACTTTTTTTGTTTCGTTGACGATATCTTACAATTCTAACTTGCTGAACCTGTTTTGACCATATCTTTTTTTTTTAAGTATATTTTTCTAACAAAACTTTTAATTTGGCTAACATGTGCTAACAATTTTATTAAAATGGGTTAACGTTTGAAGTTAAGATTTAAACTTTTGTGGCTACTAGCTTATAAAGTTGCTGGGTTGACGATTCATGAGCTAAAGTTTTGACTCTATCATAAAAATTTTGGGAAAAAATTTCTAGGATACAAGAGATGCCTAAAACTTGTTATGACGAACTGTCTTTGACGGCTATCTAAATATTTTGTCAGGCTTACGTGGACATAAAATTTCTTATAATGAACTGTCAATTGGAAAAAATAAATTTTTTTGTGTTGTCTAATTTTGTCAGGAAAACTTAAGCTAAATCTATTTCATAATGGTTTAGAAGCAAATTCAAAATAGTAGTTATAATGGCAAAAATGAATTAAACCTGTTCTGGTGGTTTCGATCGCGAATATAATTTTTAGGCTGTCATTGACTGATTTCTAACAACGGGCTAACGTTTGAGGCAAACTTCAACGTTGCGATTTCTATGTTAAAAATCAGGTGAAACTTGTTTTGGCTATATCTTTTGATTGGTAGAGTAGGGCTTATATTTTAAGACAAATCCCAATTTTGTGATTTCTAGATAAAAATAAGCATTATTTGATCGTATCTTTACTTACGGAGTTAGCTAACGAAAACTTTTGTTGAATTCACGTAGCATAATGTCATTTTGTACAATGAACTAATGTTTGATTTCAAAATTCAAATGTGTGGCTACTAGATCGAAAGTTAGCTAAAACCTGTTTTGGCCTAACGAAAATGTTGTTTGGCTAACACCTGCTAACGTTTTCTTACAATGGGTTGGCTAACCTTAGAAGACTAAAGTGCTTGGTAGATCCTTAAGTTGATAGTAGGATGACGAATTGTTAAAATGAACAACGAGTTCGTTAGCGAAACTAAGAGTTTTCGGGTGAAAAGTTAGTTAAAAGTTGCTTCGCAATAATCTTTGCTTAGCGGGTTAATTTTGATCGACAGAAGAATGGGGAGTATGAGTTCATATACTCAAAGTTGTTCAGCATTTATTTTTTTCCCTCCAAATAAATAAAACTGATACATTATTCACATATACATTGTGTTGTAAACTACACAGTACTATTTTTAATTGTTCTTTCTAAAATGCTTTTAACTTACTACTTTGTTTGTATTTCTCAGGACATGTCTTTATGAAGAGGAAGATTTATGAAAATTTATTTTTTGGTGCATCAATCATAGTTTTGGTAAGAATTTTAATTATGTGCTTCAGAAATTATTGGGCGATTCAAATATAACGAGAGGGGCTTTGAGATTTGCTTATTCTTTTCTGACGAGGGGGTATGAAGGTTATAAGCAGTGCTAACGTAAGACACTAGAACTTTGTCTATTTTTTGTTGGGGTGAGATTTACTACAATGGACTAACTAACGTTTGCAAGTAGAATTCTGAATTGTGTTTCCTAAGTAATAATTTGCGTAAAACGTTTTAGTTATAACTTTTTTTGTATTGATGGGAGAATTAATGCAAATTTTTATTGGGCTAACAACGCTAAATATTTTTTTTTAAAAATTAATGTTTGTAGACAAATTTCAAATTCGTAGTTTTCAGCACGTGCTACAGAGAGTTTGAATAAACTCCGTGAACTTGAAACACAAAAAGAAAAATTCTGAACAGTCCTCGTCTATAACTATTCAAATGCCGCTGCAAAAACAAATGTTCAAAATTTGAAAGATAAAAAATTCAGACTATAAATTTTGTCGAGCCAACGTGATATTACGATTTCCTAAACTGCACTAACGTTAGGAGGAAATATTACACTTTCTAAGTTAACTAAAAATCTCTTTCTTGGTTATTTTTTGCCATACTTCACATTTGTGGTTTATAAGGAAGACGGCTGAGCGCTTTGCACTCTCTTGCCACAGGTCTTGGGGTCAATCCCCGGACCGGGCATGGTTGACTCATCCCTTGAGTGGGTCAATAAAATGAGTACCAAGCATGCTTGGGGACTAAATACTGTAGGTTCCGTGCCACCAAACACCTACGTTCACCCCAGAGCCCAAGGTCAAGAAAACTGAGATGGGAACAGTGGGCCTTCACCCTCTATAGGCTGTAGCGCCACGGAGTTTAGGTTTATTGGGAAAAGTTGGCTAAAACTTGTTTTAATGACTTTAATGGATTAGTGGTCTAAATGAAATTTTTTTGCCGATTATGACGTTCGGAGACAAAGCGAAAACTTAAGGTTTGACAAAAGTTAGTTTCGGCCGTTTCTTTTAATGAGTGAAGGTAGAGCCGAAATTATTTGTTCGTCTAACAAATTTCTACAGTGGACTAGCGTTTGAAATTCAAACTTGTAATTACGTTAGAATATCGTTGAATATTCTTAACGGTAAGGCTAACAAAAGTGCTAACGTTTTCTTACAACGAGTTAACGTTTGAAGACTTGCGTTTTCTCGAGAATAAAGGAGTAAACATTTATTCTGTCCTTAATTTATTCTGTACTTTGGTTAACGAAAACTTTTGTTAAAGTAATGATCAATTAAACTGAGTTTAATATTCAGTGGAAAAATTCAAACCTGCCATTTCTAGATCCAAATTAAGCTCAAACTTGATTTTGCTGTACCCTTTTTTTAAAGTTAGAGTGCTCACGATGATTTTTCTTGGGCCAATGTCTTACTATATATAAAAATCTAATGATGGTGTCGCACCAGCCAATGAAATCTAAGGTATCACGTGACAGTATGAAAGAAGTAGCTAATCCAAGCGAGGATGCAGTTTTAAGCCAATCAGAAAAGAGAACGCATTCGCGTCAAAGCTTTTTGTTGATTTACTTTGAGTGGGTTTTTGCTGATTACATCTCATCTTATCTTATCATTCTTATGCCTATCCAGTGATTGATATCTTTTAATGCTTACATTTTTGTTGTTTGCTATTTTAAAGCTTACTGAGGCTTGCTTACCTTAAAATGGTTAAATTTTAAATCACATTTATTTATTCAACTCATTTCAATCATTTGGAATTTCAGTATAATATCTGAAAGGACAGATCGCGATCGAGAATATCGCAGACAGCGGAGATTGGATCCCAAGTTTCGTCAAAATGAACAAGAGCGTCGAAGAATAAATCGACAAAATAATCGAGAGCTTACTAATGCCCGCCAAAGAGAAAATCGAAGTAGGGCAGCTAATCGTCTTCGAGAAATAGATGAAAATCAGTATTTGGGAGAATCGTACAGTGATGACTGTCCACCTCTTTTGATTGGATCTATGTCTGTAGAATGCTCTCATTGCAGGGCACTATCCTTTGTAGCAGAGCATGGAAGAATAAAACACAATTGCTGTCACAATGGCAAGATAAAGCTGAACCCAACTCATCCGTATCCAGAAACTTTGAAACAGCTTTTATTGGGAAATGACAATGACTCAATGAATTTCAGGCAAAATATACGTTTTCACAATTCGTCTTTTGCTATGGCAGCATTTTGTGCAACCCAAGAAATTCAATTTAAAGGTATAAGCTGTGTTGCTCTTCGTGGAGAAGTTAACGCAATGGCCACAACCAGCATCATGCCAGCGAACAATGAAAAACCACGTTTTGCGCAAATCTATATCCATGAAAATGAAACTGCTTTGGCCTGCCGAACATCTGAGCGCTGCAAACCAAGTGTTTTAAAAATCATTCGAGATGTTATGCAGCTAAACCCATACGCTCAAGTGTATAAATCGCTGTTTGAAGCTTATAAGAGGCATCCTACGGAGAGTGTTCGCCTTGAATTTCACAAGTTGGCCACTACTGATGGCAGACGTTATAATCTTCCAACATCTGGTGCTGAAGCTGACGTGTCGGCTGTTGTTGTGACAGGTGCTGAAGGTTTAATACCTGATCATGTACAATTTATCGCATACCCAAAACACCAGTTTGTGTGTCAAAAGATGTATAAACTGTCTCATCATGTGGAACCAATGGTTTTCCCATTGCTTTGCAGGCATACACCAAATTGTGAATGGAACAATGAAATGTTTGCCGATGTGGGAAACAGTAAAGCGATTTTCGCTTAACAAAAATATGCGTGCTACAGCACAAAGCTTCGGTGATTGGCTTCTTACTGTTGGAAACGGTTCAGTATCTCATCTGACAGTTCGTGAATTCCTATGTGAAAACATAATTAGTGAAGTTTTCGGTGAAATACTAGCTGAAGATGTATTACGCACCTCAGTTCTTCTTGCTCCACTAAATGATCAAGTTCATAAACTTAACAGTGCCGTCCTACAAAAACTGCCCGGTAATATTATTGAATGCCGTTCATATGATAAAGCTACTTCATGTGATGGTGATGAAAGTGTAATGTTGCGCTTTCAGCCAGATTATTTGGCGAAAGTCAATATCACAGGATTGCCGCTTCATGATCTTCAACTTAAAGTTGGAGCTGTAGTGATGCTAATCAGAAATTTGTGTATTGCCGATGGATTGTGCAATGGCACACGTTTGATTGTACGGAAAATAACTAAAAATGTTCTCTTTTGTACAGTTATGACTGGAAGTAAAGCTGGTAGTTCAGCTTGCATCCCTCGCATTACTTTAAATACTGGTGATAATAAAGAGTTGCCCTTTGTTTTGCATCGCACGCAATTTCCAGTCAGACTCGCATTCGCTATGACAATCAATAAAGCTCAAGGCCAGACTTTTGACAAAGTTGGCCTTTACATAGACCAGAATTCTCCACTATTTGGCCATGGCCAACTATATGTTGCGTTATCAAGGTGCCGGAGCATGTCTGGGATAAAAATTCAGATTGTTGGTGCAAATAGTGACATTGAAAGTTCCTCAATTAAGAACATTGTTTACATAGAAGTTTTGTAAATATCTTATTTTTGTGCATATTTTTTTCTTTGATAACCATTATGGTAAATTTTTATTATGTTTTTTATTTTTGTTTCTATAATTTGAATGTAAATTAATTGGGGGGTGATGCCCTCTAAAGAGAGCATCCAGTATATCATTCCCTTTGAATTTAATCATGTTGCTTTAAGAACATTGTTTATGCAGAAGTTTTGTAAATATCTTATTTTTTTGCATAGTTTTTTTCTTTGAAAACCATTATGGTAAATTGTGATTGTTTTTTATTTTTGTTTTTATAATTTGAATGTCAATTAATTGGGGGGGATGAAGCACTCTAAAGGGAGCGTCCGGCATCCAATTTTATGATTCCCTCTGAATTGAATCAAATCTGCTCTGCCACACGTGCTTCGGTAACGGAACTTCAGTTCCGGCTAATGCCCTTATAATAACTTCTAATATATATGTATTCGAATCTCATTATTATGATAGAATTCCTTGCAATTTACTAAAAATTTTGTATTTTACTGATTATTAAGTTGATTAGTACATTGTTAAATAAAATCCCTTATGCTCTGCTGCGCATTTATATCCTTATATAAATGTATTAAAATTTGTTTGCGAAGCAAACAAAAAAGAATTGCGTAGCAATTCTCGGGGGTTGTCGAGCGGTAGCGAGCAGGGGGCGGAGCCACCTAGTATTATAATAATAACCTAAAGTTTAAAGAAAGTTCAAACTTGTCGTTTTCAAGTCATAAATTAGCTGAAACTTTTTGGGCGTAAAATATTTTTGGCTGGTGTACTATCGAAACAAATTGGTAACGATGTGATTCCAAAATTAGTGGTAGCATTTGGAGGAAAAATTTAACTTTCATGGTTCTAAAAAGGCAAAAATTCTATAAATTGAACTTCAGCCCTACAAAGTCGGATATTTGGTATGAAATTGATCTGTGATGTTTTAAATGGCGACGGTATATAAATATGAATTGTTAAAAGTACGGAATTTGTTTCTTCAATTTGTTCTATCCAGCAAACAATGAAAGATTTGAAGGAATTTTTTTCACTGCTTTCTTTCTAATGTTTTAATTTCCGACGTTTCAGTTTTCAGGTTGCTGTACCAATGCTTAAAGCAAAAGCTTTACTCTACGAGTGTCTGTTTCTATAGGTTCAATTTATATCAATAAATAAATTTCCGATTTTAAAACAAAAATGTATAGGATAAATTTATTCATAAAAAGAGGCGTAAAAAATAAATTTTATATGTGGTTGACCAGCTAATGTTTATTTTAGTTTCCAAATAAACATGTGAGATAGATTTAACATTAATTGATTGTGTAGTCTCAAGTCATGTAATTTTCATGTTTGTGGTTATCTTAAGTCTTAGTTGTCTCAGGTCGTGGTATTCTGAAGAATTAGAAGTCTCAGACTGTGGTAGTCTCTAGTCTTGTTACTCTCACTATGTCTCTAGTCTCATATCGTGATAGTCTCAAATAGATATATAGTTTGAATCAAATATTCAAACCCCTTTTTTATGGTCAATGTCCTTTCAGTAAGTCAAGTGACCATTTTTGACAGCAAGTACACAAATGCATTCTAAGGATTTTTGCTGTTCTCGAGAAAGCAAAAAAAATTTTTTTTAGTATTTCTTAGTAGTAATTAATTCCTTTTTCTTACTCAGTTAAACAGTAAAAAAATGTATTTCTCTAAAAAAAAAAAAAAACAGTTTTGTCGTAATACCGGTAACATAGTAATTTTTAAATTGTTATATAAATATTTTTGGGATCTTCAATGACAGAATTCTGTCAGTAACTTGGAAATTTATCGTAATAGCGAATTTCTTGTTACATGCCGCACTTTTTGCATCGAACTTTTCATGTACTTAACACTTTGTTTACCAAATTATTAAAAAATTAGGAAAAGTGTGGGAATTTTATTTTTGTTCCATTAAATATAGTCTATTTTACTCTTTAACAACAAAAAATATTTTAGTTAAATAATATTTTCAAATGTTTCCAAGTCGAATACTTTGTTTCATAACTAGTTGAAAATATTAATGAATCAATATAAAATATGAAAGACTTGCTTGCAAAATTGATCGAAATAGAAAGCTGAGAATTGAGGAATCATGAAACGGCGTCCTAGAACGAATTATCAACATCTAAATGATTACTTTAGTAATGTTCAACTTCAAATAGTGGTATGTTCTCAACTAGTAATGATCAACGAAAAGTCCAATTAAACGGACAGACAATTGTTATGGGATATTTTGCTCCGTTTTCATGCTTTATGGAAATAATATTAGTAGGACTTAAAAGTCCCATCGGTACATAAAGGGTTATATACAGTGTCGAATAAGTATAAATGTTATTTTTTAAACGATTCAATATATGATAACTTCATTCAAATGTCATTACTTTTTTTGAGTTTTACCAATGAGATTCTTGTTTTTATCACGAGGAAGATTTAGGCATGATAGTCTTTGTGATGAGGATGACATATTGTGGTGATGCTCTCATTGCTTACACAGTAATCCTTCTACTCTTAATAAACCACGCTGGTGAGTTTTTATAACAATTAACAGGAATTTATTCATAAAAACAAAATTTGGAAAATTAACAAAATTCAGAAGAGACACATCTAAACAAAATATTACATCCGCTCTCTCCAAAAGCGCAACCACTTCTTCTGTTTTCACGCACTCTCTCTCCTTCCACCACACGACGTCATAATAATGGCGTCACCTGGTCTGAAACCCCCCACCTAAAATTGGAGATAGGGTTCAAACCCAAACACTAGATGCAATTTTAAACTTTAACCAGGTGACTCCTAGGACATACAGCATAAAAGTACTTACCAATAGGTATATAACAAAGATAACATAAAGACATCTTACTTCATCATACGATACATCTAACTAAAAAATATAAACCAAACAATTAATAATCACATATAACAATGTTGAATTATGCCATGGCTGCTAAACTAATCATTAGAAATTAGTAAAAAAAACTTTTAAGAATGTTCAAAAAGAGTTTAATAAAGTTTATTGTTGCTTTGTAGTCCACACAGAACCATCAACAGTCCAGTCTTGACAACGCATCGGCATTAGCAAGTTTTACACCTGGGCAATGCGTAATCGAAATGTTATACTTCTGTAATGCTAGAGCCCATCGTTGAAGCTTAGATGACTGAGGTGCATTCTTGGAAACAAAAGTCAACGGATTATGGTCCGTAATCAGTTCTATAGGTGATCCAAATATCCAGGTCTCGAATTTCTTTAAACTCCAAATGACGGCGTACGCCTCTCTTTCGATAGTTGGCCAAGCCTGCTGGGCTTTTGTCAACTTCTGACTGGCATAGCTTATAGGATGTAGTACACCATCCTTGCGTTGAGACAAACAACCACCTATCCCTGTCGATGACGCATCACACTGTATCACAAAAAGTACTCCGAGCACAGGAGTACTGAGGCTGGTTGCCTCCATAAGACAACGCTTCACGCTTTGAAATGCAATTTCGTGGTTTTCCTTCCAAGTAAGTTCTTTCGGACATCTTTTCTTCGTCAATTCCATTAATGGCAATACTACTTCTGAATAATGTGGAATGTAATCTCGATAATAATTACAAAGTCCTAAGAAACTCTTCAACAGGTGCTTTGACTGCGGCCTCTATAATTTTTGAATTGCTGCCACTTTATCTGTATCTGCACCGTGGCTGCCGGATCCGACGATGTGTCCTAAGTATTTGATGTGAGTTCTTGAAAAGGAACACTTTTTTGAGTTTACAGAAAACCCCAATTCTAAAAGCTTTCCAAAAATAATATAAATGGGTACCAAATGTTCATCCCACGATTTTGAATAGATAGCAATATCATCAATGTACGCCCTTACGATACTTTTGTACGATACTTTTCTTAGTTCTTCTTGTTTATGCATGGACATGAACATTTTTTCCAATCATGGCCTATATTCACCGAGTAAAAACTCTCGTGAATATTTTTCATGTTAATGATTTGTCAAAATTAGTAACTCTCAAAATGCACAACATGACGATCCAATAGAAATTCTTGCAAAAAAATGGACATATGCCGTTCTTCTCTTTTTGATCTTTGATTTCCCTTTTTCTATAGTTTTTTTTATTTATGATGAGATTAAGTTACGTCGTAGAATTGATCGGTATTTTGTAATACATTACATGTTTTAGTAAAAATTTCAACTTCATGCAACATTAAGTTTCAGGTTTTTGTAAATATAACGAAAGCTTTTTAGCTTCTTTCTTCAAGGGAGAGGAAGGTAATGAGAAATGCTTATGAAATAGACTGAATTTACCCTCATTTTTATCGACTTACAACTTACTAAAATGAGCTAATGCTAAACACTTGCTGCCGGGGTGAATGCGAGAGATTTTCGTGGGTTAGTTCCATTAAAAAGTCCTTCACGAAGGCTAGTTTCTCCCAATGCTTGACCGGATATTGAAGCTGACATTGGCTACAGATTTAATGTTCAACCCCGGCTTTAAAATAAAATGAGCTAATGTTTAAAGGTAAAATATTAAGTTATGTCTTATAGGTCAAAAGTTATCTAAAACTTATTCTGACAAGAACCATTTTGGCACTTATCGCGGGCTAACTTTTGACGGTAAAATACAAATTTGTTGTTTTTTGGTTTAAGTATAACTAAGTATAACTAATATAAATGCTAAGTATAACTAATTCAGTATAACTAGTTAAGTTTGGTTATAGGTTGTGATCCAGTTTATAGGTTTTGAATTAATAACTTCTTGTAAATTTCATAAGCAATTTAATTTGTAATACAATAATTTATTAATGTATTTAAAATAAATTCATACTATTTCATAAGTAAAAAAATAGCTAAATTACTGTTCCCTATTATATATAATAGGGCTCAACCAAATATTCGATTTGTACTTTGAATACCGAAAACTATCCTTATAATTTTTTTTATCTCTCTTAGAAAAAAATATATATTTGATACAGTATGTTGCATGATTGCCATTAGTTAAAAATTGAAATATGAAATGTAATATTGAAACTGTCTGTAAAAATTGTAAAAAATTGAGAATTTTATCTAAAAATATTTTTAAACTCCATAACATAAGTATATATTACGAATGAGAAAAATGCACTTCATATATTAAATATTTGTTTACTAAAGAAATAGATTTATAGATATGTTAATAGAATGATACAATATTTTCAAACACAAGCTTGATAAATTTATTTAATTACCAGTATTTATATGTTAATCATTTTATTAAGAAAAGATTTGAAACAATAAAGTAATAAATTACACATTTTTTTTTCTAAATTGATATTTTTGCATCAAACTGTTACTGTTAATTGTTTCGAGAGAAACTTTCAACATGTTTCCCAAAGTTCTGTTAAATGAGAACAAATATCGAATATATATATTTTCACCTACACAGAAAACTGCAAACGTTACAGCGAAAGAGAAACAACGAAAACCTTAAATAATTAGCCCAACGGTAAAGGGATTTTAACTCATGACCCATTTACAGTGATGATTTTTTATTTTAACTTTCTGATGGTGCCTTCCGGGAGTAGAACTCATATACCACAGTCATCGAACACAGGAAACTTCATCGGAATGCGATTTTTTTTTTTTTTTCGCCGAGCCAACGTGACCCCTCCTCAACAATTTTATTTTAATTTATAATCTTCGTTGAACAGTCGACCTAATTTTTGATTTATGACTACGATTGTGCAACTACGTAACCTTGTAATTTTGAACACCATCCAGAAGACAACGGATCAAGTATTGCGAGAAATTTGCCTTCGTGGAGGACTTTTTTTTTATGGAATATAATAGCATTTGCGCTGCATGGAGAGGAAAACCTCCCACAGTTTAGCTGATCGCAAGGGGACTCTAACCCATGATCCGTCTGACACTGAGGATATTTTACGCCAGTACTGTGGTCTATCCGAGCTTGGTGCTGAATATGAATAGACCTGCCATTGCCAGGATTCGAACCTGGTTCACCTCATCGGAAGGAGAGTTCACTATTCCCTGAACCATCACGTCATTAAAACTATGTCTTACGAATTGCCTTTAAATATACCAATTGTGCAATTTCAATTTAATTTATTTACTAGTAACATATTAAAACAATCCATAAATAATTGGAACTGTGAGTGAGAATTAATGTGGAAAAGCCAAGACGAGAGAAAAAAAAAATTCTTAATTGATCAGATCTTAGAAGTTCAAATCTTAGGTTTCGTACCAGCCACTTAGTAAAGCAAAAAATTTTAACGCCCTTTTAAAAAAAAAGTGTTTAAAATTTTTTTTTCTTTTGAAAATTGTTACTAGTTTTAATAAGGTAATTTTTTTACTGTTAAGTGTTATAAGTTAATTTTCCCTCATAAACGTTACTAGTTTATTTCGTGGATAATTGTTCCTTAATATAAGGTCATAATTTTTTAACAAAAAAGAGCACAAGAGTTTGTTCTTAAAATAATGTCTAGTAAAATAAATAAAGGTGTTCAAAATAGAACGAGATCTTCATTCGTTTCGAAAAAGAAAAAAAAAACGTATTGCAAAATATTTACAAAAATCTAAAACGTTTTTGTTTTTTATATTTTCCTTTTAGGCCATATTGAGAAAATAAACAAATTTTAGCTTGAACTTTAAATAAATAAAATTCACATTTTGTAATTCTTTTCAAAATAACGTGGTTCAAAAAAATAAAACTACTTTAAACAATAATTAGGTTCAATGTGATGCCAAAGTCATAAACTCAGCAAATAATGTAAAATGTACGAGGGGTATTTTTTAAATAAGGGCTGTTTGAAAATAAAAACCAAATGAAACAAAATTTTCATGAAGCAAATTTATTTTTTGATTCTACATACAATTCTTTTTTTTTTTTTTCCAAATCGTTGTCAAGTTTGCTTAAATACTTATCATACGACCTTAGAACTAGATTTAGAATACCCTCTTCATAGTAACTTGCGGCCTGTTCCGATAACCAAGAGGTCAAGGCCGTTTTCGTTGTACTAGCTGCTGCCCAAGTGATGTTTGGAACATCGGAAAAGATGAAAATCACTTAGCGCATGGTCTGGGCTGATGAGGGGTGATCCAAAACTTCCCAGCCGGAAGAGCCAATAAAGCTCGGGACTGAGCTGTGAAGAGAGTCGTTGTCATGGAGTAGCCAAAATTTCTTGTCAGCATGCCAGTAGGAATCCTCGTAAACTTCACAAATCTGCCGGTGAATGCATGCCGACTAAAAGGGCATTACTGACTACCTCATACGTAGCGGGTGATTTGTTAAGTGTAAACATTTTAAAGACAGAACTGACCGCACAGGATACATACACAGCTGTAACAGCACCGTTGTTCCCAAGGAATGCCTAGACACGCCGCAAGTACTCGTTGCGACGCAAGCGTTATCTATTATCTATTACATACACAACAAATACATACACATAAAACGAACCTTAATTAAAAAAACAGCCCACCTATTAATTTGAAACTTTTAAAAAAATTTCAAGTAATGCCTTCCTCGAAATATTTGACACCTTTTTTTTTCAGATATAAGTTGTTAGGATAAAATTAGTACAGAAGCAACTAAAAAATTGTCAAGGAGAAAAATATTTTTAAAAAATGTTTAATATAATATTAACTTGTTAGTTAAATCTAATATTTTTTAAAGTTACAAATTTTGAATAGGTATTTAGCATTGTTAGTGTTATCCATCCATTAAGATTCAACTCTCTTCATTAACGAATGAACTGCTGAAATTGATTATGAATTTTTAATTTTATAGGATTTTAAAATTCTGAATAAAATGGGCGTCAGCTTCACAAATCTCTATAATGAACCATCTTTAGCGAAAAGAGGAAGAAAATATATCGACTATATGGAGACTAACAAATAAAGTATGTTTTTGTTTTTTTTTTTCAATTTTGTCTTCCTTGTCACCAAAAATATAATAAATATATATATATATTAACTGCAAACATAATTTCGTGTACTAAACAGAAATTGCATTCAAGACTTACAACATATTCTACAAGAAGACGACATATTCGTCAAAATCTGATAAATAAACGGTAGTTTTCGTCCAAAAAATGTTTGAGGCCTTTTAAACATGTTAAAGCTTTTTTCAAAAAAAATTAGGACTTTCGTTATGGAAAACAATCCTCGATATAAATAAATTAAAATAAAAAAAATTTCTGCTGAAGGCATTTAAAATCTTGACGTTTACTTACGAAAAATAGGTTAAAAATTTTTAATCAATGAATTATAAATAACAATGTTAACTTTAACGTCCTGATAGGGAATTATGTTTTCTAATAATAATAGCAAAAGCATTTCGAGATTAATCGACTATAATATTAATTAAATAAACGGTTGATTCAAATGTCTCGATTAAGAATGTTGCATTATTCAATTACGATAAAACAGTTTCTAAATAAATCTTAATGTAGCGAAGAAATATATGTATTGAACTGCGGGTAAGCCTTGTTCATTTTGACATAATCCTAAAATGCGAGAAAAAAAATTAAATATCATAAACTAAACTAAATGTTTCAGTTTTGTTTATAAATAGTTAAGTAGAATTTTTTTGCGGTATCTTCGAATTTGGTTGGATTTTTTCGTGAAAAATGATTAAATTAATGAATTTTAGATGCAAATGTCTTACTGAAGCGTCTAAATAATAAATGATGCGTAATCAAAATAAAAAGTTAATCTTCTATACATATAAAAATGAATGTGTGTCCTTTATAGACTCCTAAACCATCGGACAGAAAATGATGAAATTTGCCATACAGATAGTTTCAAGCACGAGGAAGGTCACTGTCAACATTAGAACATACTGCGACAAATCGTTCTTGTATGATGAGCGAAAAACGAAATGGAATTTTCTGATTGGTTAAGCGTTAGCCATTGTTTTAAATTTAACGATTCAATTTTCACATATTTTAAAGATAACATCAGTGATAATTGCTCTCTTATAGCTCTGTTTAGTCAAAAAATAGTTTATTGCACGTATTTCAATATTTAATAATTTTATATTTGCTATGTCAGATGAATTCGATGAACATTACGTGGTAGCACGCGTGGTTTACGTCATCAGATTTATACTTTGTCTGATGCTATACGATTTTATTTCTATTAATTCTTTTAAAAGTGTTTCTAAAAATAAATAATATGTATATTTATATATATTATAATATAAAATATAAATATGTATATATTTGAAATCTACGGTAAAGAAATAGAAAAAAATATTTATGTATTCAAAAGCGAAAATTAATGGGAAAGTGGTACTAATTCGTTTAGGGGAAACATAAGAACTCGACGCCAATGAGGCTTAATTACGCCAATGATGTTTAATTAATTAAGGTAATATATGCATATTGAAATAAAAGAAATAAGCTATGTACTAGAAAGAAAAAGAAATGGAGTAAAGATATTTATTTTCTATAAGAACCGTACGAAGTCGTCTTACTATCATTTATGACAATGATGCTTAATTAATGCTGGTAATGAGTATTAATTGAAATTTAAAAAAAAGTAACTTCTGTTCTAAAAAGCAAAAATAAAGAGAAAAGCGCTTTGGGTAACCGTAAAAAATCTGCATATTATTATTGACACTAATGCTCAATTTATATTGATAATATTGATTTTACCCCGGATCACATCCTCGAGTACCCAGCCCTTACCCATATATTTTACAACTGGGTATGGTGCCACTGGCTTCAGAACTTCGTGAGATCCTCTACAGTAATGATGTATTAAAGCTTGCGGATGCAGTTGTGAAGGCGCACGAGGCCATTTAATTCTCCATGGACACGATAAAAAAATAATTTTAAAAAAATGTATATTGATTGAAATAATATAAAATAAGCTACACGCTAAAAAGCCATGGAAGAAAGATTAACGGGAAATTCGCTTAAGAACACATTAAAATATCACCATTCACACATGACGCTTAATTCATATGTATCCCGGACGGTAATATGTACTACCGGTACTATGGTAATTTTCGATTTATTTTTGATAAGAATTCTACTACAAGTTTTCCGAATATATTTTTTTTCAAGTGTAGCCAAGATAGTGTATTAATATTTTAATGAATTAGAATTAAAATAAGTTTTTTCCATCACTACTTTTAATTATTTTAACAGTAAATTAAAGGTCAGATAGACAAATGGTCATGCTCTAAAATCCTTATAAAGTTCTGTTTTTTCTTCTATCATTTTTCAATTAATGCGGCTTTAGTTGGGGGCCACTGACAAATGCGTATAAACTTAAATGTTGAAGGATTATGTGCAAAGTACCAAATATACTTATGTAGGTATAAAATATATTGATATATTTAGTGTTTATTAAAACTGCAACAATCTGTTTTAATACCTATAGTTAGGAATTAAGTGTTTTAAGCCCTTCGAAAGGGCCATAAAACAGGACCATTGACCTGAGAAAATCACTTAATAGTGATAAATTTCAACTATCATGAATCGGTCGCGAGCAATATCATCATGCCAAGAGATGTTAAATACATTTTATATTTATTCCATTGGTATGAATTATAAACAAAGAGCTCTTCTTATTTCAATAATGTAAAGACACCGAAGATTACAACATATAACATTAAGTAGAATGAAAAAATTATTTTAGCTATACTTAGTGGAAGAAACAGGTAAGTGCCATTTTCAGAAAGAAAAAAGAACACACGCATCCGAATTATTTTATTACCAATTTATAAGAAGGTGGGACTAATAATTCTTTGCTTTATTTTATTTACCACTGTCTAATCTAAGCGAATCTGTCTTATCTATAAAAAATAAATGTCTCTGTGTGTGTGTCCTTTATAGACTCCTAAATCATTCAAATGAAATCGACGGAACTTAGCATACAGATAATTTGAACCACGAGGAAGGTCACTGTCGATATTAGATCATTCTACGACGAACCGTTCGAACGGAATGGAATTTTCTGATTGGTTAAACGTTAATCATTGCCTTAAATTTAACTATAGACAATTCAGTTTTGTCACATATTTTAAGTATAACATCAGTGACAATATCTGGCTTATAGATCCATTTGATAAAAAAACTTATTTCGCGAATTTAAATATGGAATTATTTTTATGTCAGATAAATTCAATGAGCAACATGATGTGGTAACACGTGAGAGCTCCGTCACCAAATTTATACCTTTAACGTTGTCTGATACCACACATTTTTTTTATTTACATTTATTTTAAAAGATTTTTCCAAAAAAAATTTATTTAAAAGTCAACGGTAACTGAATAGAAAAAATATGTAATATGTAAAAATAGAAAGGCAAAATTAATGAGAATATTGTATTTATTTGTTTAGGTGAAACGTAAAAAATCGCCATTTATTATTGGTGCCAATAATGCTTAATTAATTTAAATAATATACGCATATTGAAATGAAAGAAATAAGCTTTGTACTAGAAAGCAGAAGTAGTGGAGTTAATCTATTTATTTGTCTAAAAGAAGCGTAAGGAATCGTCATATTATCAATGACGACAATGATGCTTAATTAATGTTGGTAATTTGTTAATTGACATAAGAAACTGATCAAAATTATAGCAAAAATATAGGAAAAAAGATACTTACTCATTTTTAATCTATATCTTATTACTAGACAGCGGATTATATGCACTAAAAAACGGACAAAATATGCATGCAAATATGCACTAAAAAACTTGAATATATGCTCTTAAAACTAGAAATATGCATTTAAAATAGAAATTAAAAGTTCAACTTATTTAAATACTACTACTTATTTTTTCCAACAAACACAGCTAAAACATTTTTTGATAAGAGGAAGAAAATCAAACTATTTCTTACTTGAATCTACACATTTCTGCAGAAAAAGCCTAAAAGCGAAGTATGATAAATGAGAGAAGAAAAATCATCGCATTTTCCGGAAAGATTTTATTAAACTGAATAATTTTTGTTGCAATACACAACTAAGTGTTTTTCCAAATTTTCAAGGGTGAATTGATGTCGTCGGTCATCAAAGATCATTTTGAAAGCAGTAAATCACCTCTCCACATCAACCGATGTTATTGGACAAAACTGGTACAATTTCGTACTCATTGGTTTTACTTTCTCTGGAAGTCCGTTTCCATTAAGAAAATCATTTATCTTCTTCACTGCTGCAAAACCCGAATTTTTGTTTTGAACGAAACACCATTTTTCTTTTACTTTCTTCCCACCTGAGTCTGGAAGAGCATTGATGCACTGTTGAATTTTTTCAATTTCGGATATGGCCTCAGCCAGGGGAAGATCTCGTGTTTCGAGCTTTGTTATTGCTCCACTTAAGAAAGAAAAGTGAGTGTCAATTATGGCCGAGTCCTTCTGCAAAGAGATATCCTGTAGTAATTCTTTTGTGACATAAACGGAAGAAGCACAGGAACTGTCAATTGCATCTACAACTGACTTTATTGCATCAAAATTATTAGCGTAAAAACGGGCAGCTTCAATCCATGTACCCACCTAGTTATCACAGGCTGTAGAGTTAAGGTCAAATCAGGATACATTTCCTTATACAATTTTATGCGCACAGGTGCCTTGAGAAAAACTTTCTTGATACTAGAAATTAAATCATTCACAGAGGAGAATACTTCTCGAACAGTCTCAGCCAGTCTGTGAACAGCACGAGCCAAACATGTAATATGAAGCATTCTGGGATAAAAAATTTCCAGTGCTGCTGCAGATTTGACCATGTACGGAGCGGCATCACTGACAAAAATCTAAACATCTTCAGAACCATCTCTATCAGGCCATAATAATTTGATAGAATCATTGACAAACCTTGCTATGGTTGAATGATTGACTTTTTCAAGGGCTTTGCTTGCTAGAAGATGTGGTCGAGTAGGAATATTATCTATTTTTCCACAAATAAAATGAGCAATATAGCGACCGCACTTATCTGTCGTCTCATCGACTTCAATCCATATAGGGCCATCTCCAATATCTCGTCGAATATCATCCAGTACTTCGTTATATATCAGTTGAAGGTAGTTCTTTCTTAAAGTCGATTCATCGGGAATGATCTGATTGGTACAATATTTTTTTAAAAACTGTCTTAAGTTTGGATTATTTAACTTTTTTAAAGGAATATTGCTGTTTACTAAGGCTTTGCATAAATCACTAGAAAAATCACTTTCCTTTTTAGCTGCTTGAACAGGAATAGTTAATAAACTTTGAACAAATCCTTTTTGTATTCTGCTTTTTCTTCGCGGAGTGAGCATTAGTCTTTATATGTTGATCGATTTGGTACTTTTTTTTCACAGGAAATGTGTTTTTGACAAATCACACAAAATACTATTTCCCCATCGGTCGTAAAGTCCTTCCCATAGTCCGAAATCCATGTCTTCAATAAATTTGATTTAGTCGACTTAATTTTTGGCATATTATAAAATTCAGCAGTCAAAAATCACGTTCGAAGCTTCATTAACTACGTATTTAACTGATTGATGTCGAAACTATCTATCTATCGGATGGACTATCGAAATATGTTAGAATAGCAGCTCACTCCAAAAATTTATTCACTTCACCTTTTAACTAATCAATCACAGGAAAGGGAGGTCATTTTCTACCTACCACAGAAGCCTTATTTTTCCCAAACAGATTGACAATTATTTATTCCAGGAAAAGACATTCCTTCATAGAATATCTGTCCATCCCTTTCTGAGGTTTCTATGACGAATGTCTGTTTGGGTGGGCCCTTTGTACCCTCCTTCCCGACACACACCTCATTTCTACATCTATTTTACGTGATTGCAATCACCCCCAGCAACATCAATACAGCTGACCCTTTCAGGTGATAAAGAACGACAAAACAAAATTTAAAGCGTTCCTTATTCTAACATAAAAAGAATAGTGATATGGTTTTAGGAGGGAAAAGCCATAAAATGCTGAAAATATGCATTTATAAGAGCAAATATACCTTTTTATGCAATTGCATATGCACGTATGCAATTGCATATTATCCGCTGTCTACTTATTACTGACACTAATGCTTTATTAATATTGATAATATAGTATTGATTGAAATTAAAAAAAATATAAGCTATGCTCTAAAAAGCAAAGTTAAAGGGGGAAAAAAGTTAATAAAAAAATTGCTAAGATTATCGTAGAAAATCACCATTCACAGATGCTTAATTTATGTGTATCCCTGACGGTAATATGTACTACTGGTATTACTAATTGGTACAGTTTTGATAAAAATTCTACAACGGGTTTTCCGCGATTTCAGAAAATATTTTTCCTGTGGTAGAAAAGATAATTTATTAATATTTTAATGAATGAGGGCAAAAGAACTTTGTTCTTTCACTACTAAATATTTTAATAATAAATTAAAGGTTAGATAGAGAAATGGCTATTCTCCAAAATCCCTATCAATTTTTCTAATAAGAATTCTTTTTTTTTATTTTTTTATTTCGGCTTTAGTTGGCTTTCACAGACAAATATATTTTTCACAAAATTTAAATGTTGAAGGGTTATATAAAAAATACCAAATATGCTAAAATAGATATAAAATATTATAATGATATATTTCGTTATGATTAAAACAGAACCAATACTAAGCCGTTTAAGTACCCGAAAAGGATATGTACCGGAGAAAATTATTTGATAATGGTAAGTTTTAATTATTATTGGTTTAGCTGCGAGTAATAGCATCATGCCAAGTGATGCTAAATACATTTCTCTTTATTTTAATGGGATGAATTACAAAAAGCAAGTTTTATTTACTTCAATAACGTAAAGCCATCGTAAATGGCAACAAATAATATTGAATAATAAAAAAAGTAATTTTAGGTATATTAATTGAAAAACTTAGTAGAAGAAGCAGGTAAGTGACATTTTCATTATGAAAAAAAAAGTTTTATCCGAACTATATCATTACCAATTTTATAGAAGACGGGACTAATAATTCTTTGCTTTATTGTTCCCAATTTTAAATAAAACCAAACTACCTAGAAAATAAAACCTTATTGTCTAATTTGAAATAAAAATCATACTAGCATACTAAAACTTTATGTGATTAGTTGCGTTAAGATTTATAGAAAGGCAAAACCAGTGATTCATCAATTCCCCTAAAAATGTCACATACCTGGTTCTTCCATTAAGCTCTTTGTTAGTGGTCGCTAAGTGCTTTTCAGTTATGAGAATGATTTCATTGTGTTTCTCTACTGTGATTTATTAATACTTTACTTATTTTTTATTCACCCCGTGCGAAGAACGGACATTCAGCTAGTTATTAAATAAAATAAAGCATAAAATTTAAAATCAAGCTTAAAATTAAAATTGCGTACAGTCATGCAAAAAATATAAAGTAAAGCGAAAATATAAAGTGTAAATAGTAAAATATTTAATGAAGTAGAAGATGTATAAAATAAAAAGAAAAGCGTTAAATGAAGTAAATTTGAAATATGAAGTAGAAAAAAATAAAGAGTAGTAAACTGTGAAGTATCAGGAAAAGTTAAAGCGTAAAATATGAAGTAAAAGCATAAGGTATGTGGGAAGTGTTATGTAAAATGTGAGATATAAAGTGAAGCAGGAAGTGAATTAGGAAAAAGTCAAGCGTATGTAAAAAAGAGTTAAATGAAAGTGTGAAATCTAGAAAAAAAGTTAAGTAGAAAGTATAAATAATAAAATGTAAAATCTAGTAAAGAGAAAAAGTAAAGTGTAAAGTAAAGAAGACACTAAAATATTATATAGTAAAAAATACAGCATAGTTTAAAGTAAAGTATAAAATAGCAAATAAAATATAATTATAGTGTAAATTAAAGTATAATGTGAGACTAAATTTTGTCAAGTATAGTTTTGACTGAAACTAATGCATGACCAGGAGTAAACTAAGTTTAAAATAAAGTGTAAAAAGAATGCTTAAAGCCAAGAGTAAAACATAAAGAGAAAACTAAAGTAAAAGACATTAGAAGGTTTAATAAAACGTGAAATACAATTTACAACAGTGGTTACCAACTGGCAGCCACACCCAGCCCGCGAAATCTAAAAAATCGAAATGCGTTAGAAGTACTTTTCTTCGTTTAAAAACAACTTAATTTCTTTGTTTCTGTGAAATTGAACACACCAACGGTGCAAAAAATTGATTTCTCAGGTTAAAATCTACTTCTTATTTAAATTTCCAATTCAATACTTTTGTTTTGTACAACTTGATAAAAATCTAACAGTAATATTTAATGATCTTTCAAACATAAAAGAGTCCTATATAAAATTTTGATAAATTTGCGGCCCCTGATTTACAACGTAAGATATTAAGTAAAGCGTTAAACATAAAGTGAAGGGTAATGTTTCCATAAGCGTAACCACAAGATTAGTTAAATTATATTATTTTATTAAGGTTAAAGTTAGATTGATATATTGCGTAATCAATTTTATTAATTATCAAAGCTTTAACGTGTTGAATTAATTTTATTTTAAAGTTTTCAATTATTATAAAAATTTTTGTTTTTCAGGATCTAAAGAAAAAAATGTATCTGCCTAATATTTTAATATAAGAATGATATAGGTAAGTTTTAATTTATATTTTCTGATCTACTCCTTAGGCCAGTTCTACTTACTGGTTATGCATTCACATGATGGTATGAATTTCCTTACATAAGGTAGCTTTTACTTTTTGATAAAATTAATTTCTTTTTTTTTTTTTTTCTTTTTTTTTTTTTTTTTTAAAGTTAGATAACGTTCCTGATGCGATTCTATTAAATCATAATTCTGAATAGGTAAATAGTTTATGCGTATTTTGCATTGTTAAAAACAATTGACTAAGTTTAGTCCAGTTTTTTTTTTTTTTTCACCAGTTTTTAACATTTGTGTTCAAACGTGTACTCTTTCTCACGTTTTTTTTTTTTTTTCATTGCTCAGCCCCTTTTTTGTACATTTTTCTACTTTATTTATATTACGGCCAAAACACTGTGCATTTTAACGGTAATTTCCGTTCCTTTAGTTTTTTGACACAAGTTTATCAATCTTTTTACAACCACTTGAATTATGTGTCTACGTAATTCTTTAACGTCTTTTTTTCTGTGAAATTCTCATTACACGGCTACACATCTTTAATACAATTTTCCATGTTTTTATACGTTTCTGTGAATTTTATTTTTGTTTCCTATTTTTGTTTCCTGTTTTTCATTTTTTTATTTTTTTTAAATTTTTTTTTTTAATGTTTGCTTTCCGAAGGTGACTGATGTTTTGCTTTTGCGTCTTAAAATTGTGTTTTAGTCTTTTTTTTGTTCCTAGTGTTTTGTTCATCGCCTTTTCTTAGTTTTTATTTTCCGTGCTTTCATTATGTTTGTTTTCCATTTTCTTATCATGCTTATCTTCCATTTGTTCGTGGTGGTGGTGGTTTCTTTTTTGCCTTTTCATCTTGTTCGTCTTCCATTTGTTCGTTGTGGTTTCTTTTTTGTCTTTTCATCTTGTTCCTCATCCATTTGTTCATTGTGGTTTCTTTTTCGCCTTTTCATCTTGTTCGTCTTCCATTTGTTCGCTGTGGTTTCTTTTTTGCCCTTTCATTGTATCTGTTCTTTCGTTTCTTCACGGTGCTTTGTTTTTCGTCTGTTCATTGTGCTTTACGTTTATTCATGGTGTTTTATTTTCCGGTTTCTAATAAAAAAAAATTTCACTTTTTTTGTTTGTATTTATTTTTTCATTGTTTGACTCCTGTTTTTCTAATTTTTTTATCGTTGGTTCATGATATTTAGTATATAGTTTTTTGCTTTTTCAATATATATTTGTTTACTGTTTCTTCATGGTGATTTGCTTTTCGTACTTTTGTTTGCATGTTTGTTGCATGTTTTGTTGCATGTTTTCCTTTTGTAATAGTGCTTTTTTCTCCTTTTCATTGTGTTTGTTCTTGATGTTTTCCATTTTTTTATTATGTTTTTCCTCTTTGTGCGTGGGGCTTTTATTTTTTGCTCTTTATATATGTTTCTTTTACCTTTATTTATCATGCTTCGTTTTTCAACTTTTAATTGTGCTCATTTTCCGTTTGTTCATGGTGTTTTGTTTCCTGCTTTTTAATTATGTTTGTTTTTTTCACTTTTTCATAGTTTGTATTTTATTTTTTTCATTGTTCTGTTATTTTTCTCATTGTTTTCTGTTTTAAATTTTTTTTTCTGTTCATGATATTCAGTTGTTTTGTTTTTCAATGTGTTTGTTTTCCGTTTGTTCGCAGTACTTTTTTACGCCTTTTCATTGTGCTTGGTCTCCGTTTGTTCTTGGTTTTTTTTTCGTCTTTTTTTATCATGTTTTTTCCCGTTTGTTCGCAGTGCTTTGTCTTTTGCTTTTTCAATATGTTTCTTTTCCTTTTGTTCATGGTATATTGTTTTCCCTTTTTTCACGGTGCTTTGTTTTTCGTTTTTTAATTGTGTTGGTTTATGTTTGTGGGATTTTGTTTTCAGATTTTTAATTATAATCGTTTTCTCAATGTTGTTTTTATTTTTTTTTATTTATTTTTTTTTTTTTTTCATCGTTTTTACCTTTTTTCTTATTTATTTCTTTTTGCTCATGATGTTTTGTTTTTCGTCTTTTCATTATATTTCTTCTTCATTAGTCATTAGTTGTTTATTTTGCGTCTTTTTATTTTGTTTTTTTTATTTGTTTATGGTGGGTTTTTTAATATTTGAATTCAGCTTGAATTACATTTCCTAATTTATCGTTCCCATTTTCTTCGCATTATTTTTTAGTTTTCTTTCCATTATTCTTTTTTGCACGTTTCTAGCACTTAATTTTAAAATAGTTTAATTTCACCAACTCTGCTTTCGATTTCCTGCGAAATGAATAATTTTTAACACGTATGGCATGTTATTTTAATACATGTTTTAGTTTTTATAGGATTATTTCGCTCAGTAATCCGAGTGATTAGGACCCGTTTGGATGATTCAAGCATGGTTAATCAAGTGTGGGAACTGCTTGACAATCAAAGATGCTGACCTATCAATTTAGATCAATTTTGAAGACTCTAAAACTTTTGCTGTAAGTATAGCATTTTTATTTCTTCTCATCTCTTAACTGCTTTAGAAAACTGCAGTCTATATATTAAATTATTTATAAATTCAAATACTTATAAATTAAACTATTTATATGCTGTTGAACCCAATTTTTGTAGCCTTAGGCAGCACGACAGTAAAATAGTTTACTTCTGACCAGTCTTGTTATGCGTCAAAATCCGAGATGATTGTATTATCCTGCTCCAATTCAAAAGTAAATCTTACTCGGTTCCGAAAAAAAAAAATGCCGTATTCTAAAGAGTTTATAAAAGTTGTAAATGTAGCATTCTCGTGTTTTATATCCTTTCATAAAGGTCAAATTGAGAAAGCAAACAATAATGAATAATTTAGTTTACTGAATAATAGAGTAAGTAAAAGTTGGAATTTCTAATTCTTATCAAGATAACGTAGTACCGGAAAATGTTTCTGCCTTTGTATCTTTGACACCTTTATCAGACAGTTAGGTTAAGAAATAGTACAAGTACAGATACCACTTAAAAATTATCAAGGAGAATAATATTGAAAAAAAGTTTATA
This sequence comes from Parasteatoda lunata, assembly GCA_949128135.1. Lineage (NCBI taxonomy): Eukaryota > Metazoa > Arthropoda > Arachnida > Araneae > Theridiidae > Parasteatoda > Parasteatoda lunata. The sequence goes on along the minus strand of CASBRV010000308.1, from coordinate 843,701 downwards.
TCGTTTTAACTTTTTATAAATTGAAAATTTTGAGTCTGTATTTTTCATTGTTAGTGTTTTCCTTCCATTAAGAGTAAACTCTCCTCATTTACGAATGAACTGAAATTAATTACGAATTTCTATTTTTTTAAATTATGAATAAAATTTATGTTATCTTTACAAATCTCTTCACAATGAAACATGTTTAGAAATAACTATATTGAGTCTTTTTTTCAATTCTGGACTCTTAGTCACTGAAAATAAGCAAATCACATCCTACGCTTAAATAAGAAATTAACAACGCACCATCTTGCTCTTGTTTTGGCTCTACCTGAAGTAATCCAATTTTAGAATTCAAATGAACAAGGTAACTTTTCTAAAAATAAAATTAGTCGATATTTCAATTCATTTTATAAAATTTTGAGAAGAATCATTTATTATTTCTGTTAAAATTCTTGATCTCTGAAACACATAACAATTAATGTCCCACCTTTTTCGTTCTTCAAACTTTTATTTTAAATATGAAGTTATTTCAATTGTTATTTTTTTAAACGAAAATAATAAAAAAAATGTAATTTAAATGTCTTACGCAAGCGTGACTCATAAACCGCCTGCCACTTGTCTGATAAAATAAGTAAGTCACAATCCCCCCCCCCACACTCTTATGTCCTTTCATAAAGTTTAAAAGATTCCTATAATGTTGCATAAGTGTTTATGTAATAATAATAAATATGTGATATTTTTTCAGCTTTCGAAAACTTTCATGAAATACAGATTCAACAAAGATTCGACATCCTAGTTTTAAGGTAAGTAATATAAAAGAAGAGCGTAATAATCTTCGCGTTGATATTAACCAAGTTGATATTATATAAATTTTCAAGAAAACAAAAAGAAAACGCAATATAAATAAGAGATATTAATAGCAAACATAAATTCGTATACTAATAATTGCATTCAAGACTTACATTTTCAACAAAACGACAACATATTCGTCAAAGTTTTTTAAAAAAAATAATAATAATAAAACAAAAAATTAATAATAAATAAAACAGTAATTTTCGTCCAAAAAATTTTTGAGGCCTTCTAATCATGCTAAAGCCATTTTTAAAAACATAATTCCATTGTGGAAAAAAATCCACGATATAAGTAAATTAAAATGATTAATTTGTCTGCTGAAAGCATTTAAAATCTTGACATAGACTTACGAAAAATAGGTTAAAAATTATTAATCAACGAATTATTAATAACAACGTTAACTTTAACGTCCTGATAGAGAACGGTGCTTTTTGATAATAATAATTAAATTATTTTCAAGATTAATTGCCTGTAGTATTAAATAAAATAAACGTTTTATTGTAATATCTCGATGCAGAATGGTACTACATTATCCAATAAATATAAAAGAGTTTCTAAATAAATCTCACAGTATCGACGAATTAAATTTATTGAACTGCGGTTAAACCTTGTTCATTTAGACGTAGTAGTAAAATGCAGTAAAAAAAATTTATAAACGTGAAATTAATGTCTTTTTTTTTAAGTTGTAAGTAATTAGGTAGCATTTTCTTTATCGTATTTTCGAACATATTCTTATTTTTTATTTAAAAAAATTCAAATTTATGAATTTATAGCGTAAATGTTTTGCTGAATCATCCCGATATTAAATTGTACGTAAACCAAATTAGAGTTAATTTTAGCCTAAAATAAAGAGAAAATTTTAACATAAAGAGTAAAATGAAAACTGCGTATAGTAATGTATAAAATACAAAGTAAAGCTTAAAATATAAAGTTTACACTTTTTTTACGGTACTAAATATTTTGCTCTTAAAAGTAAACATAAAAAACGTAAAATGAAAAGTAGAAATTATAGTGAAGAACAAAGAGTAGTAAAAAGTAAAGTAAAAGAGTAAAGTAAACTAAGCGTAAAATATGAAGTGTGAGTAAAGTAAAGTAAAGCGTAAAACATAAAAAGCAGAAATGCAAAGTATAGAAGAAATAAAGCATAATATAATGTATAACGTAAAGTAATACATAAATTATAGCAAAAAGCAAATAAAGGATAAAGTAATGTAAAACGCGAAGTATGCAGGAAAGTGTAAAGCAAAGTGTTAAATTAAAAGTAAAATATAGAATAGCGTAAGCAATATAAAATAATGTAACCAAAATGCAAATAATGTAAAACCTGCAATGCAATATAAAATAATAAAGTTATTATGAACATAATATAATTTAATGTAGGGCGTCAAATATAAGCTTAACATACAAAGTAAAACGTTAAGTGAGAAATAAAGTATGAAATAAAAAGCGTGTAAAGTGAAAATTATAAAAATTGTATTACTATACAAATTTATTGAAATTAAAAATTGTATCATAAAATAGAGCCTTAAATATAAAGTAATGCGCAACGTAAAAAAAAAACATCGTAAAAAGAATACAATAAAATACACTATCGTATAAAGTAAAGCGTATGATAAATTTTGAAGAAGAAGTGTCATGTAAACTAAGCGTGAAGCAAAGCACAAAGTGTATAAATTATATCGTAAAATGTAATGTTGAGAAAAAAAAGGGTGTAAAGTAAAGCGCAAAGAATAGCAAAATGCGTGCAAAGTATATAGTAAAGTCTAATGTAATTCAATGTGAATAATAATGTAAATTAAAGTACAAAATAAATAATTTAAGAAAATTAAGTTTGAAGACTATAAAAATAAAATTGAAATATAAAGTAAAGATTAAAAAAAATATATAAGTAAAGTGTAAAAAATGGAGTAAACTAAAGCGTGAAATATAAAATTAATACGTAGTACAGTATTCAGTCCAAAGAAAAGTAAAACGCCTATTCTGTAAAAGTTGCGTTGAGTAAAAAGTAAAGCGTAAAACAAAGAAAGTGTAGAGAAAAGTTTAAAGCAAATTTCAAGCATAATTTCTAAATGAGAGATAAAAAGTACAGCAGAAAAAAGTCAAGCACAAGATAAAATAGAAAATAAAATAAATATAAAGTGTAAAATAAAGTTTACCGTGAAGTATGAAGTAAGGTAACGCGTGAAGTGTAAACTAAAACATTATGAAATGAAAGTGGAAACTATAAAGTCTGTTAGTAGCGCGTAAAAACAAAATTAACGCATAAGAAGAGTAAACGTGTAAAATAACGTATAAGAAAAGAAAAAGTAACGCAACAGTAACGCAAAAGTAAAAAAAAACGCACAAAGAAGTAATTGTAATGCAGAAGGTAATAAAGAAAAGGAAAACGTATATTATATAAAAGAGAATAGAGCAACACTTGAAAGAAAAGTAAGAGCAATGCATAAGTACAGTAAAAATAAAGCGAAGTAAATGCGTGAAAAACGCATAAGTGTAAAACATAAAGTAAAGAGTGTAAACTAAAGAATAAACAAAAGTAACGCATAAACTAATTACGCGTTAAAGTAACGCATAAGAAAAGTACCACCTTAAGAAAAAACGCGTGAAATATAACGCGAAAGTTAAATGTAATGCGTAAAATATGGTGAAATAAGTAACGCATAGGAGAAGTAATGGCGTAAAAACTACGGTATAACTAAAATGAACGAGTAAATGTAATGCATAAAAGTAAAAGTTATTCATAAGAAAAGCAAACAAATAAAAACAATGCATAAAAAAGTAAAAAATCATAAGTAAAAGTAACGCATAAAAAATATGATATAAAGCAGATAGTGTGTAAACTAAGTAAAAAAAACAATTTAGTATAATAAAAAATAATGTACAGAAAATTAAACGTAAAAGGATTGCTTAAGAAGAGAAGCGTAAATATAAGGCATGAAGAAAAAAATAACGGTAAAGGATAGCGTAGTTAAAAAAAAGCTACGCGATAAGTAATGCATTAAAAAAGAAAACAGGTAAAACAAAGTAATACATAAAGAAAAAAAATGCGTAAAATATAATAAGCTTAAATTTACAAGTAACGTATAAGAAAAATAAATGTGTAAATTTCAAGGAATTAAAAAAAATAATTGAGTCGTATAATATCATAACGCATCAAAGTAATGTGTAAAAATAAAAGAGACGCGTATGAAAAGTAAAATAGTAAATATAAAGCAGAGTAACTCGTAAAATATAAAGTGTTTAGAAACGCGTAAATGTATAGGGCTTAAAAAAGCGTAAAAAAAAAAATCCAGGCGTAAAAACAACGCATAATGAAAAGAAACACATAAAATAAAATGCATATAACCGGTTAAATAAGTCATGAAAATCAGCACTTAAAATTAACGCGTGAAAGTATAGCACATTAAAATAAAGTATAACATAAGAAATGTGCAATTTAAAGCGTAACGAAAAGTAAGACGTAGAGGCAACGCATAAGAAATTAAACGCAAAAAAGAGGGCATAAAAGAAAGTAAGAGTAAAAAGTAGAAAACGCTAAAGAAAGGTAAAACTGCATAATGAAATTAAAAGTAACGCATAAAAAAGTACCGCGTAATCAAAGAAAGCTTAAAATATAACAACGCAGCATAAATAAACTTTTAAAAGTAACGCGTAAAATGTAATGCATATAATAAGTCAATAACACATAAGAGTAAAAGTTTCATATAAAGAAAGTAAACTGGCAAGAGCAATGCATCAATATAACGTATGAATTAATTTAAACGCAAAAAAGTAACTCGTTGAAGCAAAAACAACGAAAAGGATAAAAAAAAATGTAACATGTAAAACCTAACGCCTTTTACACGAGTAAAAAACGACTATATAAATTAAACGCGTAAAAGTAACACACAAAAAATAAAACTTCAAAAAAAAAAAAACGCGGAAAGTTAACGGTTGAAGAAAAAAAGTAGAAAGTATAAAACGTAGAATATTAATTATAACTTAAAATAGTGACGCGTAAAAGTAAATTATAAAATTAACGCATTGAAAAGAGAGTAAAATTTGTAGCGCATACAAAACGCAGAGGATGAGTATATATTACGCTTAATAAAGTAAACGCATAATTAAAAGTAACTCGTAAAATGTAAAGGAAATTATACATTAAAGTATGGAGTAAAGTATGTAGCATTTAACGCGCAAATATAACTCATAAAGAAATATAATTGGTAAAATTAAATAAAATTTGAATTAACGCTTAACAGTATGAGTAACGCTTAGGAAAGGTAAAAGTAACGCAGAAGAAATATAACGCACAAAGAAAAGGAACGCACAAAATTTAATAACCTATAAAAAAAAAGGATATATGATGATAACGTTTAAGAATGACTTAAGAATGAAACGTATAATGCGTAACAATTCGTTGGCATAGAGAAAAGGAACGTATATGAAAAATCTCGTAAAAGTAAAGCATAAAAAAATTAGCGTGTAAATTATAATGCATATAACAAGAAAAATTTTTCGGTGAATTTGTTATAAATATTTTATTTTTAATCAACAATGTATTCACCTTCGTTAGCAACAACCTTTCAATGCCGGATCGAAAAGAATGAATTGATTTTTAAGATTAACGAATATTTAATGCGTCGAAACAACATTTCTTTCCGGTCCCCCTAAAATAAGGCGTGTAACGAGTAAAAGTAACGTATAAAAAATGAATACGCATGAAAGTTACGCATAAATAAAAATAAAGCGTGAAACATAGCAAAGTTCGAAATCAAAAGTAATGTTCAAGATAAGGAAACTCGTTAAAGTAACACGTATTAAAGAAAAATATAACTTATAATAATATTTAGAAGTAACTGTTTAGGAAAACAAAAGTAACGCTTAAGGTAAGTAACGCACAACAAAATTTAACACGTAAAAGTCAATAACGCATGAAAGTAAGTATAGTTTATTAAATTAATGCATATGAAAGCCATACTCTATTGGTAACAAAGAAGAAAATTAAAAGTAATTCTTAAGAAAAATATAAAGCGTAAAAGTAATAATTAACTAAGTATCGCTAAATGAAAAGTAACGCGTAAAAAATAGAGCAATTCATGAAAGTTAAAGTAATGCAAATGTGAAAGTAAACGCGTAAAAGAAATGCATAATAATGATAAATGCGTAAATAAAACTCACAAGATAAGAAAAAGAAACGCATAAGAAATGGGAGGAACACTTAAAAATGTGAAGCATAAAGAAAAATAAATATGTGTAAGTAACGCACAAGAAATATAAATCCAAAAAGAAGCTCGTAAGAAACGCAGGAAGAAAGTAACACGTAATATTTCATTACTCGTAAAAGTAACGGACAAAAAAGTAATTGTAACGCATAAAAAGTAAATGCAAAAAGTAGCGCATTGGAGAAGTAAACGCTCAAAATAAGAAAAGTAAATTTAACAAACAAGAAAAGTAATGCACAAATAAAAGTAACAGGTAAAATTAAATTACACATAAAAGGAATTACACATAATTATGAAACACATTAAGAAAAATAAAGTATAACTAAGCGTTAAAGTAAAAGTTAAGCAAAATTATTTTATGCATAAAAGTAACAATAATGCGTATTATTAGAAAAGTGAAGCATAAGAGAAGAATAAAAGTAAAAAGTGTGTAAATCAAGAAAATTTAAGCATAAAGAAAATTAACGCGTAAAAGAAAACACGTTAATGTAAGTAATGCTTAAAATATAAAGAAATGAAAGCGTAACGCTTAAAGAAAGTATCACATGAAAGTTAGGTAAAATTAAATTACACATAAAAGGAATTACACGTAATTATGAAACACATTAAGAAAAATAAAGCGTTAAAGTAAAAGTTAAGCAAAATTATTTTATGCATAAAAGTAACAATAATGCGTATTATTAGAAAAGTGAAGCATAAGAGAAGAATAAAAGTAAAAAGTGTGTAAATCAAGAAATTTTAAGCATAAAGAAAATTAACGCGTAAAAGAAAACACGTTAATGTAAGTAATGCTTAAAATATAAAGAAATGAAAGCGTAACGCTTAAAGAAAGTATCACATGAAAGTTAGGTAAAATTAAATTACACATAAAAGGAATTGCACGTAATTATGAAACACATTAAGAAAAATAAAGCGTTAAAGTAAAAGTTAAGCTGTAACAATAATGCGTATTATTAGAAAAGTGAAGCATAAGAGAAGAATAAAAGTAAAAAGTGTGTAAATCAAGAAAATTTAAGCATAAAGAAAATTAACGCGTAAAAGAAAACACGTTAATGTAAGTAATGCTTAAAATATAAAGAAATGAAAGCGTAACGCTTAAAGAAAGTATCACATGAAAGTTAGGTAAAAGAAAATTAATAATAATGTATAAGATAAATAAACTTGTAAAATAATTCGTAAAAGTAATATGTAATGTGACACTCACAACATAACTCTAAAAAGTGAGTCAAAACGTATGAGAAAAGTAAACGCATCAAAGCTCGCAAAAAAACGCGTTAGTTTAACACAGAATTAAATGCATAAATTTAAAGCAGAAAAAAGAAAATGTAACGCATTAAAGAAATTATATAGTATAAAATAAACGATAAAAAGTTTGGAAATTAAAGCAGAAGGAAAGTAAATTCATACAAAAGTAATGCGACAAATTAAAGCGTAGAACACATAAATGTAACGCATAATGAAAATTAAGCGCAAAATACAAATTGAAAAAAAAAAAACAGGTAAAAGTAATGCATAAAAAATAAACGTAAAACGCTTAAAAGTAATAAAAAAAGAAAAGCAGCGAGTAAAATTAAAGAAAACGCGTGAAAGCAATGCAAAAAAAAATTTAATGCTCAAAAAATTTTAACCCTAAGAGATGCAAGGTTTAAAAATAAAAATAAAAAATCATAGAAAAGTAGAAGCGTAAATGTAAATCGTAAAAAAAAAAAAAAACAGTAAAAAGTGTATAAAATAAGAAAAAGTAATAAGAAAAGTAACGCGCAATGTAAATGCGTAATATGAACGTAGAAAAAGTTACAAAGTAACGCATTATAAAAGAAACACGTAAAAGTAGCGAAAATTTGTAACTAAAAAAAACGCATATAAGTGACGCCCACATAAGAGTAACGCCTAAAAAATATCAAATTTAACAACGCGTATAAGAAAAGTTATGCATAACAATTTTATACGTAAGACGGTAAACGCGTAAAGTAACTCATACGATGCGTAAAAATGCTCAAAAAGAAAAGTTGCGCGCAAAAGTAACGTATAAGAAGAGTGAAAGCGTAAAAGTTGCACAAAGGAAAATCTTTAATGCTTACGAAAAGTAAACTCGTTAAAATGGCACATATTGAAATTCAAACGCATAAAGTAAACGCGTAATCGTTACGTTTAAAGAAAAGTGAAGCAAAAAAGTAACTAATAAGAAAAACAAAATTAGCACGTATGTAAACACGTGTAAAATTAACACATAAGTAAACGCGTAAATGTGACTCGTGTTGAAAAGTAGGGGGAATTGTATCATTACATGTAAAAATAGAAGTAATGCATAAAATGTTAACGTAAATGTTAACGTTTTATCGCGAATGAGTGACAAACTAAAAAGTAAAGTAACGCATAAGAGAAGTAAATGAATAAAAGTAAAGGCAAGCGCATTAAAATACAAGTTAAAAATGGAGTCGAAAGCATCATGTAACAGTACTGGTATGATAAAAAAATATAATGCGTGTAACAAGCAAAAGTAAATTTTAAAAGAATAAAGCGTAAAATATAATGCATGTAACAAGTAAGAGTCGTGCAAAATAAGTGTAAGCGTATGCACAAGAGAAGGAAACATAAAAGAAATTAACGCGTGAAGTTAAGCTTTTTAAAAAGTTAAATATCAAATCATTTAATTAAATTGTAGTAAAAGTAATCGTGTAAATGTAACGTATAGATAAAAGAATATAGAAAAAGTCAAAATATAACGATTAAAAGTATCTCGTAACGAAAGTTACGCATATTTTCATGACTTAATTCTCACACAAGTAATGCTTAAAAAAAGTAAAGCGAAAAATGTAGCAACTCTCAATATGAGAAAATACTTTTAAGTAAAGCAAAGTAAGAGTAACGCCTAAGTTGGAGTAGACTTGCAAAAGAAAAGTGAATCATAAATAAATAAACGAATAATGACACTTTTAATAGAATTTTTAAAAAAAATGCAAGACAATAGTAAATTCATAAAAACATACTCATCATGAAAAGAACGCTTAAGAAAAGGAAACTAGTACAATTATGCATAAGAAAAGCTTATGTTCAAAGTAACACCTGAGAAATGAGTAATTTATACGAAGAATAAATTTGCAAAAAGTAACGCATAAGATAAATATCACTTAAGGAAAATTAACAGGTAAAATATCAACGTGTATAAATTGTAATGCATAAAAAGTAAATGCATTTGCTTTATGCTTAACCTTAATTTGCTTTTACTTACTTAATTTAATCTCTTTTTTACTTCATATTTAATACTTTAAATTTCTCAATGCGTCACTTAGTTTATATGTTACATTTACACGTTCACTTTTCCTACGCGTTGCACTTTTGTTACGCAAAAATTAATTCTACATAACTTCAACGAACTGTTATATTTTTCGCATTACCTTTTGTTATACGTGAAATACATGTTATGTTTAACCTGGTACATTTTTCTATGTTAATTTTTCACGTTTATTTTTTAATTGCTTTCTTTTACGTGTAACTCTGTACGTTTTATTTAAAATGACTCTCTATTGATTAATACTCGAACCCGCTGTTAATTTCAATTTTATTAGACAGTGGTTCACTTATTCAAAATTTTGATCAAACTTTGTTTCCTTCTTTTTAAGCACTATAGTCTTATTTGTTTTGTTATTTCCTCCCGTTATCCACCAAGTACTTTCCTCTGTTATTCCCTTTTCTGCCTTAAGTCTCCTTTTTCTCAAATTTACATCTTTCTCCAGTCTCTTAATTTTCTTATTGCATACAGGGTACATTATGAAGAGAAAAAGTGTTGCAATTGAAGTCTTATCTCATCCATTTCTCATTAAGGTCGACCAAACTTAGGACATATCTTCTGACCTAACCATTACGATCATATTTCCCAGATTGCGTCTTTAGGAGTATGAAATCCAAATTCGTTGGGGAAAAAAGGTCCATCTTTTAATTCAGAGAAATTTTGTAACTTAAAATACCATCTGCACTAATTAATCAGCATCAAAGCTTAACCCCGTCCCGCCCCCGTCAGGGGACATCCGGAGAATATTGTAGACTCTAAGTGCACGCACGTGACCTCTCAGTAAAAAAGAGGATTCAAAAAGGTAGGCTTGGTGGCGATTCATGGCAACACCAGAAGGCCTCAAAGAATTTAGTGAAATCTTAAATTTAACAATAGTGGTTACTCAGAAAATAGGAGTTTGAGTGTTCAAACATAATAGACGAGGCATGAAAAACATTTTAAAAAAAAGGGTAACAAACATATTTTGAAAATGAAGAGTACCAGAATTTGTCCAAAGCCCATGAAAACAGATACAATTTCAAAAAGAAGAGTTACGGCGAGGCAGCTGTAAAGAAAAATCCTCAAACAAGAGGAAACTCAAAGCAGGAATAGTTGGAAAATTTGAACCATAAGTTAATCAAAAATTTGAAAATCATTTCTAAAGAACACAAATACAGTATTTGCGAAGTTTAAGTAGATAAAAAATATTAATAATAAAAAATACTATTAGCATACAGAAAATTGTTAACAGAGAGACACAATTAATGCATTACATGAAATATAGAGCTCGTTAATTGTACAGCCCACATTTGTTGACGCCGTCTAGTCAAGTTCCCTTGTAAGGAAAAGGCGTTCCATTATTTCAATAATTCCCTGTTTGACTTTCTTCTGCTTCCAAAATAAGAATTAATCAGCATATTTGAAGCCAGCCTCTTAAATCACTGTTACTAAGGTACCTAATATAGGTGTGCTTTAACGTGTTTTATGGCCTCACGAAACGAATATACAGGAAAATATTGGTTGATTGTGGTTAATGTTGAGCGTTATGCTAAATGAATAAAGTAAATCTTTATTTTTGTTGGAAAGAAATTCTAAAAACGTGTTTTGCTTAATTTAAAGGCGTAAAGTCACCGGGAAAAGTACAAATATTAATAAATTAAAAATTGAATTGTTTTAGGTTGATATATGCTTTTCACTTTCGTACATGATTTCATTGTTTAATACTGATTTAGTGATTATGTACTAGTTTTCATCGCGTACAACAAATGATTATTTAACAAGATTTTTAACGAATGTTAGTACATTTGGTTTATTTAATCTATATGTTCCCAACTTGGACACTGCCATCCCAGGGTCAGTAGAGACTTCTAGAAGACGTTAGGATTTTTTAAAGAATCGGTATAATTTTAGCGCAGAAAGTAAATTTAAAGATCGAGTGCTTGTTATAATTTTTTTTGGTTATGTTTCGTTCGTTTACATCAAAAAATTAATACATATTTAAATTTCTATACAATAAATATTGTTCAAGCAATTACTAATTTAGAAAATTTAGTGAGAAAAGGATTATTAACTAATTGTAAAGAAGAGAATGTTTTACTTGCTGTTCTAAACTGAAAAATTCGAACAAAAGTTTTTTCTCCTTTTCGAAATTCAATTTTTCCAAATTTTTAACAAATTACTTTATCATTATTTCTTCTTCAAAAACATAGTTTTACATATTTAAAATAATCTGTTCCAAAGTTATTTTACACTACTTAGTCCACAGAAAATAGTTATTTGCAAAGTATAGTATAGATGATTTTTGTTCATCCTCATCATTTATATCAGCGTTTCTTAAACATTTTGGTGTGGGGTCCCCGTGATCAAACAAAACACGCGCGTGATTTAAACAGTCTGTTTTTTTTTACATGTTTACTAATGCAGCTTGAGTTCATTAACTTTAATTTTGAAAAATAGAACAACGTGAAAATTTTGAATTACTAGCAAACTTAATATAATAATAAATTCAAACATATGATTTATTAAGTATCAAATGGTAATAGTCGACCCCTCAGAACGAAACCTTTCTTTAATATTATTTTAATTTGATCGGCACTTTAATTTTACTGTGGTAAAAGACAAAAGTGTTATTGCATATGCCTGTTTTTAGGCACATGGGAGCGATTGTTCTTGTTTTCCATCTATGGCCAAGAATTCGATTTTTGTCACGCCCATTCATCACACCCGTTTATAGGGCGAACCCATTCATACATCCTCAGATCGTAATTTTGACCTTAATCAGAGAACGATCGTAATTTTGACCTTAATCAGAGAACGATCGATCTCCAACCTAGTACCCCCAGAGGTATTGATTTGTTATGGGAACATGGAGGACTTTGCGACTTCACAGATTTAACGTGCATAAGTCATCTTTTAATATACAGTGAATTCATTAACATGCAAAAAATGCTGCTTTATTTTTTTAAAAAGTACTCAGTTATATAAAAAGCAATGTAATTGCTAAATTGTAAATTCGGAGGAAAAATTTCTTTTAAATTTGCATTTAAGTTTTGAGAGATAGAATAAGAGAAATTTTTTGTTACTAAACCAATCTATAAGCGAACATTTCTCCTAGTTTACAAAATACGCAATAATTTCTAAAGTAAAAAACACACTTATCTTAAAAAATTAACGAATCTAATCTTGAAATAAAAAATTTTAAAATTAAATATTTAAAAGTTAATTCTAAAATATTTATAAAAAATTTAAAATATGCAATGTTAATTTTTTTTTTAAAATGTTATTAAAAAAACTATTTTATATAATTTTTATTTGTTTTTAAGAGGATTAGGTTCATATAAAAAAGTATACTGTTATTTTAACTTTAGGAAGAGAATTATTTAAACTATGCTCATAATAGATGTTCGTTTTAAACAAAGAAATAAATAATTTCAACTAAGCAAATTAAATTATTTTTACGTCATCGTGTGATCTAATGACGCCAACCTGTTCTAAAAATTAAAAATCATTATCTCTTAAAATTTTGCACTTGTATGATTAATAACATTTGTGTGATCTAAAAAAAATCATATTTGGAGATGGCGAAACTTCTGAAAAAAATTATAAGTTTCTCTCTATTTATTTTTAAATTTAAATATTCAAGTTAAATTAATAATTTTAATTTTTAAATAGGTCCTAATTTTTTAATTACTTTGAAATGTACGCATGCTCATTTATATAAGGTAGATTTTATTTTTAACTAAATTAAGTTGTAAATAAATAATGTAATTCCGGTAAAAAAAATTTATCTATATATGCTTTTTAAATTAAAATTGTCCAACTTTAATCGCACAATGACTTATGTTTCAAACCCTAAAAATAACTAAAATTTGTGTATAGGTAATATATCCTTACAAAATTTGTGAGTTATGTAATCTGTTCAAAACACCATTCAATTACCGCTTTTGATATTTTATATGCATTGGATAATTATAGTATCACACCAAACTTTTGTCAATTTCATAAATGCAAAAATTTCAATTCTTTGTGTGTCATGTATGCATATTTTATATTTTTGAATTTCTTTTTTTTTCATTAATTTTTATCATTTATTGAAAGTATCTAACATTTCATTAAAAAGCAAAGTTTCCCATATTAAGAAATTCAGGATGAATTATTGTTGAAAAATTAAAATTTTGCTCATTAATTTTAGTGCGACGTAATTTTTGGGCGTTTTTATAATGATGCTTGTTTAACTTTCTATTTAACATTTTCATTCTAAAAAGATTTCACAAATTGCCAAGTTAAATTATTCTTTATGATTACATTAAATAATAAACAGGAAAAAAGTACCACTAAATCTAAACAGTACTTACTAAATAAACTCTGCTTAGGTAAGTGCAAAAGTTTGATTAAATTTCAAAAGAAATACTTCAAGTGAACTTTAATTTCTTTTTCTTCATAGTGTCATTAAATATTTTGGTTTACCTAACCACTAAAGCAAAATTAGGAATTTTTTTGTTCATTTATTTACCGAAAAACTTAAATAATGTTTTGTCTCAATTTTAAAGTTTTATAAATAATACTATTTCACACTAAAATTAATAAACAAAACCCGGTTTTGAGTTTACAATTAATGACAATACCGTTATTTATTAATTTTTTGGGGAATACTGTGGTAAACTATTGGCTTAAGTCAAATGAATTTGCAATCTTGTTAAAAAATCAATAAATTAATTCAAAGTTATTTTGTTCATTATGTATTCGTAAAAGTAACTCTGACAACAAGTTTAAAATCATTTGATTTAAAGAGACTTAATTCTAGTACACATTACTCGATGGATTTGACGACGTTTGGGAGAAAGATTAAGTTTGCAAATACTTTTAGGTGAATTATTCTGTGCCATTTTGGAATTCATCGTCTGATTTTACTATTGAGTTTGAAATTTGTTTCTGATCATGTTATTCGAATTAAAAATTTGTAAAATATTTCAAATTCACAAATACTTGTGTTTGCATGCTATATATATTCATTAATGATTTATGCGCTTTATTCATGGTAAGGTTATGTATTCGCCATTTACAAGTTACGATTTTCTCTGTTTTGGCCTAAACCAATTTTTAGCGACAATCGTCATTTCGTGTGACCAGCGTAAACGCGTCATGTCGGAATAGGCGACACTTTTCAAAATCGTTCCAAGCGTGTATATGCTAGTATTTCACCTTTAGAGCTTCCAAATACTTCGGCATGTCGGTGTCCAAGTAATAATCGTCAATAAATGATTGATCAAACAATATTAATTAGATTTCGCTTATTTTATTGAGTTTTAATTTTTCAATATCTTACTGCCAATTAATAAAAGTATTTTCCAATAGATAAAAATTTTGGTAATAGATGTTTGTTTTAACAGGTACTAACTATACTAAAAAAAAATTTTAATGCTGGTATTAAGGTGCCTAATATAGTTATTATGGTTTGAAATTTTTGATGGCCTCTTGAAAGGCATATAGGATTAGGAAAGAATTGATTGATTATGATAAATGTTGATTATCATGAGTTGGGGTCGAGTCGTAGCATTAAGCTAAAACAGTATTTTATGCATAATGAATATAATTAACTTTTATTTTATTTGAAAGAATTTTTAAAAACGGGTTTTGCTAAAACTAATAGCGTAAAGCTATTTGAACAAATATTAATAATTTAAAAAATTAAATTTTTTTAAAATCAATTATGCCGATATAGGCATTTCAGTTTCGTACATGATGTTGTAGTGTTATTCAATACTAATTTAGTGATTCTTTCTTTTTTTTTTTCCCCATCCCCTACAAGTGATGAATATTCAGCAAGTATTTAAATAACGTGACTTTCATGACATTTGGTTTTATTGGTAATGACGGAAACTTCTAGGGGACATTAGGTATTTCCAGAAAACCTGTATAATTTACAGAAGAAAATTACTTAAAATATCGAGAGTAAATTTAAATTTATTGTATCGGTTGTTTTGTGTCAAAAAATTAATGCATATTTAATTTTCTATGAAATCAATATTATTCAAGCGTTCATCAACTTAGATATTTATTTATTTATTGAGAAAAGGATTAGTCAATAATTATATTGAAGAGAACGGTTTTTGCTGGTTGTTCTTCACAGAAAAATTTTAACACAAGCAAGTTCGAATTTCTTTTTCAAAATTTAAACAATTTTTAACAAATAATTTTGATATTTTTTTATTTATCACGAATATATAATTTAGTATAACAATAAATTTAGATTTTTAAAATAAATTAAAAATGTTTAAAAGTTATTTTGCACTACTTATCCTGCAGGAAATAACTAATAAGCTAATGTAGTACCCTTTTTTACAGCAATGAATATTATTTATACTCCTTATCTAGATTAAAGGTTTGTTAAACCTTTTGTTGAGGGGTCCCCTTAATATTAACGTAAATTTTGTTTGACCCCATCATTGAGCAAATTCAACATAAGCATGACTGAAACTATCAATTTCCTCACTTTTATTGTAATATACTATTGCAGTTTTACGTTTAATTTTCACTTTAATTTTTAACTTTGAGACATAGAACAATTTGAAAATTCTAAATAACTGGCAACCTTAGCATAATACAATAATTAAAATAAATTCAATTGATTGTGTAAAATCAAACAGATTTACTATTAAGTATCATTAAGAAGTGTGCGCCTATTTTTATTTTTAAATAACATCTTGGCAAAACAGTCGACATCACAAGACGAAACATTTCTTTAATATTTTTTAAATTTGATACGAGTAGATACTTAAATTTAATAGTAATTTAAGAAAAATGTGTTGTCTCATAAAAATATTTTCTTCTGTTTTCGGACTTATTAATTGAAAAATGTATGCTATATAAATATTTTAATTTTTGAGGGAATCGGGCTCATTTAAGGTATCTGACTGGGTAAAAATCTTAAACTTAGACAAAAATTTCGATGCTTTTTAAATTAATTATTTTTGCACTTTACTTTAGTAGCTTTCCAAAAGCCTTTAAATTTTTGATCTCGATTTTTATGGATTGGTATTTTAAACTTTTTTTTATTTGAATAAATTCTATCTTAAGGTAAAAAAAAAAATCGGTTGTATAAATTAATTTTAGAGAAATTAATTTTTCTCCTTTTAAAGTTTTCTTACATTTCAGACTTCTTTTGCATTTTCTGAAGAAAGTTCATTTTGAGAAAAATTCTTTATTCTAACAGAAATTACAAAACAATGTTTATTTTAAAATATTTTGAAATTTTGTTTGCGATGTTTTGAACTAGAAGCTAAGGTCTAAGTATAAATTCGTTATTTTTATCAAGCTCATCACCTTTATACTTTTCATCATATTCATACTTTTATCACCTTTAGAGTTTCCAAATACTTCGACATGTCGGTGTCCATGTAATAATCGTCAACGGAAACGATTAAACAATATTAATTATGGTTCTCTTATTTTATTCAGTTTTAATCTTTCAATATCTTACTGCCAAGTAATAAATGTATTTTCCAATAAATACATTTTTTTCTTCCATAAATTAAAATTTTGGTAATAGGTACTTTTAGGCGCTGTTTTAACAGGTACTAAATATACTAAAAAAGGAGTTTAACACTGGTACTAAAGGGCCTAATCCAGTTATTATGGTTTTAAATGTTTTTATAGCCTCTCAAAAGGGATATAGAAACAGGAAAAAATTGGTAGATTGTGATAAATGTTGTGTATCATGAGTTGGCATCGAGCATTATATAAAAACAGTATTTTATGTGTAATTGATTTTTATTTAACTGGAAAGAATTTCTAAAAATAAACTTAGTTTTGCTTCAATTAATTGCATAAAACTATCGAACAAATATTAATTTTAAAAAATTATATTATTTTAACTATATCTATTATGTCGGTACATAATTTTCAGTTTTGCACATGATGTTTTAATGTTATTCAATACTAATTAAGTGATTATTTCATTTTTTTTTCATCCCGTACGAGGGTTGGATATTCAGCAATAATTTAAATAAATATTAAAACATTTGGTTTTATTGGTAACCCAAAGAGGGCGTCAACACCCTTCAGGGGATGGCGAAGACTTTTAGGGGACATAGTGTATTTCTAGAGAGCCTATACTATTTACGGTATCGAGTGTACTTAAATTAATTGCTTCATTTGTTTTGTATCAAAAAACTAATACATATTTAATTTTCTATATAATGAATGTTATTCAATAATTTATATATTTATTGAGAAAAGGATTAGTCCATAATTATGTTGAAGAGAACGTTCTTGCTTGCTGTTCTTCACAAAAATTTTAACACAAGAAAATTAAAAAAAAAATTTTTTTTTTTTAAATTTAGACTTTTTTTCTTAATTTTTAACAAATCATTTTGATACTTTTTTTATTCATCGCAAACATATAATTTAGTATAACAATAAAATTTACATTTTTAAAATATTAAAAAAGTTAAATATGTTTAAAAGTTATTTTACACTACTTATCCTGCTGCAAATAACTATATTTCATCGTGAAGTATAGAACCCTTTTCTTACAATATAACAATGAATGCTATTCATACCATATATATCTAGATTATGGTTTGTTAAACCTTTTGGTATGGGGTCCCTTTAATATTAACGTAACTTTTGTTTGACCCCATACTACCAATACCATATACTACAATCATACTATCAATAATCGAACCAATAACTATCAATCGGTTACTAAACTCACTATTATTTAACCGGTACTCAATCTATTAACTTTCTATCTGTTCGAAAACTCCCTTTCTTTTGATCAGTTCTCGAATCCATCATTATTTCATCAATAATTGAGCGCACAGTCTTGTTATTTGTACTTTAATGCACTCTATCTTCAGCGATGTACATGATCTTCTAATAGGTTCTGAAACCTATTAGAATCGAACTAACTGTGATATAATCATTACTCGATATCATATTATTTCATTCAATACTCGAACCCACTTCCTTTTCATCGTTCTCTAATACTATTGATCAGCCTTTGAATCTACTACCATTTCAATGATCGAAAACAAAGCCATATCATTTGCACATAAATTAATTCCATTCTCTCGTTGGTTAATGATGCGAATCGTTCTGATATGAACATTATTTTTTTAATGTTAGAACCCACTATAATTTGATTAATAAAATCACTGTTTTTTATCGGTCAGCAAACCCACTATCATTTGATCAGTATTTGAATCCGCTATTTTTAACACGTTCACGCCGGCGTGACCCACCGGTGGCCCAGGCTAGATTGTCTCATCGGGCGGCGCACCGGAGTAAAGACTGGTAACAAATAAATTTCATTTCTTAGTTTTTTCCGGGAATAATAAAAATCCATAACTACCAATTGTTTTTAACGGATGAAGTTTTTATATTGAATTGTTTCTTCGCCGTGATAAATTTCCTTCACTGTTATTGTTGAGAATAGATTAACTCCTCCCGAATATTATTTAATATTGAAATAGTTCTTCTACCAGTATTTTCTCTTTTCCGTCCCGCTTTCAGGCGTGAACGTGCTAAGCTCTCAAACCAACACACATTTTTTTTATCCCTCTCAAATCCCTTAACTTTAAATTTTTAAAGCCAACACACTCTCTTTTAATTAATACTAAAATGTACCACTGATCCAACCGACTCTGCTCTTTGTCAATGCTGAAACTCACTGTTATTTGATCAATTATTGAACCCACATTTTTTTCTTTAGATTCTGGAACCTCCTATTACTCTATCAGCAAATGATCTCTCGGCGATATGATCATTACTATAAACCAATTTCTTTTAAACGGTTCTATATTTTGATCACACATCGAACCGCTGTTGTTCATTAGTTCACAAAATTGCTATCAATCTATACACGAAATAAGATCGAGTAATATTTCATACGATAGCAAGTTGGTACACTCATAATAATTCGTTTGAGTGAGTTGAACACTTCTCTAACTAAACTCTTTTGTTAGTGAGATCGAGCGCCATTGCACATCAAATGATCGAGTACTAATTAAAAGATAGTGGGTTCAATTACTGTTGAAAAGACAGCGGGTTCGAACAGCTATATAATGTGGGGGTTAGCGAAATAATCGATACATAAAGAGTTGATTCAAGGACAGATACAGAGTAGGTTGTTTGAACAATGTTAAGGCTGTTCAAAAATTGATAAGATGATAGTGGGCTCGAGTACTAATCATATGATTTAAGGTTCGAAAGCTGATCACTTGTAAACTGGCTCGAGTATTTATTGATTCAATTAGTAAAGGTTTGATAATTCGTTCGAAATTCCATAAAGAGATTGTTGGTTCGGATGCTAGAACACGCCGCCATTTAATCAATTTTTAGATCCACTCACTTTTTATTAAGACACGAGTGCGGTATTATTTGATAGATAATCGGTCTAATAACTTTTAATCGGTTATAGAACTTGTTATTATTGGACCGGTACTCAACCCACTACCTTTCAAATGGTCCCCTAAATGAGTTAGGGGAAGAGAATGAGTCTCTTTTGATCAGTTCTCGAACCGACTTTCTTAAATTGATTCTCTTAATCATTATCATATGGTGAATAATCGAACCTGCTATCTTTGATCAACAGTTGAATACACAATTTTTTTTATTGGAATTTGATTCTGTTATCATTTTAACAGCTTTTTGAACCACTGTCTTTTGTACAATACTCGAAAATACTGTCTTTCGAACAGTTTTCGAACCAACCTTCATTTAAACGCATTTCGAACGTTATCTTTTTATGGCTGGAGTCTGCTATCTTTGGATTAATTGAGTCGCAATTTTTATGGAGCCAAATACCTGCTTTCATTTGATAAGTATTTTCATCTACTGTTTAATAATTATATATACCCGCTATCTATTTACTAGCACTTTTCATCCGGTCTCAATACCGGCATTTTTCAAACTCGCTATTAATTGATCAGTTCTTTACCTCTCTTTTAATCAATACTCGAACGCGCCATTTCTTTTGAACCGACTTTTTTCATCAATGTAATCATTTGATCAATTATTAAACCTCCTATTACTTGACCAGAAATTGATCTCACAATGATTTGATCATTACTATTTCAATCAGTTCTCGGTTGCGATATTTCTTGATCATATATCGAAAAATGGTGGGATTGAGTATTAATGGACTTAAATTCTGAACAATAACAAATTGACCAAATGGTAGAAATTTCTAACCCTAGTTTACAAACAAATCAAATAAGTACATATGTTAGTGGATTCGTGTACTGAACTAAGCAATAGGTTTAATTTTTGATCTAATGCTAGTGAGTAAGTAACGAGAAGCTGTGAGTCGATCCGAAGACATGTCAAAAGATGGTGAGTTTGAGGATCAATACAGAGTAGGTTCGAGAAACGATTAAGAATAGTGGATTTGGGAAACGATGTTAAAAAAAATTTATTTACTTTACCAATAAAAAGAAAGTGAATGTATATTTTAATCCGAGATAGTCTGTTAAAATCGTTCAAATGATAGCAGTAAAAGCCAGGGCTAAAGAGAAGGGCTGGTTCACTCCTTTGAAGAAACTCTCGCCGCGCCAATCCTCCGATTTTCTCTAGTGACGTCACTTTGGCGCAAAGCTCGCACTTTTACTTCAAGAACAGAGCGTTCGGCGTTACTAGCTCTAACTAATATTGGAGCATTTCTTTTTGTGACATATTCTAAGACATTTTTTATTTTCTATAATAACTTTCCTCGGTTTTTGCAGTGAATTTACAAAAATTTAAAACTATTAACGAAATGACAGTTTGCGCGATTGTAACTTGCAAAAATTCTGATAGAAAAACAAAAGGAAAAAATATAATTTTCGGCGTGTTCCCTAAAGTAAATGAAAACTATGTAAAGAATGGATTCCGAAATGACACAGATAATATAAAACAGCAAAACGTTTTTTATATCGTTAAGAACTTTTATAAAAATTCATTATCTAAATAGAAACCGGCTCGTTACTTCAAAAAGAAAGGCAGGTGAAAAAAATTAAAAAATGGATAAAGTCAAAGAAAATGAAAGCGTAAATAAAAAGTATAAATAAAATATATAGTATATAGTTGAAATTCTCCTAATTTCATAACATATTTTTTAATGTAGTTATTCTAAATATTTATGATTTTTTTAAACATTATATTCTCTTAAATTTAAATATCTATAAATTATATCATCTTAAATTTAAATATCTATAAACAATTGTAAAATTTCTAATGTCATTATGAACCTAAATTATTATTTTGTTTCAGTAATTAGCGTTTAAGGTTGACATATTTTAAAATCAGGATTCTAAATTTAACCCAACTTATTGTTATCAAAGAATATGTAGATAAAAAAGTGTCGATATATGCTTACATTTTTCTTAATAATTAAAGTTAAAACTGAACTTTTTTAAAATAAAGTATTTATAGTGTCATTTTCGCCAGCTAGTAAAATGTTTTTATAAGTTTAAGATGGTATTTTTTTAATATAATGACCAAGAAAGTTGTTTTTTGAACTATGTTTATGAACGGAAATAATGTGTTAATTACGTAAAGTTTGAAAGCTAATAACCAGAAAAAGTCTAACTTATTTTTACAAAGAGAAAGATGCAAAGTTATCATAATATCTTTGCTTGTGATCACCGAGATCTGTGGACACAGTGGCGTCATGAGGAGGGAAATCGTAGCTTCAGCTCTAAGAGCGGAAGTGAACTAGCCCTTCTATTCTCTTTAGCCCTGGGAAATAAATACTAAAATTTCTTTAAGAAGCATTTGTTTAATCTAAATCATGTGACGTTAAGAGCTTGAAGCTTGTTTCAGATTAAAAAGTCAGTATCAGATTTTTCAAACATACCCACAGTTGTAAAGAAATAAGTGCCTAAAATGTTTAAGAAATATTTGTTTAGTCCAAACCATGCCACGTAAAGAGCCAAGCTACGTCAGCCCTACTAAGAGCTTATTATTTCTTTCATAGTGAGGAAGTGAGGTGTAGCGCTCATCCTATAGACGAGAGGTAAACGATCCGAAGTGGAGTGAAGCGCTCTTCCCATAGCACTATAAGTAAGTGAGGAGATAAATCTTAAAGTGGGGCGTAGCGCTCATTTTCCCCTACTGCTGTTTATGGGGTTATTTTTTCTTGTTTTTGTTTATTATTGATTTGTAAAAAGCATAAATTCCTCCTTAATCTATGGAAACTGCTTTTTCAAATTTTTTTTCCACCAATTTTTTTTTCTCCCGGCGCTATAGCGTTCGACTTCAAACAAGAGATTTTCTAGGATTGTTCATTGACTATTTGTCACCAAGTCACTTAGTGGGTTCCTCCATCCAATGAATACTCAAATAATGTCAATTAGCCAGCTCTTTCATTGGAGTATCTTCGGAATTAATAGATTTAGCAATATACATGAATGGTATATATTATTGTTATATATAATTATATGATATAAAGTTAAAATAAGAAATTTTACCGAGAAATCTCATTTTTTTTTAAAAAAATGTCACTTAGCCGGTTGTTCCACTAACCTCTTCAATTATCAAACGTTTTTCTGTAGCATAACTATGGATGATCTATCGTACTTTATGTACAAACTTCTCATACAAGCCTTAAGTAGAAAAAATATAAGTGAAGAACGCGGTAGATGTCCTAAAATCATTTAATGTAACATTTTTCGTTTATTTTCGGGATTAATTTCCATGCTTCACAGCGTCCTGCGACGTATTTGAGATGTATTTCACACATCCCTTTGCAATTCCAAGCTAAGTCTCATAGTTTTTGCGAATCAAAAAAAGGGAGAAAAATACCGCGAAGAAAGCATTAAAATAAGCAATAACTTTCGGAAAAATCGGATTAAAAAAATAAAACTTCACGTCAAGTTTATGAATAAAAATGGCCCTTTTAGTTTATCAAATTTCAATAGTGTGATTGCATCTCTTGCCTGCAGAGCATCCTACATGGTATTGTTTACTACATGTTTAACAATAAAAAATTTACGAAATAATCGTTATATGTTAGTTTTTTATTCGAATGTTAACTATTTTGTTTAGTTTTATTGAATATTTTTTAAGTTACAGCAAAAAAAAAAAAAAAAAAAATATTAGTTTTTCATAATAATATCCATTTCTCCATAAATATTAAAGGTAGGCCTGCGAAATTTTGTGCAATTATTGCATATAATAACCAAAATAATTATTACGAAATAAAATTTTATTGCTACATTTTTTGGCATAGGGTGTTCACAAACATTTTCCGTTTGTAATTTATTGTCCGTCCCTTAAACCACTAAAAAGATTTAAACTTTATTAATAAGTACGAGAAATCGCACGATTTAAACACTTCTAAAGTTATTAAATGATTCATTAACTATTTCTTGAGAAATATGAAATAAATGTGTATTAGCACAGAAGTGCTTCCATTACTTTGTCAACCCCGTATACGATACGTCATAATTGTACTTACGATATAACCTCTCTCTGCTTTGCATTCGTCCTTTGACATCCTTCTCAAGTTGACACTAAGGACCATTTGATCAGGGCTGATATCAAGACGGAAAAGAACAAAAACTGATAAGAAAATTGTTTCAGTACAGCTTTTGTTTTCGGAAAGATCCAGTTATCCACGATTATCAAGATTTTTTTTAAAAATTATTACACATATAAATAAGATTGTCTTTTGGCTCGAGAAAATTAAACCATGAAAAATGGTTTAAAATTCTAAATAGTAAGAGCTTATTTTATATCTTACGAATATCATCAATAAATAAAATGTTTTGCTGTCGGTTTTTTCTTTTTCCGTCTTACATTCAGCCCTCTAGTTGATTATGGTAGCTTATAGGAGTATGATTTCAGAATGTAACAAAATTCAGGAACAGTATCATTAAAAATATAAAAATCGAAACACATCGTTACGATTTGAATAATTCTGCAAGACTTATTACAGTGTCTAGCTGAAATGAATGTCTATTTGAATTGAATGCCGGCCTTGAAAGGACAAAGCATTGTTTCTAAAACGCCTTAGCCTTTATGAATGGACATACCTAACAGAAATTACTCTAATTAGGAAGGTAAGAATGGGGTGGAGTTGGCGTGTGTTAGGCGATGTGATGATGTAAAAAGAAAGAAAAAAATAAAATTCGGAAACTAGTCCTATCAGAAAAGCAGGGATGTAGGCGATTTCTTGATCGGGGTTAATCGGTTGGGCATTGTAGACAGCGTGAAATATAGATTGGATGTCTTTAAAATGGTGAAAGTGGTTTAAATCAACAACTCCAAGTTGGATTTCTTAAGATGAGGTAAGGATTAGATTAAGATCCTTCTGATTTTTATTTAATGTTTACTTTTCGAAATCCAGCTTCAACGAACAATTTCTCGAATTAATAAACATAATAAATAAATTTCTGTGATCAATAAATTTAATTAATACATCGATAAAACTACTTCCAATTTCAGAACAAAAGCAGTTGTGAACAAAACTAATTCCATTAGGCCTAATTAAGCAAACATCGATGATTCAATTGGGTATTTTAAAAGAAGTAGATAAGAAAACAAAATAAGGCAATAACTTGATAATAGTGTATTCAAAATACAGTGATAACATAAAGTGAGAGATTTTAGGTTAAGTTAGAAACCCATGTATGGTTGGAGATTCGCTTTACTGTTGCAGTCATTCAATTAAATTTAATGAGGGAGATAAAGGTGAAAAGCATCAACATATAGCTATTTCCAAATGAGTGAGATATGTAGTTTTGGAAAATGGGAATACTAAAATGTTAGCAGTTGAAGTTATAGTAATTATTTTGTATGCGTTTTAAGAGCTTATATGAGCAATTAATCAGAGGTTAAGTTAGACGAATAGTTAGTTGGATATTGTTTTATTATAGATGCCTTTTAATTAAACAAAATGATTTGACGATACGGCAATAAGCATCAACAAAGCTATTTGCAACTGAACTAGATAGCTTTGAAAAATAGAGTTACTAAATTATCAGTTAAAATCATTGTCGATAATTTGTCTGCGTTGTACAGTGTGCATAACAAAGAATAAAAACTGAACAATTTAAAAACATTAGATATCATAATTCAATTTTCTCTCACTAAGAAGCAAATTATTAACGGTTCAGAGGGTCTAAACTCAATGAATTTTTTTTAAAATTACATTTTTAAATTTATATTTCTCAAAAACTATTTGACCAATTTCGATCAAAATTTGTATTTTATCTCTATATTGAAAAATCGTAAGAAAATCTACCACCATTGTTTTGGCTGTTCAACCCTATTTTGCATTTTGGTCTGCTGGGCAAAAACTATAAGACGTAGAAACTTGAAATTTCGAAGGTGTGTATTACACTCTGTCGTTAGATGGAGAATTATTAACTTTTAAACTCCATACGGACAGCTCTGCAGGAATGCAACTACAGGCTTGAAGTTTGTACGTGCTCAAAAAAGCCATTTTTATTTATGAACGAATTTCTATTTTTCGAAATTCCAATTTTTTCACCTTTTAATCGCTTTTTTCAAGGATTTTTTTCAATTTTTTTGCTTTAAAAACAACTATATATCTATCGTAGAAAAATTATCTCTCGCGCAATCTTCTATTCTTAAGTTAGCCCTTGAACTAATATTAAAAGTAACAAAAATAATGCAGAAATAAAATTTAAAAAAATAATAAAGTGAAAGATAATATGTTGCCAAATATTACATTTGTATGGAAATTTTAAAAAATACAAAAGTTTCAAGAGAAATAAAAACTTTTCCCGATTCGAACTGTGATATTATAAAAGGTTATCGTTTTATGTTGTTAACAAGTAAAATTTCTTCTCATTTCTTGTTGTATCTGAGGTTAAAAAATTTTTTTTCTTCAATTACAGTTGATTATTTTTTAAAACCAGGTATCCTTTTACGATTAACATATTTGCAAAACATGGTTACATAAAATTATAATAATAAATTTTATAAGCAAAATGAACTTTTTTTAAATCCACTTTTAAAGAATAAAAATGATGACTGAGAACAACCACGGGGGTTGTTCGAACTCCCGTGGTTGCGAACAGGGAGCGGAGCTTCCTAATAATTTAAAATTACCTGTTTTAAAATGAAGTAAAATTTTTATACTTTACCATTTTATTATTTTTTTTACATTATAAAACAGAATTTTAAAAAAATAAAAAATACTTATAAAAAAAAACTATATTTTTGTATGCAATTATCTTTTAACAAACTAGTTTTATAATTATAAGATGAAAAAAAATCTTGTGGTTAGCTTAAATAGTTCTAGAGGCATCGCGAAATACGCTTTAAGTGAAATTGACATTAATGGGTAAAAACTTTCAACGACTTTGAGAATAAACTGAGATTATATTTTCCAGACTCTTTTAAAAAAGTATGTTTATCCAGAGAAAGTACATTTGTGCGCCTCATTTTATAATATATAATGTCGATTTCAAAAATTAATTAGAATATTCAAGATAAGCTTCTTTTCAAATTGCATTTTAATACACGATAATTTGATTATCGGATCAAAAGTTATTAAGATGTTCCCATTTTTTACTGTATTTCACAGCTACCGATTGTATTCAAGAAATATTCAAGAAAACTATACTACAACTATATTTTTTAGGAGGGATAGCAAGGGAATAAGAAATGGTTAAGAAATATAACAAGACAATTGAAGCAGCATTTCAAAATACACTTACCAGTACCATCGCCTGATTAAGATCGACAGGATCCGCTGGCGCTGGGTTAGCCGCAGCGACCTGCACTGGATAAAGCATTTGGGCACGTGCTTTTTTCCTCTCCTCCTCCCTGTAAGAAATACAGCCCCGAAATATAAATGCCTTGATTATCGCATAAGATAAATTATAACATGTGTTTTTTGCTGAATTTAACTTGAAATCAAACTCTAATTAGAAAAAATAATAATAAAACATTCGCATAGAGAACTGACGTCACCGCTCAAAATTAAATATGCTGAGAAGTAAATGAATTAATAACCTAACATGTTGAATTAATCAATAATAAATATTTAAAAGAAAAATTATTGAGTATTTATTAACTTATTATTTAGCAGTTAATTACTTAGTAATATCAAATTATTTAAAAATTATTTAATTACTTAATAATAAACTAATAATTATTTTTCAATGAAATATTTATTAGTAACTAAATTATTAATTAAAGAATAATTAATTGAAAATGATTATTATAAAGTTAATAATTTAAAAATTAATTATCAAAGCAACAAATTAGAATTTAATTAGTAAAATATTTATCAATTCTTTTAGTTTTGCTGTTTTTTTTCTTTTTAACATTGTGAAGAAAAAATATTTTTAAATTTATTTTGCGAAAATTTTATATAAAAGTAAATGACAGATAAGAGTCGATGTAGATCAAACAAATTAAATATATAAATGAGCGTATAAGAATTACAAGGAATTATATTTACGAAGTTCACTCTGTTCTATGCAATTTTTTAAAGTAAAAGCTTTAAAATTAATACAAATATACAATTAATAATGTCCACCTAAATAAAATTAAGTTTTTTTTTTTCAAAATGAATAACAAAAAATCCACTAGCCATTCATCACGTGTTTCGTCACGTCGAGAAGAGACGCTTTTAACCGGAGACGCTTTTAACTTCTCGATGCTATCTCGTCGCTTGTCGTCTCCCATTCTATAAACAAAAACTATAAAAATAAGAATAGTAAAATGATTAGAGATTAAAACTGTTCTTCTAAATGAAATATCCAAATAACATTGATTAGATACAAATTTTTATAGTAACAGTATCTTATGTAATTTTATAATTGGAGCACTGAACTACTCACCACAGCTTTTATTCGACCTTTTTAAGCTAATTTCGTCTAAAATAAAGTTTTTCTCATTTTTATGTAAAATAAAACCATGAACTTACTAAAAGAGTTTAACTTTCTTTTCTTCGACAAATAGAATGATTTGAAAAGAAATGCATATTGGTTAAATAAATACTGAAAAAAAAAGATAAAATATGCTTGACTGAAAAATTAAAAAAAAAAAAAAATTCATTACCTTCATAAAATATAAAAGTAGATTTCAGATACTTTTTAAACCAATGAAAGACAAGTATATCTATATTAGTTATTAAATTTATAATTGTGTCTTTTTTCCTTTACCTCGAAACCAATGTTTCGGTAATTTTTTTTCATTAATAATAATAAACACTTTCATATTAAATTTATATTATATATTTATATTAAAATATCTGAAAATAGTTTTGTTCAAATTGATCGAAATATTGGTTGCATGAATGTTTTCTATACATGTATCTAAGAAATTGTCTACGAACTGACTAATTCCAAACTGAGACTCCTCCCACCTACTTCGAGAATCACAAGTTCAAATATATAAATGAGTTGTGTCTGGCTTCGCAATTAAATAGATAACACTAATTAATTATCGTATTTGTGGCCAATCCGTGAGAACTATTAGGATTGACACTTAGTACGCGAAAATCTGATTATTAGAACATAAGTTATTCAGGGTGACTGTACACTGTAATGTATATATGTAATATAATAAAATCATGAGCCGGAATCCACCTAGTGACTTGGCGTAATTCATTCAAAGATAGAAAACGAGAATCCATGGTAACGGTATTTTAATTTTAATAATAGCGCACACAAATGATTTACGTTGTAGATATGAATATTTTGCAGTATTCCGTCTATAATATAATGTATAAGCGTCCAAACATTTTTTAAACATTTTTCTCAATTTGAGTTCAGTAGAAAATTTGGAGCGAATATCTTAGAATGTTTTTGCTGCAAAGCAAAATTGCATACAATATTTTTCACGACAAGCTACTTTCACAGCGCTACGAAATTTAACTTCACCGTTAGAAATTTCGCGGAAAAAATAGTTAAAAACCAATTTGTTCAATTGTCATTTGGCCATAATCAAACAAAATAGTCAAATAACCATAAATAAGATGGTATTCAAACTGTTAACAGTGAGAAAAATCTTTTATTAACTGCTTTCATCTCACACAATTAAACGACCAGAATTTTATCTAACCAACTGAAGTCTTTTAGTTGCAACATCTGGGATTGCTAATCTGTCAATCTCACGGTCAACACGCTACAATATTTCTTCTTGATAAAACAAAACTCAACCTCTTCCCAATTTCATCTAACGAAAAGCTAAGCTCCAATGTCCAGTTAAATTTCTTTTTTTTCCCCGGTTTTAAAACCATACTAGTTGTAAAAGGTTAGAAAAAACCATATAGTTTTGTGTATAGTAGGGATTCTTATCCATACTAGCTGAAAATGATTTCAATTATAAAGGTAAGTGTTCTTTAATGTGAAGTTTATGGTTAATTGGATGGACAGACTGCTGCCGGTTATTTTACCATAATTTTCGAATGGAATTTATGTAATAATAAAATATGAGTATTTTCTTACAAACACCACACAGATAATTTTGATGCTATTATTAGTTGAAATTAAAAATTTATTTCCTAGTAAATAGCTGAGAGTAAAAAACAGAATTGTTTTAACAAAAATTGATACATTTTTAGAAACAAAATATTTTTACCTAACTCAGAAATCATTTCATTTTGAAACTTATCGTCTAATTTTTAATAAAATTTGTTTTACGTTGAATATTGAAAAGAAGCATGCATAAATAACATTAATCATCGGAAATTAACATTTTACCAGAAAATTTGTTTCGTACTAGTTACATTGTAAATTACTTTATCTTTTGAAGGTTCAAAATTACTAAAATACTGAGATTGAATTGTAATGTTAAAAACAACAAAATCGCTTCTTTGTCCAACATTGGTAAATATATAAAAACACTACAGAATTTTATTCAAATCAATCACTTCCCCTAAATTAAGTTATGTTTTTAATGATTTAACCCTGATAATTAAAACATTTTTCATTTACGATATCGTTTTTTTTAAATAGTTAAATCCTACGTTTAACGAAACTGTACTTATGAATTCTATAGAAATATTTGATTAAAAAGGAAGTCTACAATTAGCAGATGTCTCCATTTCATAGCAAAGTCTTACGTTTATCTTTCTACATCTGAACAGTCAACTTCCTTCAGAAACTTTAAAAAAAAGAAAATTTTAACAAAGTCTACAAATAAAAAAACCAAGTATTTATTAGTTAGGCGAAATTAATCTGCATGAACTATATCTTGTACTACCTTTGTTTGATAAAAATTCGATAAAATTTAAATTGTTTTGCATAAATGTTTCAATGCTCATGTATAGTTCCTTCACCAGGAGTTTTCACTTGGCTCCACCTCCTTGGACGTTCATTTTAACACGGGAGTAAGAGGAGAAACTTCTCCGCACTTGAAATTGAGACAACCCTTGATTCGTACCAAACGGCGATTTCTTTTTCAGTCACTTACTTGGTCTTATCATCTGCTATTATACCTTTTGCCAGTCTAGCTAATTAAATATATTGCAGCAAAATGCCACGAAAAAGGACAAACTATTTACTCAAAAGGGAATACATCAAATATATGAAATATTTAATGTTAAAAAATGCGCATTAAGATTGAGAAATAGATGTTTTTATCATACGATCACTAAATAGCAACCTTGTTTACGCTTGTTCGCATTCTTCTCTCAAAAATAGCGAAATAGTATCGTCGGATACCACGTAATGAAGGTGGAGTCAAGTGCCAACTCCTGGTGAACGAACTATAGTTGAAATTTTACCGGTGCCTGGAACCGTCCGGGTAAAGAGATTTAATTTGCACCAGGAATCAGACAAAATTTTAGAACCCGGTACATCTCTAGGTTCAATAAAAAGGTTTCTTTGATAGACACTTTGCACCCAAAGCATTAATTTTACACAGCTCATATGGCATCCAAAACTATAATTAAGTTTATTCATTTTTAGCTTATACACACAAAAATCAAATAACAAAAAAGCTCAAAAAATTCTGCTTATACGCACAAAACTCAAATAGACTAGAAGCCGCGTCAGACCTGTGAAGTCTGGTGTAAAACTAAATTTGAAGCTATACTTCAGACACAAATTTTTCTTCACCTATATAACTAATTTAAAATTTTAAGTTAAGAAAATGTGAGTTAATGCAAACCTATATTTTGAAGTTTCAATTGCTGAAAAAAAAATTAAAAATATCAATATATTTAAACAAATTACTAGAAGAGGAACTTCGTCATACTAAATTATCCTCACATAATCTGATTATATTTAATTATTTTAAAATTTCTTTTCAGCACACAGTGATATATTTTGTTTATCCATAGATAATTTCGTACAAAAAATAACTTTTAATAAATACCTTATTATGTTTAACAATATCCGAAAAAAATTTGCATCATTTACAAAATTACGATATCAAAATGACATCATTTTAAAGAATGTAATTTCAAATGGCAAAATATAAAATGAGAGAGCAAATTTAAATGAGAGAGCATTAATTTATATG
Organism: Parasteatoda lunata; assembly: GCA_949128135.1. Lineage (NCBI taxonomy): Eukaryota > Metazoa > Arthropoda > Arachnida > Araneae > Theridiidae > Parasteatoda > Parasteatoda lunata. The sequence continues at coordinate 811,958 of CASBRV010000308.1, read as the reverse complement.
GCATCCAAAACTATAATTAAGTTTATTCATTTTCAGCTTATGCACACAAAAATCAAATAAGAAAAAAGCTCAAAAAATTCTGCTTATAAGCACAAAACTCAAACTGAGATCTAGACTAAAAGCCGCGTCAGACTTGTGAATTCTGGTGTAAAACCAAATTTGAAAAAGATGCTATACTTCAGGCAAATTTTTCTTCAACTTCATAACTAATTTAAAGTTAAGAAAATGTTAATTAAGGCAAACCTATAGTATGCTATGACGTTTTAATTGCTGAAAAAAAAATTAATATATCAATATGCAAACAAATTATTAGAAGAGGAACTTCGTCATACTAAATTATCCTCACTATGGGCCAGCAGATCTTTTGCCAAAAGTCAAAAATTAATTTTTCAACTAAAATATGTGTAGGCAGTTTTAATATATCCCAAATTAAGTATTCATAAGCATTCCAAACATTATAATTTACTTTTTGGACCGACGAGAGTACAATTTAATGAAAAATATGTTTAAAAATTTTTTTTAAATGTAACTTAAATTTTTATTTCAGAAATATATATATATATAGGAATTTCACCTTATTGTTACATTTTTATCAGAGTAATTAGTGTTAAATTATAGTAAAATTTTTTAATTTGTTGGATTAGTTAATACTCTCTTGGCAAACTTATAGTTTATACCTTATAATTTGACATTTTACAATGTTTGAATGACTTTCGAAAATCAGTTCCAAAAAGTTCTACGTGGTAATTAGCTAAACTTTTTTTGCTGTCTTTTTTTATGTTTCTTCTTTCGAAAAAAGGTGCCCCATTTTGCCCGTATTGCAAAGATGGACTAAATATACCGAAAAAAAAATTTTTTTTTTCATGTTTTCGCGTTATTTTGTATTGATATTCATATAAACTGTTATTATTGTTCTAAATGAAGTTTATTTATTGTGAAAATTGCATCTTACCATCTGCAATGGATTTATCAGACCCCATTTTATTCAGTATGGATTTGCAGGAGCGAGCATCAAAGCAAAAAAAAAAAAAATTTTTTTCTGCGAGGTCACGGCTGAATTCGATTTGCCTAAAATTCCACCAACTAATTGCGATACAGAATTACAAGATGAAGATTGAGTAGAAAATTGGACGGAATCAACCGAACATTGTTTCACAAATTTTAAGTCATATTTTTTATATATTAATAAAAAATGTTTTAAACGATTGTGATTATAGATATTACTTCGAAAATATAACATGCTTTTCATTTTTATTATAAAATTGCGAAAATTATTATATTTTCATTGCTATATTTAATTATTTAAACGTACTATATTATTTATTTATTTTTGCTCGCCATATTTGACCTACCATTTTTTTTTTTTTTGGGGGGGGGGGTATTTTTAGTGTATTTCAAAATTTCAACTATGAATTCAATTTACTTGCACATAAAAACCCCTAAATACAAATTTTGAAACAAATTTTATCGAAATACTAATTTTGGCCACGAAGCCTTGGATGCTGGCCCACTGTGCTTAATCTGATTACATTTTATTATCTGAAAATTTCTTTTCAGCACACAGCGATAAATTTTATTTACCAAAGATAATTTTGTACAGAAAATAATTTTTAATAAATACCTTATTATTTTGCTTAACAATAACAGAAAAAACTTTGCATCATTTCCAAATTTACGGCATCAAAATGACATTTTAAAGAAGTCAATTTCATATGGCAAAATATCAAATATGAGAGAAATCGGTTTTATTATATAATCTGTAATATAAATTTTTAACGAAATTTTATAATTAAATTCTTCAATAACTAGTCGAATGCTCAAATTTCGTATTTTGCCATGTAAAATTTTATATTCTTTAATAAGATGTAAAAATATATAACCAATAATTCAATATTTTTTTTTTTTACTATTATGGAGTAAAATAATAAAACAAATATTTACTGAAAGTTATATTTTGCATGAAATATCCTTAGACAACCAAAATTTATAATTATTTGCAAAAATTTTTCATTTCCTTAAAAAGTTGGATATACAGTGAAATATGTAAAAATAAAATTAAGGGGTTTGTTGGGATCGCTCCTCTGACCATACTATGAGGACCATATTTTCCAAATACCCTATAATCCCAGAAATCCAAATCCATTTAAAAAAAAGGTACATTTATTCGAAGAAAGTTTGAGTCTGAACTAAAAACATTGTCTGCACTAATTAGATTTGAAGTAACTCATTTAAATCAAACGTTATTCAAGTAGGTCAGTTTTTTTTTGTGTACATAAATTTGCATTCAAAAACATATAGATATGCATATGGATATATATACACATACATACTAGCACATTCATACAGGGAGCAATATAAAAAGATATCACCCTGAATAACTTTCGCTCAAATAATAGGATTTTGGAATTTGAGCTTATAGAATTTGAATATATGAACTTTTTATCTGACATTATTTAGGTTTATTATGTTTTTAATACATTTTTACGAAGATTTCATACTAAAATCAAATATTTACAACTTATTATAACTATATTCGAAATTTTAAAGATAATCATTTTTATAGCTTCGATCCAGTCTTCCAGACAAAGTTTCATGAAACAAAAAAAAGAAAATGCAAGAAGAAGATTTTATAGTAATTATTCTAATTCTCAAGTTTTTATATATTTTGCAATAATTAACACAGTTCGTAAGTTAATTAATGTACTGAAATTATGGTCGAAAAACTTCAAAGTGAATACATTCAATTTCATTAACTCAAAACATCTAGTCTCAAAATTTAAGTTTTAAAATTAAAGATAACTTCATAAATACAATATTGATGCCACAGTTCTCTTACTTTTTAGGGACCACATGAATCCTGTTAAAGTATTAAAATGCATATGTTTACTTTTAAGAGCATAAAATCCTTATCAAAATAATGTTTAAGGCCCAAATATGAAAGAGTTTAATTGATAAAGACTTCACTGTCTTCAAAAAATATGAAGAGGGAATAAAAGTCGATATGTTTCGAGCGTTCAAATATAAGCTCCCATTCTCAAGACTTGAGAGGCGTGACGTTAATTATTGTACGCTCAAACATGTCTAACATTATTATCATCTATTATTTTTTAAATCAATGAAGTTTTTATGTTTTTTGATTCAGTTTCTTGGGCTTGTTCATTTAATAACCCAGTATATTAAATTAAATCACGCGATATTAAAACAAGTTTTACGTAAGATAAAGGCATAAGTTCTAGGACAATTATTTTACAGCTAGCCTAAATAAAATTTTTAAAAGACATAAAAATTCTTTTTAAAATTGAAATATCAAAAATTGAATGTGAAAATGGAATATCCACTAGCACCAGGGATCAAAATTAATTTTTTTAAAAGGAATTCAAACAAATTGGAATTTCTTTTCTACTCTAAGTTGTTTGAAAATTTATTTTTTATTTATAGATTCCAGAGCTAATTTCACATACATTTTAAGGTATAATTTAAACGTACTTCAATCTAAAGTTGAAAAAATTATTTTTTTAAAAGTAAATTTGTTCATTTTTTTTAAAATTTATTATTATGTTTTTTTTTTTTTTTTTTTTTTTTTTTTTTGAAGAAAAGAACTTTCTTAAAGATTACGTTGTGGTATTTAAGCTTAAAAGTCAAAATAAAATTGAGGTTCGAATTTGTTAATTACAAAAATATAACAAACAATATAATGAAAGTTGAATCACAATAAAGAAAATGACAATTTATCATTTTTCGAAAAAATAGTATGCTTAGTAAATAGTCAGCTGTTTTGCACCAAATAATTTTAAACACCAACTTGGCGGAAAATAATTCTAAGTTTTCTTTTAATAAAAACTTGACAGTAAAAAAGAAATTCTAATTTAAAGAAAAACGTAAATTAAAGTACTAAAAAAATCTATTACATTAATGAAAAATAATATACGAGCTCGGACAGGTAATTAAAAATGTATTTTAAGAATAAGAGGATATATAACATGTTGAGAAATTTATTACGTATTATATTATTAACAGAAATTATAAGCTACGTATTTATGTTATTAACAGTTATATAACAAGTTATTAGTAAATATTAACAATAAAAAAAAAATCACTTCATTTCGAAAAAAAATAATTTATGCATCATTTGTACATTTTTTACTAATGAAAAATAAGTTAAAAAGAAGTCAAAATGACTTCCTTGGTCAATATAATGTTAAACAAAATTTTCAATTACTCACTTGAATTTCACAATAGGAATTCTCAGATATTTCACAATTTTCAGCACGAAATTCCTAAGTTAATCACACTACTCTATACTTGAACACAAGTGTACTATAATCGTCACAAAATTTTTTTAAAGCTTGAGCACAAAACGAATAGAAATGGCATTGTTTTCAAAACAAAGTAAAGTATTTATACTAAAGGGTTGCCACACTAAATATGACAAAATGTCGCCATATGTTGGCGCTATTGGCAAAATATATTTATATATCTATTACTACATAAAATTTCAAACAAAGCATCCCAGGTCATGTCTCAGTGACTTAAGGTAAAGATTGGCGTCTTCTGTGCCTGTGGTCGTGGGTTCGAGACCAGCTGCAGGCTTTTTCTCGTTGCCGTTATTTAGTTTGTTTATTTTACTTTCAATGCACTTAAATTACACATTCTAAAAGTAATAAATTTATTACATCATAAATATTATCACTAACAGCTTGATTTGAATATGTAAATATACAGGGTTCGTATTGTCCGTAGAAAATTTAAAAAGTTGTGTTAATGAATTAATAAAAAACTTCTAAATTTCGTTTTATTATCTTTCGTTCTAAATTTGAAATTTAAAAAGTGCAGATTTCACAATTATGTATGATTTTTCTTCCTTTATTGTGGCGTAAATGCATCTTATTGAATTACTTTCGTTGCCTCTATTTAAAATATTAAAGGACAGTGCGAAGCCTTAAAATATCTCTTCGATGTTCACCGAAAAAATGTCAAAAATATTGAATCGAAAATATTGAAAGAGAAGTTAAAATAAAATAAATAATAAATTAACCCGGATTTTTCCTGTTTTTTTTTTCTTCCCATTATTCACTATTTTTCGAAAGTAAAATAATATTTTTTATATATTGAACCCTTTAAAATATCGAGAGCACATTAAAAAAATATAAAATAAACAAAAAAATTTTTAAAAACTGCCCAGCGCCGGGATTCGAACCCGCGTCAGCCCGCTCAACGAATCTCGCATGCTAACCACTCGGCCGCGCCGTACGCGTTATTACTCCAATATATAGCTTAAAGAACCCTCTCTCGGTCAGTCAAACAAAAAGGTTTTTTACCCATTGTGGGCCCCCTAATTTTCCAAAAAAAATTTCTTTGGTACGATTGTTCGGTCAATGGAACCCTACTTTCTGGACGAGTTTCAACATTATAGCTGAATAATAAAAGGAGTTACGTGGTTTTGACGTTTGCGTGCGGACCAGGATTATTTCTGTCCCCTTTTCATCCATTATTCGCTCGTTGACACAAAGAAAGATACTTGTTTTTATATATAGAACTCCTTATTCACGCTAAAATATCGAAAATATTGAAAAAGAAGTTAAAAAATAATATAAAATAAAATAAATAATAAATTATCCTGAACTTTTCCTTATTTTTTAACCCATTACTATCAATTTTCTGAAGAAAAAAAAATATTTTTACTCTACAGACCCCTTTAAAATATCGAAAAACACATTGAAAAATAATATAAAATAAAAAAAGAATAAAAAAGAAAGAACTTACCACAATCGAGAGCACACTAAAAAAATATAAAATAAAATAAACAAAAAAATAATTAAAAAACTGCCCAGTGCCGGGATTCGAACACGCGTCTGCGAAGTCGAAGAAAATTAAAACGTAAGTAAAAAGTTTAAATAAAATATATAGTGTATAGTTGAAATTCACCTAATTTCATAACATATTTTTTAATGTAGTTATATTTATATGAATAAATATTTATGATTTTTTTTAAAAATTATATTCTCTTAAATTTAAATATCTATAAATTGTATCATCTTAAATTTAAATATCTATAAACAATTGTAAAAATTCTAATGTCATTATGAACCTAAATTATTATTTTGTTTCAGTAATTAGCGTTTAAGGTTGATGTTTTCTAATGATTAAGTAAGGACAAATTGCTATTAACGGCATATTTTAAAAATCCGGAATTCTAAATTTAACTAAACTTATTGTTATGAAAGAATATGTAGATAAAAAAGTGTCGATATGCGCTTTCATTTTTCTTAATAATTAAATTTAAAACTGAACTTTTTAAAATAAAGTATTTATAGTGTCATTTTCGCCAACGAGTAAAATATTTTTATAAGTTTAAAATGGCATTTTTTTAATATAATGGCCAAGAAAGTTTTTTTGAGCTATGTTTATGAACAGAAATAATGTGTTAATTACATAAAGTTTGAAAGCTAATAACCAGAAAAAGTCAAACTTATTTTTGCAAAGAGAAAGATGCAAAGTTATCATATCTTTGCTTGCGATCACCGAGATCTATGGACACAGTGACGTCATGAGGAACTTCAGCTCTAAGAGCGGAGTGAACTAGCCCTTCTATTCTCTTTAGCCCGGAGTAAGAGCAGGGGTTTCATTATTGATATAATGATCATGGGCACAAGTACAGATAAATTCTCTTAATCCAGATCAAATTTTAGCGAGTTCGAGCATATTCTATAATGATTAACGGAAAATAGAGGGTTCGATTATTCATCAAACGTATAGCCGTTTGTCAGTTCGGGTATTTAATTGAAGGGAGTTGAGAAAGTGTAAAATTGATTGTGAGATCCAGTTGTGTTTAAATGATAGTAAGCTCTAATGCTAATCAAATGGTAGTGGGTTCGGGTAACGACTAAAATAAAGGCATTTCAAGCAATGATCAAATGATTGTAGAGATGTGATAAAATTATTGTAGATATCAGTAACGAAAATAAATAGTAGGTCCTATTATTGATCTAATGATAGTAATGAAAAGAGAGTGAGTACGAGATATTAGCATGCGAACTGACACTGTATGTATCGGTTCTCTAACCCCTACATTTTATCAGTGTTTAACTTCGCTATCATTTCAACAGTACGCAAATTTATTTTTATTTGATCCGTAATCGAACTTACCATTTTTGGTATATTACACGATCTTTCTGTTATTACATGGATCTACATAACTGGGCTGTTAAACTGGGGCTTACTATTTAATAAGAGTATTTTAACTTACTATCATGTGATCAATAATCGTACTCACGCTCATTTGAATATTTTTCGATCGACTTTCCATTTGACCAAATTTTTGTTTTCTTTTTTTAATACTATGCTCGAACGCGCAATTCATTTAAAGGTATTTGAACCTATTATAATTAAATTAGTACATGAGCCCTCTGTCATTTAATCAATAATGCGACCGGCTATTATATGTGTGATACTATAAGATTATTTCTTAAATTCTAGAGCACACAAATTCATTATCAGCAATTGAACGCTATGATTTGGTCATTATTTCGGCCGATATTTTCAACACTTTTCTAAACTGCTAAACCATTTAATTGTTAACCTTGATTTACTTTTCTTAACTCGCACCCGTTTTCATATGATCAATAATCGAACCCTCTACCACATAATCAGTATTCGATCTTACTATTATATGAACATTACCTGATAATACTAACAATTGGCACGTTTTTAACTTACCTTTGCGCATCACTCGTTCCCTATAATAAATGATACATTCCATTATTCAACAGTATTTGAATCTGCTAACATTTGATCAGTACTCATCTATTATCCTCGTGCATCATCTATTATTTGATTGTTAACCGAACAATCTGTATTTTCATAATTTTTTGTGCCGATTAACGATTTTCTAAACCGTTCCAAATACTAACTTTTTAACCATTCTCACTTGTTAAACTCTAGCCAATAAACTATTTATCAGTTCTCTATCCCGCTCACATGTGATCAATCGAACATTATCATGTGATCACTTTTTAAAACATTTTCTTTTGATGAACTGGAAACTTTTATTCATGCCTAATATCAATGCAATGCTCGTTCGCACTATTATTTGAACCACTTATTTTGTTAAATACATTAAATCGTTTACTTATTTAACGGTTGACTATCATTTCGTTAGTAATTAATCTAACCCATTATTTGATCATTATTCGAGCCTTACTAACATTCGACGTCAGTGTCCTTGTCCGTCAGTGTTCTTTGTCCTTTTGAACGTTTTGTTAACTTTTTAAACCATTTTCTAATGTTAACCACGATCCCATTAACCGTTTATCACTAGTCAAACCTGCTATCATATGTTCATTGACTATTGAGTACTTGCACTACACAAGAACTAATCTTTATGGCGAATGGCCAGCGAAAATGGCGTTGAGTTAAGTTTCTCTACATAAGTAAGAATGTTAATTAACGTTAATTACCTACCGAGCCGCATCGCACATCGTAATTTTCAATCATCGTAATTGATAATCATCAAAATTTTTGATGATTATCAATTGATGTACCAACATAATCTTGATGGTAACCAACCAAAGTAAACATCACTTCAACGTAGGAATTTGGACTTATTTATGAAGATCCAACATAGGAATAAGCAACTTATTCTCATGATATATTCCTGAGGATCAACAAGAATCCCCATTAAACTATCATGAAAATGTATAGCTAGAACTATCACGGGTTGTTGGTCCATGAGAGTTAAACTTCTTTTAATTATTAACCATATTAGTATTCAAGTAGCATTTTCCATCATGGAATGATAGAAATTTGTTGGCATTGCAAAAACTATGAACACATAATGGATAATGGTGACCATCAAATGATGTTGGACTATCATGAGTCGCACTGAAACCAACATAAACCTTCACAATTTTTTCATTTTATTTTGGGTTTCTTCGGACTTATAAAGCAGGTAAGTGTTATATTTTTATAATGGAAAATTTACAAATAATTTTTTTTTCTTTTAATTTGAATATACAGTACACTCTCGATTATCCGTGCTCGGATTATCCGGTTTGCGGATTATCCGTGCTCATTCCGAAGTCGCACAAAAAATTTAAAAAGAAACATTTTCAAAATTAAAACAATTTGATTCATGAAGTTATAACACTTCCAAATTTTTGGAAATCAATATTCGTTATTGGATTACAGTATATGGAATATCAGCAGCATGGTCAAAGGTAAAATCGTCTATGTTATCACGATCGTGGAGAAAGATCATACCGCTTGATGAATAATCTTCTTCAGATATTCAAGAAGAATATGATAACAGTATACTCGAACAAGTAAAAGAAATCTACGGTTTCCAAATACTTGATGAAGAAAAATTGGAAGATTGGTTTCAAAGTGATGCATGTGAGCCTGGCTTCCAGTATTTGACACATGAAGACATCGTTATGTTGTTAAATCAAATAGTGATGATAGTAACTGATGCAGAAGATGTAATAAATGAGGGAAATACAGTTTCTGCTGCTCTACAATCTGTGGAAACTTTATTAGATTGTATAGGAGAATTTGATTACGGTGACATTACTACGGTTCGTAAAATATGTGTTAATATGTGGCGCATTACACATTTTTTTAAAAGGAAAATTCCAAGTTTGATGTTATACAGGATGCAAATGTCAATAATTTTTATATTTTTTTGTACTGATATGGATTTTTTCCTTAATAAAAAGAAGTTTTCGAATTATCCGTGTTTTTCGATTGTCCGTGCGACCTATCCCGGTGATTAACCCGGATAATCGGGAGTGCACTGTAGTAGTATAGAATAGGGTATAGAATATATATGGAATTTGTATAGAATAGGGTATGCAGAATGGTTTTCTAGGTCTGATTAAGACTAAGATTAAAAGAAAAAAAATTAAATGTGCAAATCTTTCATTTCAAAATATTTCAAATTGTTTACTCATGAGCATTCCTTTTTAAACATTTTTTAGTTTAAAAGTAATGTTTTCTTTATTAAAAATTTAAATCCTTCTATAAAAATTTAAAAAAAACTTTTTTCTAAAATTAAACGACAAAAGATTATATGTTTCAGCATGCTTTACATACTTTAATGTTTGAAGTAATTCGATGATATTTGAATACTGCTGTTAAATTTTTGCATACAAATGTGAAGAAACACACCTCAAAATAGAAATAAAAAAATATATAAAAAACAATGAATGCATTGAAATAAGTTTAAAAAAAACGTTAATTACATGCGTATTAATTTATTTTTAAAGTAAAAAGTTGATGCTTTCGCCGCCGACTGAATCAATCACCTCAATCTTAGTAGCAAATAGTCGCATTTCTTTTGCCAAAGGAGGACCTGTAACTCTTCTTTACCAGGAAATTAAATGCGACCACCTGAAATTAAAAATAGAGAAAAAATAAGAAATAGCAATCAAATCACAAAATAAAATTAATAAATTCATGATTTTTTTTTTTTGATTTACATTATAAATGTGTACAGTGCGCAAAAAAAAAAATATCACCCTGAATAAATTTTGTCTAAATGATGGGGATTTTCTCGAAATCGGACGCAAAAACGTACTTTCCCTGAATACACACATATTTTTTATTTTTATTTATTTATTTATTATAATTTTTTTTCTTTTTTTTTTTGCATATTTGAATTCTTAACCTTCTAAATACGCTTCATTATTGATATTATGACTCAAATAGTTTAGTTAGGAGAGCAGATGAAAGTCCTAAAAATTCGTCCCCTAAAAATTATTTTCACTTTTAGCGTTTTTAGTCATGCTTTAAAGACTAAGTAAAATTGCATTCATATTTTTGTAGACGGATGATGGGTTAGAGTTCCCTTGCTGTTAGGCTAACCGTGGGAGGTTTCAAGGACTTCCTCTACCTTTCATGTAACGCAAATACTCGTTAGTCCCATCAACAAGCACTCCACAAAGTCAAATTTCTCTCAATCCAGGAGTTCCCTTGTCTTTTGGATTGGGTTCAAAATTATAAGGCTACGAAGTTGAACATTAGTAGTCGTAAACCCATAACATTGGGTCAGCTGTTCAACGACAGTTATAAAATTATAAAACTACAGTAGTATACAGTAGTTTCGCTACTTGTAGCTCGCTGATTAAGACCACTGTTCAAAAAATATTATTATTATTATTATTATTATTTTTGCATCTGAACGGGTACTGAGCATTGAAACAGGAGGGCCCTCACATTTTTTTTTTGTTCATCATAAACATATCCTCCCTGTTACTAGAGAATTTCTGTATTTTCAGAAAATATTTTTCTTTCCTAGTAGTAACAGAAATCGTGCATTAATACATTACATTGAATAAAATTTTGTCCACCATTACATATGAACAATTTAGACAGTTAAATGCGAAAAGATATCATTAATAACTTTAGTTTCAATGATTAGATTTTCACAGACAAAGTATCAATCTTAATGGTTCCATCAGATGAAATCACCCATTATGAGTTTCAATCTTAATGGGTGGAACCAAATATACTAATTAATTAGTGTTAACTATTAATTAAATTGCGGAATCAAACACAAAAAAGTACTTTTTCTGAATAAACATATATTTGTACATATTTGGATTTTTGACGGTTGAAATCTTGGGAGGGGGTAGCCGCAATCGAGGAAATATAGTTCTAATGATTATTTTTTTTATAGCCATCGTTGAACACCGACCCAAGTTTTTTGGGGGTTTACGACTACTAATAACAAGCTTTATCCCGTCCCGCCCCCGTAAGGAGGCATCCGGCGACACTTCGAAAGTTCGAAGTGCGCGCAACAGTTCAATTACAATGGCAAACATATTCAAAATTTCACATTAAAGTTTTAACAAATAGGTAGAATATTAAATATGAAATCCAGAAAACAGTGCTACTTAGAAATAGATCAAATGCAAACAAACATTACAGAGAAAAATCAGTAACAATCAGAAGAGATATTGATGTCGCATCTTCAATAGGCATGCAAAGTTAAAAAAAGGAAACAATTTCACATGGTTAAATATAGGATGTTTGTAACTCAGAATATAATTACAGCTGGCACAACAGAACTAATGGTAGCAAATTCCGGGATTTACGAGTACTAATGTTCAACTCCGTATTCTTGTAATTTTGAACCCAATCCTGAAAACAAGGGAAATCCTGGATTAAGTATAGGGAAAAATTAACTTTCGTGGATCATTTTTTTTTTCTTTTTTTGATGGAAGAACCCGCATTTGCGTTACATAGAGAGAAAAAACATTAAAACTTGCCACGGTAAGTCTGACGGCATCATAAATCAGTCCGAATTCCTATATTGGGGTGATGGTTACTTATGTTGTTTACCATCAAAAAATATAATGGATATTGTTAGAATTATTGATGGTTACCATCAATATTGTGTTGGAAAAGCATAAAAATTTTTTAACTTGGGTCATTTAAGGAGAGAATGTTTGGTAAGTAATTTTTGTTGATTGATAGCGTAACATTCTGAAATCTCAGAAAAATGTTCAAATATCAGCATATAAGTATTCAAATGGAGCAAGTATTTTGGGACAGAAGGAGTATAAAGGTGTGTGTGAACAATATCTTTTTTAATTTTTGAACAAATGTTCTACTTAAAATAAGGATGAGTGCTGATAGCTAGTTTAAAATAAACTGTCTATAATTTTTAGCTTAAAATAAAGATGAGCGCTGACATATAGTTTAAAATAAACTATCTCTAAACTCTAATAGTCTGATAATGACATCCGTTGTGCAGATTGAGATATACATAAGAAATAGATTGTCTAAACCTTTTTTTAAGTATTACTTTTTAACACTACCAGCCTGGATATACAACGAGGAAATAACATGCAAAACTTCGTCATTTTGACAGGAGCGAGATATTTCGGCGGCTCTTCTGACTGAACTAATTTCTCAATCACGGCTACTCCATAATTTGAGAGTAAAAAGAAAGAACGTTTATTCAAAGGAATTAGGTTTGTTTCCCTAACTTTATTTTTCGACCGTTATAAAATAACCAATTGATAATATATATTTTTTTAAAAAATCGCGATCTCAACGCGAGAATACACCCTCTTATCGAGGTAGAAATTTTCAGGTTTCTATTTATCATTTAGTTCCATCATCGGTAGGCTTTTTTCCACCAGCAAATGGGAAGCAAAATTTCTCTAAGAAAATAACTGAAAAAGCAATCTAGAACTTCCGTAAATCATTTTTTAACAGAGCGTAAATAACATTTCAAGTCATTTACTTTCATTAATGCTTTCCTTATCAATGAACTTCCAATATCATTTCGGTGGACTGAGAACTTTTGATTTCGTGATCGCATACTATTACGGATACTTATTACGGTAAAATAAGTTTTTTAAAGTTCAATTCAGTGTAAATTTAAATGAAGATATTTAAGTCAATTACCAAATTAATATCAATGAATAAATGAGATTTAAGAACGTGTAGAACAGTTTTTTGATTATTCTTTATAGAAAAGTACATATTTCTGAATATATATAATTCGGAAAACAACAGTAAAGGATCATTACTTGAAATAGTACATTTGTGTTGATTATTAATAAATCTTTAGTGTTTTCTTGGTAAGTATTTTTTAATTTTGAATGATCAATTTCCACAAGAATTCAGCTATTCTGTTAAGTTACGATTTGAAATTCGTATCGAGACTTTACAATTATAAAATTTTATAATCATTTTAAATTTATGAAGTGATTATCTATGTATATATTTGAGAATAAAATTTTCAAATAAACGAACATTTCATTTAGGATATTTCCGGACTTATACAGCAGATAAATGTTACGATCTATTAATAATAAGTATGCTTGCAAAAATTTTTTTCTTTTAAATTGATGATAGTTCTATGAAAATTTTTTTTCCAGGTCTGATTAAGAACTTTAAGATTTAAGAAAAAAAAATCAACTCACTATAAAAATCTTTCATTTCATTCTCGAGAATTAGGATTTCTCTCGTACAAGAATATTGATACATATTTTTTTATTTAATTCATTTTCAAATGTTTTTCCATTGTGCTTTATGTATTCCTTCTTTAAAAAGCACGAGATACTATTTCGAGATCTATATTTTATTTTCTCCCCTGCGTAAGAAGGAATATCAACATTTTCTTTTTTCAAATTTAATAAGCCATAATAAAAAAGGGACGTAACCAGTGGTCGGCGGTAGCGCACTCCAAGTGACGATTTAATTTTCGAAAAAAAAAACAACTAGTTTTTTTGTATTGCATTGCAATATAGTAGTAGTTACAGAATAATATGAAAAAGAATTAAAAGATCATAAAATCAATTTGCATCCTGCATAGTTGTATTAAGAAAAATATCAAACATCAGTGACTAGACTGTTCTTACATCCATAATATTAACCCTTAAAATAAATTTTTAAAAAAAATTGACATGCATTGTAAATTAAGCTACAAATGGCATATTTGCTAAGCTCTAAAATAGGCTAAAGTTTCTAAACTTAACTTGCAAGTTAATAAGAAATGAATAGTTAATACAAGTTAATAAAACATTTGATTTGCAGAAATAAAAATAGTTATAAAATGCATGTTCTTTTTTGGAATTAAAAATGAATAATCAATTCAGATTATAATTATTAGAAAAAAAACATATATAAATAATATATCATAACATATTATCATCACATAAAAGATAGGATAGCTAAAAAAACACAATGGAACTAGAAAATATTGCAATTTTTAAGATTATGATTTAAGTCGATTAAAAAAGCTTTAAAGAAGTAAAATATAAAAAGTAAAATCACAATTAAGTATATGTTTATAACATAAAATGTATAACGAATAATCTTTTAAGGAAAGATAGATCTTTTTCACAAAACTAAATTGACATGTTAAGATCAAAAGGAAATAACAAACAAATAATTATTTTCGTTATACAGACGACTAAAATATTTCATGTTAACAAAATTCACTTATTTTTCTTTCAATATCTATCCATTGACTCTAAAAAAAAAAATCACGAAGAATGTTCCTTGTTTTTTTGTGAAATTTTAAAACTAAAACTTTTTATACATAACCTTATTGTTTATACAAAGCCTTAAAAAATATTACATAGTGTAAAAAAAAGCAGTAAGTTGAGTTTCTATCGCATTAACATAAAAAATCTAAAGTAGTAAAGGTTTTTAATCAAATCCTTTGAAAAACTTAAAAAACTAAGGAGGAAGTGAAGGCTGCGAATAAACAGCGGTGTAATAAAAAAATCAAAGAAGCAAAAAAAAAAAAAAAAAAAAAAATATATATATATATATATATATAAAGTTCAAAATGAAGATAAAACAAAGGTAAATTACAGACAAATGAAAAAAGGAGGGGGGGAGATAAAGTTTTTTTAAAAAACCGGAAAATAAAAGATATAATCTTTTCATCAGCCCACACGATTATATCCGAAAAAGAGTGCTTTCTAATATTGTATCAATATAGCCAAAGCAAAATATATCAATACAATAGTGTGAGGAGCACTCAAAAAAATTTTTACAAAAATTACGACAAATAAAATTAAACACAATAAGTAAAAATAACACATAAAAACAGAAAATAAAATGTAAAGGAAGAGCAGAATAGATTATGATTTAAGATTATGATTTAAGTCGATTAAAAAAGCTTTAAAGAAGTAAAATATAAAAAGTAAAATCACAATTAAGTATATGTTTATAACATAAAATGTATAACGAATAATCTTTTAAGGAAAGATAGATCTTTTTCACAAAACTAAATTGACATGTTAAGATCAAAAGGAAATAACAAACAAATAATTATTTTCGTTATACAGACGACTAAAATATTTCATGTTAACAAAATTCACTTATTTTTCTTTCAATATCTATCCATTGACTCTAAAAAAAAAAATCACGAAGAATGTTCCTTGTTTTTTTGTGAAATTTTAAAACTAAAACTTTTTATACATAACCTTATTGTTTATACAAAGCCTTAAAAAATATTACATAGTGTAAAAAAAAGCAGTAAGTTGAGTTTCTATCGCATTAACATAAAAAATCTAAAGTAGTAAAGGTTTTTAATCAAATCCTTTGAAAAACTTAAAAAACTAAGGAGGAAGTGAAGGCTGCGAATAAACAGCGGTGTAATAAAAAAATCAAAGAAGCAAAAAAAAAAAAAAAAAAAAAATATATATATATATATATATATATAAAGTTCAAAATGAAGATAAAACAAAGGTAAATTACAGACAAATGAAAAAAGGAGGGGGGGAGATAAAGTTTTTTTAAAAAACCGGAAAATAAAAGATATAATCTTTTCATCAGCCCACACGATTATATCCGAAAAAGAGTGCTTTCTAATATTGTATCAATATAGCCAAAGCAAAATATATCAATACAATAGTGTGAGGAGCACTCAAAAAAATTTTTACAAAAATTACGACAAATAAAATTAAACACAATAAGTAAAAATAACACATAAAAACAGAAAATAAAATGTAAAGGAAGAGCAGAATAGATTATGATTTAAGATTATGATTTAAGTCGATTAAAAAAGCTTTAAAGAAGTAAAATATAAAAAGTAAAATCACAATTAAGTATATGTTTATAACATAAAATGTATAACGAATAATCTTTTAAGGAAAGATAGATCTTTTTCACAAAACTAAATTGACATGTTAAGATCAAAAGGAAATAACAAACAAATAATTATTTTCGTTATACAGACGACTAAAATATTTCATGTTAACAAAATTCACTTATTTTTCTTTCAATATCTATCCATTGACTCTAAAAAAAAAAATCACGAAGAATGTTCCTTGTTTTTTTGTGAAATTTTAAAACTAAAACTTTTTATACATAACCTTATTGTTTATACAAAGCCTTAAAAAATATTACATAGTGTAAAAAAAAGCAGTAAGTTGAGTTTCTATCGCATTAACATAAAAAATCTAAAGTAGTAAAGGTTTTTAATCAAATCCTTTGAAAAACTTAAAAAACTAAGGAGGAAGTGAAGGCTGCGAATAAACAGCGGTGTAATAAAAAAATCAAAGAAGCAAAAAAAAAAAAAAAAAAAAAAAATATATATATATATATATATATATAAAGTTCAAAATGAAGATAAAACAAAGGTAAATTACAGACAAATGAAAAAAGGAGGGGGGGAGATAAAGTTTTTTTAAAAAACCGGAAAATAAAAGATATAATCTTTTCATCAGCCCACACGATTATATCCGAAAAAGAGTGCTTTCTAATATTGTATCAATATAGCCAAAGCAAAATATATCAATACAATAGTGTGAGGAGCACTCAAAAAAATTTTTACAAAAATTACGACAAATAAAATTAAACACAATAAGTAAAAATAACACATAAAAACAGAAAATAAAATGTAAAGGAAGAGCAGAATAGATTATGATTTAAGATTATGATTTAAGTCGATTAAAAAAGCTTTAAAGAAGTAAAATATAAAAAGTAAAATCACAATTAAGTATATGTTTATAACATAAAATGTATAACGAATAATCTTTTAAGGAAAGATAGATCTTTTTCACAAAACTAAATTGACATGTTAAGATCAAAAGGAAATAACAAACAAATAATTATTTTCGTTATACAGACGACTAAAATATTTCATGTTAACAAAATTCACTTATTTTTCTTTCAATATCTATCCATTGACTCTAAAAAAAAAAATCACGAAGAATGTTCCTTGTTTTTTTGTGAAATTTTAAAACTAAAACTTTTTATACATAACCTTATTGTTTATACAAAGCCTTAAAAAATATTACATAGTGTAAAAAAAAGCAGTAAGTTGAGTTTCTATCGCATTAACATAAAAAATCTAAAGTAGTAAAGGTTTTTAATCAAATCCTTTGAAAAACTTAAAAAACTAAGGAGGAAGTGAAGGCTGCGAATAAACAGCGGTGTAATAAAAAAATCAAAGAAGCAAAAAAAAAAAAAAAAAAAAAAAATATATATATATATATATATATATAAAGTTCAAAATGAAGATAAAACAAAGGTAAATTACAGACAAATGAAAAAAGGAGGGGGGGAGATAAAGTTTTTTTAAAAAACCGGAAAATAAAAGATATAATCTTTTCATCAGCCCACACGATTATATCCGAAAAAGAGTGCTTTCTAATATTGTATCAATATAGCCAAAGCAAAATATATCAATACAATAGTGTGAGGAGCACTCAAAAAAATTTTTACAAAAATTACGACAAATAAAATTAAACACAATAAGTAAAAATAACACATAAAAACAGAAAATAAAATATAAAGGAAGAGCAGAATAAAACAAAATCTATAAAGCGAGCAGTGAAAGATAATGAACTTACAGGAACGGGAAATTTTTCAAGAATGATTTAAAATGTTTACGTAACAAGATTGCCAGATTGCAAAATATGAAAACTATGAAAACAAAAGCGCAAATTGAGTGTAACTAAAGGAGTTCAAAGTGCGTTTTTGCTGCATAACTGAAGTGCGTTTGATTTGTTAGTAACCAAGGATGGGCGAGAAAACGGATGTGCCCAAGGTAATATTATACTGGATAATTTAAAGAAGTTGAGTATAAATAATTTTAGAAAAAAAATATTTATTTAAGAAAAAAATATAAAATAGAAAAAAAGAAAGAAACATAAATTGCCAGTTTTGCACATAATTTTGGCCACGGATTTGCCCGAAATGGATTTGCACATGGAAAAATTATATAAATTGACAAAGAAATCTTTTTAGTAAATAATTTTAGCCGCGGATTTGCCCGAAATGGATTTGCACAAATCGAGGTAAACGGGGATCAAGAAGTAATAGAAACTCTCTTAATAGTGACAAACTAAATATAAATTTTCTTTCTAATATGGAAAAAGATTTTAATAAACATTATAATATTAAACCTATTAAAGATTTTGTTTTCTTCCTTAAGAATTATGATGTATATAAGCTATACGATCTTATTAATAACTTTTCTTTTATTAATTTAAATTTCAAAATTCTTTGTTTCGATCTTATAAAAGCCAAAATGAGTAAAATTTTGCCAAATAAAAAGAAAAATTTAGATAATGTATATTTCGTTACTAACTTTCAAAATCCTATTTTCGATAAGATCAAATTTCATAATATTTTTGAACATTTTAAAACTTTATTTCCATTAAATGATTTTAACATTATTAAAAGCTTTAAATATAATAAATCTCTTGGTAGAACTATATTTAATTATAATGATTTAAGCAAAAATTTAGGGAGCATTAACATATCCGATCTTGAATGTCACTGTGAGGAAGAGAAATATTTTGATTTTGTTGATAAACATCATAAACATATTATTACTGGCAATTTAAATATTATAGAAAACTTAGAACTTAGGAATTTAATGATAAAAGGCACAAAATTTAGACCCATTTACCATATATCAATCAATAAAATTCTAAAATACTTTCTTAATGATCTCAATAGTTTTTGTTTAAAGATATCAAATAGATTCTCTTTACCTGAATAGATTCTCTTTACCTATGCTAACAGAATGGAAATGGAGTGTTTATTATTACTTTAAAAGCTTTATTCTCAATAATAAGGATAATTTAAATAACAGTAACAATCCAACAATTTTTTCTAATATTGTTCAATCAATTAAGCAACTTAAAAAAAATTTTGTAATTACTCCCATAGAGAAAGCTAACAATAATTATGCAATCTTCTGTAAAAAATTCTATGTTGAATTTTTAAATACGGAATTAAAAAATAGTAAAAATTTTAAACTTAGTAATTTGAATAATAATATTTTGTCATTAAAAAAATTTTTAGCTTTATATAAAAGATTAAAAATTAAAATTAGCACTATACAATTTCCTTACTTAATTATCAGTCCGAAATTTCATACAATTCCTGTTAAATTTAGAACTATCACATGTGGATCTAATACTTATCTAACTAAACCTGGCACCATTTTCTCTAACTACTTAAATAAAATTATTAACAGTATTTCTAAAGAAGGTTTCTCTTGGATTATCACTAATAATTAGACAGCGGATAATATGCAATTGCATACGTGCATATGCAATTGCATATTTTAGCACTTTTTGCCATTTGTGCATATAAATGCATAAAAAGGTATATTTGCTCTTATAAATGCATATTTTCAGCATTTTATGGCTTTTCCCTCCTAAAACCATATCACTATTCTTTTTATGTTAGTATAAGGAACGCTTTAAATTTTGGTTTGTCGTTCTTTATCACCTGAAAGGGTCAGCTGGATTGATGTTGCTGGGGGTGATTGCAATCACGTGAAAAAGATGTAGAAATGAGGTGTGTGTCGGAAAGGGGGGTACAAGGGGCAAAAATTAGATTTTGACATTTTAATAATAATTTATTAAAAATTAGATTTCAACACACGAAATCACATTTTATTCTAAAAAATGTATAACGCATATTTAGATTTTAAATCATAGTTAAACTAAATTTAAAAAATTTAAATGTCTGCATTAAATTAAGTTTAGATATAAATCAATGTTTTAATTGGTTACGATATTTTTTAATTCGTTCTAGTTCTTTTTATTCGTTTTATAGTTTAAAGTTAATACACAAAGCTGTCATTCAAGCTGGATTTCACAAGTTGAAGACTGATTTTTCAATTTCTTTGTTTCAGGAAAAAAAGGAAATCAAAATATTTATGGAAAATATTTCGGGTTTAGTTTCAAATTTGAAAGCAGTTCTTGAAGACTAAGGGGTGGTTTCCTGAGGATGCAACGATATTGAAAAAGCATTTCTTTGCGTAACATACTATCTAAAAATGTTTTAAATATGAGCGATAAGAAAAATTAAAAACAAAAAAAACCCAGTTATTAAATGCTTTTTCTTTCTGGATTGACTCAGTTAAATGCCACAACATTTCAAATCATGGGTTGCAAAAACTGTCTCAATTTATGTTTGTTGTCGAATTGGTTTTCAAATCCTGCCTATGAACGTGTTTCAAGACGTCACAAAATACTTTTCCTTCTTCACCATTCATATTTATATTGAAATCACAATCAAGCCATTAATTATACCTTAATAATAAAAAGAATATGAAAATACTTTAAATTATTATTATGTAAATACATTAAAAATGCCTGCTAGAGAAAATGAAAAAAAAAAAATGGTTGCCATAGCAACGCAGCGAACAAATTTAAACTTGCATTTGAAAAAAAATTTAAAGTTAAGTGAAAATCAATTCTAGGTCATTTCCCCATAATATGCGTTAACAAATCTAAAATGCTCGGAAATATTTTGGAAAATAGGGAAAGTGGATCTCAAAGAAAAGTTCATTTTTTATAAAATTCACTTCGCTTCGCTATTTGGAAGTTATTTTAGGAAGAAATTTCCAAAATGTTCTTGGTTCCTCGAAAAAATTAGCAAACTAGAGAAATTCGCAAAATGGAAGTCCGACTGATTTCATTAATTCATTCATTAAGTCTAAATTGATTACTAGGAATTATTAGTTGGGCAAAAATTAGAACTAGCCCCTATTGCATTTTTATGATCCTGCATTTGAAACACAAAACAATTTTGCTCACAGCACTTAAGATTTGAGTTTATGACATGCTTATGAATTTTGAAACATGCATGTTTAACCATCTATATTTCCTGAAATTAGCTTTAAAAAAATTTGATAACACTATAATATTCAATAATTTAACTTCAACAACAAGTTAATATAACAAGTTTAGCAAGTTAATATAAATTTTAAAAAAATCAATTCACTCACAATTATTTACTTAAAAACAGTTATAAAATAAAGGATAGGCATTATAAATAAATCTACCATAAATGTTTTAAAGAAAATGGAAACTTACTTGATAACTCGCAACTCTATTTTCAGTCTTATTGAAAATAACACCAATATGACAAACAAGATATTTAAAAAGAAATATTTTAATAACTTAAAACTCGTGATTACTCGGCTCGAAGAAAGAGAATACTAGTTAGGTTTTCAAGGGTTGCTCTAATCTGATATTGTTTCTTTCTAGTTGGCGGTTTAGAATACTCGCCAATTCAAAATTCACTCATTAAAATGGTTTCAACTAAATTGTACATCAATTTTTTAACTACAGATTTTCCTGATGTATATTTAAAAAAATTATCTATTAATTATCTATTTTCTGTTTTTATGAAACGACAGAAGTACTTTATATAAAATTGTTAATGAAAACGATAATACAAAAGCATTTGTACAAAATTGCATTAGCATTTCGCATCATTTCAATTTAAACTGAAATAAGTAAATTCAAAAGAAGTTTATTGTCTCTCTGGTAGCGATTCTCAGGGTTTGTTTTCGACTTTCATTTCGACGAAAACGACAATTCAGCATATTCGCCGAGAATTATAGTGACAATAATAAGGATTAAGAAATTGAAAAAATTGACCTCCACTTTATTTTTGTTACGGGGCAAAATGTACATCACATTTCACAAAATAAATCAATTCGATGCTTGAAGAAAAATTGTTATCGGATTTGACTATAGAAAACTGGATTTGTTATTTGATGTTGCATTTCTACTCTTAAAAAATTAAAAAAAGTACCATTATCTTATTAATAATATTAATAGGAGTTAATAATTAAGAGAAAATAAAACACGTAGACTATCGTTGCCATGCTTGGATACGATAGATAGGGGTGATAAATAACAAAAATATCAAAACAACGTTACTCTCCGGTTTAACGTTGCGTTAGAATCGTGTAACTTTTCATTAATTACTTTATTTTCATTATTTACTTTGTGTGAAAATGAAAGTTTTCATTAATTTAACTAATTTAAAATTTAATTAAATATTGATCAAAGTGAAATTAGTGCTTCGTTAATTTTGAAAATACAATTACATTTTTTTACATAAATAAGGTCCTATTTTACCTATTAGCTCCAGGTCCTGTAACCCCTTGATCGTCGATAAAAGTTTCTTTCAGTTTCCGACTACTAAAATGCTCAAACGACAATGCAAATTCCAATTATTTCCAGATTGCTATTTAGTATTCTTCAAATCAAATTTATCTCGAATCGAATTCAGAAACCATTTTTTAAGTTTAAGCATTAGCATTAGGCACTTACTTAAATTAGCATGAAAGCTTGCTAAAGGGATAGATAGATATAAGCTCGCGTCCTTGCTGTTTCAAGTATTCAAGTATTGCATATTCAAGTATTAGAAAGATCAAATTCAAACGATTGTTGAAACTGTACGAAATGATTTGAAAATTTAACGCAGACGATAAATAATACAATTAAACTACCTTTTTTTATTAAACGTCAAACGGTTTTTTTTTCGCAACAAAATCCTACCAAATAAAAAAACAATTCAATCAATTACTTTTTTTAATGAATTTTTTAACTTTTGACTCAAACTTTTGACTGATTTTGAATATTTAAAAACTGTTAAACTTTAGTGCGAAACTTATTAAGCATCCATTGTGTTTAAGTTGTGAAACAATATAAGAAGAATTATTTTCTGGAGAAAAAACAACAAAAAAACGGATTACCCTGAATAAGTGTCGGATCTTCTCGTTCTAGGACTCGATCATTATTATTCGAGGGGAGGTTTTCAAATATGCTGATTAATTAGTGCAGACAATATTTTCAGTTACGAAATCAGACACAAAAACGCACTTTCTCTGAAAAAAAAAATACCTTTTTTGACGAATTCGGATTTCTGAACCCGAAAATATAGGGGGTAGTCGCAATCTGGGAAATATAGTCCCAATGATAATGTCAGGTGAGCGCTCCAAAGTGTGAACCCCTTAATGTTAATTTTATTTTTAGCGTATTTCGTTATATCTCAAGAATTTAAGCGAATTGAAAAATTTTTGCACATAATTATAAAATTTGTTTAGGTAAAGAAAATTTCATGGAAAAAATTACTTTTGGCAAACAAACATTTTGTAATTTTTACTATTTTAGTCTCAAAAATTTTGAATTGAAAGGTATGCAATTATTTGAAGAATATTTAATATTTGAAGAATATCATTTTACAGGGAAAATACAAAATTTTGCAAAATCGGTTAAATAGTTTCTGAATTAAATTTCATAGCAGTCAGATATTTAAAAATCCATTACACCCTTGAGCCGTGTACTATAGCTGTTGCTCCCATAGTGTGCACATATATGGTTCCATAGCTCCATATATGGTTCTATATTATTTTTCATATATAGGACCCTTTAAAATTCGTGATCGCAACACTCGAGTACGCCATCTAGCGGGAGACTGTAAATATCGTGCATTAGTTCCAACATAACCATTGGCAATGACGGACGCCATTTTCTTAGCATCAAAAAATAAGCAAAATTTCCCTAAAGAAAAGGTAAAACTTCTTGAAAAAACTAATCAGAACATGCCAAACATTGAAGCAGAACACACCAAGCATTTGAAGAACAACTTCTCAATAATTTTTACCTTTCTATTACCAACAGCATAACATGATTTCATGATCACTTGCTGTTACAGATGTGTGTATTGCGGTAAAATAATTTTTCTGTCTTCAATTCATTACAAGTTAAAATGAAGTCAACATTGCTTTCGTCATTCCAATGAATTCCATACAGAACTGTAATAGTTATAGAATATTCTTCTTCTTCATAGAAAGGTATATATTTCTGTATCTACATAATTCAGAAAACAACTATAAAGAATAATCCGAATTACTTGAAAAAGTATCTTTTGTGCTGATTATAAATAAATTTTTTATCGTTTTCTTGGTAAGTGTTTTTTATTTTTGAAAGAAATGCAACTAGAATTCAGCTATTCTGTTTTTAAGCTACATATTAAAATTCATATCGAGATCTTACAATTATAAAATTTTGATGTGTGGTATGTTACCTAAAAGTAATGAAGGGATAAACTATGTATATGTTATTTGAGAATAAAGTTTTCAAACAAAGAACATATCATTTTGGAATTCTCCGGACTTATAAATCAGGTAAGTGTTATGATTTTTATAATAAAAAATTTGCTTGTAAATAATTTTTTCTACGTTTACTAAGATAAAGTTTCATGTTATGGACATTGGTACATTTTCGTTATATTTCACTCCATAAAATATTTCGCTCCTATAAATCCTATGGATGTTCCATCACTTAAAAAAAAAGAGATACCATTTTGTTTTCGTTTGCATACGAAAGAAGACAAACATTTTTCTTTTTTAAATTTAATCAGCCACAATGAAGATGGAACGTTACAATGCTACATTGAAGACGTCTCCAGTGTAACTGAATGACTGTTCATATGGAAATCGCAGGGATTCGGCACATACAACAACGCCCCCTATAGTTCGTTGCGATCGCGAATATCGAAAAACACATTAAAAAAATAATATAATGTAAAATAAACAAAGGGAAAAAAAGAAAAGAAAATTACGAATAGACGACAGCCGGGATTCGAACTCGCGCCGCCTCGATCCAGGCGTAAGTTACTAGTCCAGCGTACTATCCGTTGGACCAAGCTTGTTCGGGGATCTAGCGACTACATAGCTTCAAAACAGCCCCCCCCCCCCCTAATTCATCTATCAAAATTTCCTTTTGCCCGGTGGTTGGGGTGATGTAGGCCTACTTCGAGTCCCGGTTTCAAAATTATAAGATATGGTACATTATTCTTATACATTTCAGTATACATTTCATTAATACATTATTCTTAATATTAAAGGAAGTTATTCGGTCTTGAAATCTGACCCATTACGTGCCATTTTATTTTATTTTTTATTCCATTATGCGTTCTTTAACAAAGAAATACACTTGTTTTTATAGAAGAAGCACCTTTCGAATGCTAAACTATCGAATTTATTGTAAAAATATGAAATAATATAAATAAATTAATTTTCCGGGATTTTTGCTGTAAAGAAAAAAAGAAGAAAAAAAAAAATTTTTTTTTTGAAAACTTGCCCGCCTCCGGGATTTGAACCTGCGCCCCCTCGCTCGAGGCCTGAGTTACTAGTCCGGCCTAACACGTGAGCCTGCCAGGACCAAACCAGAAAAAGGCCGCTAAACTTTTTTATTTATTTTATTTTCCAATTTTGAAAAAGATTTTTAAAGCATCATCTTGTAAGGATTGTAAAAATAACTGCTAAAAGATTAAGTTTCAGAAGTATTTGTGTAAGACCAAGTGTGATCGCTCATTGTGTTTCATTAATGCATTGTTATAAGATTGATATAAGTTCTTCATTGTTATAAGTTCTTCTTTCTCTTTCTTGCGTAAGTATCGCTCACTGTTCAATGCATTTAAAAAATAATAATAATAATAATAAAAACATGTTTTACATTTTATAAGAAAACTAAAAAATAAAATCAGAAATTAATTTTCATCATTATTAAATTTTTTACGCGAACACAGCTAGCTTAATTACAATGTTGTAGTGTTGAACAAAATAGTTGAAGTATCATGTTATCAAAAATTTACAGTTGTCATATATTTCAAAATCGTATTATTTTTTTCTTCCTTCCAAATCCATCTCGAACAGACTCTGTATGTAAACATGCTAGGCCAAACACATAAATATCCATCCACCGTAACATCCGACGAAGCTTATGTTCACCATCTTATAAGAAACATCAACACACGTAAGGATAAGAAGACCTTCAAGTATTAAAGCAAAATTGCATAATTAATAATGAAAGCGCTATCTCCCAATACTTGATCCAGGAGTTCCCTTGTCTTCCGGATTAAGATCAAAATTACAAGGCTAAGCAGTTGAACATTAGTAGTCGTCAACCCGAAAATTGGGTCAATGACGGTTATATATCACTGAGGACATTTTACACAGCACTGTGGTCGGTGCAAGACGGATGCGTAATTTTTATTGACCAGTCATCGTTGGAATTCGAACCCGGATCATCTCATTGGAAGGCGTACGCTCTATCCCCGAGTCATCACGGCTCTAGGTAAATGCCTTATAAAGTCACTTAAATTCCTGAAGCTGTGTATCAGGGGCGGATTAAGCGTACGCGGGGCCCTGGGCCATTCAAATTTTTGGGGCCCTTAGATTAAATTTTTTTCTCGTATATTTTTTATTCAAATATAATAGTATTTATATATCTTTTCATTTAAAAAAAACATATTTAAAATTTAAATAAATAATAATAAATTTTATTTTGTTAAATCAGAACTAAAAAATAATCATAAGATTTTGAAAAATTTTTTTAATTTATTAACACTTTACAAAATCAACGCTACTATAAAATTGGTATTCAAAAATCTTTTTTTCCGCTCTTGCGATCAATAAGCTCATCGATAATGTTATCAAAATTAATTTCACGGAGAACATCTGATTCGATAAACATCAAACTTAGCATGCCTAATCGTTTTTGAAACATGACGCTTCTTTGCTCATTCTTGATTCGTTTAATTTTTGAAAACGAGCACTCCGTAGAACAATTTGATATCATAAGAGTTAGAAAAATGCGAAGAGCAGTTTCAACATTTGGAAAAACTGATCCAAGTTTGTCTTGAAATAAAGTTTCGTGAAGTTCAGAATGAGTGAACTGAGTTTTTGATCGGAATTTTGATTTTATGTAACTCTGAAACTGTTTCAGTTCAGAATAAAAATCTTCCAAATCGTCAAAATAAAAGTCAACTAAATTAGAAATTGTTTCTTGATATTCATTATAAAACACTAAAAAAATTAAGAGACACTTCAGATGAGGCACTATAACTTTTTTTTTTTTCATTTAAAACGTCTCAATAATGTCAACAACATTTAATTCTTTGCTTCTTGTTTAAACAAGTCTCAGCTCGCTATAGTACTGCTTTCAATTTTTTCGCGCGCAAATCAAAAGGACAAATTTGAACTTAAAAAGCATTGATAAATATTATTATACATAAACTATAATAATACTTATAAATAATAACTAAAATAAGTAATAAATAAATATGTAATAAATAAATATGTAAAAAAATATGTAATAATTATGTAAAAAAATTATCATATTTTATTAATATATATTTGAAATTGATTTTTTTTTTAAAAATCATTGTTTTTCTTAATTTAAATTTATTTCCAAAAACATTTTTTTAAGGGGGCCCTAGGCCATGGCCCAATGGGTAATCCGGCCCTGCTGCGTATATACTTTAGCTGTCAATCTAGCTAAACAGGGGTTCGAATCCCAGCGTTGACACCACTCAATTTACACCATTCCTTCAGAACATGAGGAGTTTCTACTGTTTCGCACTTCCCATATACATGATTAGGTAAAATAATTGTGTAATGAAATTCATACTTACAATAACTACATTATCATTTACACAGAACCGGAGCAATCAATCCGGAGCTCGTATATTCAGGGCACTTTCTGTTTATTATTATTTTTTATAGTAACCTATTTTCAGTCCTTCAAATTTTTCAGGCTTAATTTTTGTGTTTTTATTACAATTTTTTATTTTTATTTGTTGTAATACAGATAATTTGTGTAACGTAGAAATATTTAAGTTAATTTCGTTTTAAATTGTGAAATTTAGCGTTTATAAAAAGGATCCCAACTGATATAATTATGTGTAAAACAAATGTACCAATTTTGAATGACAGAGCTATTTTAAATAAATGAATAATTATCTTTTATGTTTATAGTGCATTCAGTTTTAGATCATAAAAATTAGTTAGCTTTAAAAAGAAAGAAAGGGTTGGTTTATTTGAGATGCTTGTTATTTCTAAAATAACTCCTTTCTGACTCTAGGTTCTGGGAGTGCCGGAGCAAATGTTGGGCGGTCAACCAAGTGTGGAAATCCCCAATGTTTGGTACTTATTTAGGGCTCCCACTCAATTTCAGAAGAAGAAAAAAATTCCATGACTTAGCTAGAAAAAGTTCACTGAAAATCCAGATCATATTTTATCTATACCATGCAATTTTTCATCAGAAACGATTTTACTTTTTATTTGTGACGTCAAATACTAGATTTTGTGAGCAAAACAATGTCATTGAAAGAGGAATAAAACATGCAACTTTGGCTAAAATGCGCAACTTTTGCAACAAATAACTGTAATAGATATCAGAATTATTTGTCTCAAAAGATTACATAAATACTGTGGTTTATCAGTAACAAATCTGTTACCTGATCTACAGTAGAAAACTTTTTAAGAGAAAAAAAAAAAAAAAAAGGAAGATTGGGAGTAAAAACTTATTTTTTATAGCATATTCCTATCTTTTGATTTTTTTTCTATTTTTTGAACATAATTAATTCTATCTTGCAGCTGGCTTCCCACTCAATTTCTGAAAAAAAATTCCAACTTTTCCAGGTATATCAGGTAAATTTAAATAGAAATCCAAACCATATTTTATCATACCATGAAATTTTTCATCAGAAAACTTAAAATCTTTTATTTATTTGCAATGTCAAATTATTAGATGAACTTTTATTATTAGATTTCTTTATTATTCAAATTATTAACTTTTATTATTCAAATTATTAGATGAACTGGATGTGAGCAAAAACATATAATAGAATGAAAATGGAAACATAGAAAAGTTTCACTACAAAAAGAAATCCACTTTTAATATTCTACTTTTAATATAGACATACCTTATAAAATAATTCTACTAGATGCTAGAATTAGCTCGAATCTCGATAACTGTTACTGACAATTCTAAGACTGATTATTTACCAGGTTTGTTGAAGGATTTTTCCAGACAATTCAACTT
Organism: Parasteatoda lunata; assembly: GCA_949128135.1. NCBI lineage: Eukaryota > Metazoa > Arthropoda > Arachnida > Araneae > Theridiidae > Parasteatoda > Parasteatoda lunata. The sequence continues at coordinate 782,331 of CASBRV010000308.1, read as the reverse complement.
TCCTTGACAATTACCTGATTTTCAGAGTCAAAATAAAATTCCCAGAAAATTTTAGGTTTTCTGTAATCTCTGCCATTTTATTGACCCACTGAATGGATGAAAGGCTGTGTCAACTTTGCGTGGTCTGAAGCTGAAACTCTGGACCTATGCACGAGATTGCTGCTTCACCTCAGAGCCACCGGGACTCTCTACAGATAAAACAAAGGCAAAGGGTATAACATGCAGAAGAAAATTAAATAGAGATTAATTTTTTTTAAATACCGTGTATCTGCTACATTTTAGATTTATAAATTCATGACTTTTCATGAATTCCAAGAATTTTTCATTACTTACAATTTTAGTTACTTACTGTTAAGAATTGTGAAATTATGTGACGAGGCGACGCTCAAGTCAATATTATTCAGTTGGCATTCAACTCTGGAACAGGCCGCTTCTCCCTGTCACTTCATAATGACCTTGTCAATTTTATATCTTTAAATTTGTAAATAAATTATTATGTGTGTTACAGTTCACTGATTAATAGATCGATACCTCACAAACACTAAACACTTACAATTGAAGTTACAATTTTCTCCGACAAAAACACAACCATAAATAACCATTGTTAGAATAATTTTTAAGTTTATAAATTAACCTAATATAAATATGGTGAGAAATTATAAGCCTAAAAAGGATACTAAGCTTCTAGAAAGCAAAATCAGTGAATAATCTATATTTTTGCTTTTAAATAAATTGTTTTATTAGCTGCTTAAACATATATTTTTGGTTTATTTGTTTGATCTAGATGTCTTCTTTGTTAATTACCATTCAATAATTATTTTTAAACAGCGCCTTTACTATAAAAACTAGTGATCAGTAATTACCCCAGAAATGATCAAGAGAAGGGGTAATTCCTGATCACTAAAAATTTAAAATCTTTTAAATTCCAATTAGATTTTTAAACAAAAGAAGGTAGCATAGGACTCATCTTATAAACCCTCAAATTTCAAGTAAATATTAAAATTCTATCTTGAATATTTTTTTTTTTCACAAAATAGATGTTTGCATTTTTTGATCAGGAATTACCCCAGGTCAACCTAACTGCTATTTTTTTATTATTCAAAACTACTATAAGCTTTCAAGTTTTAGTGATATTTTCTTATAAAAGTTAGAGCTTATAATAGATTAGTAAAACTATTATAAGCTCTCAAGTTTAGTATTAGTCAAGTTTAGTATTAGTCAAGTTTAGATTATAAATGTTTAGAGTAATATTTATCTGTATTAACATACATTTATAATATATAGAATACATTTATAATTTATAAATATATTCTAAAAAACTCAACGTTTTTTTCTTTGATAAACAAATATTTAAAGCTAATGAGAAACAATATTTATTTTTTAACAAAAAATTCATTCAGAAAATATTTTATGTTAGAAGTAGTTTGATTATTTACAGTATTATGGGCTTTAAGACAGTTTTAGAAGAAAATCTCAAGTGTTACTGTCAAAAACCAGTTTAAGAAATCCAAAAATCCCAACTTCTAAGGTATAAAAACCTTTTTTTTTTTAAACCCAGACATAAATTATCACTTTCGTATTTTTTTTACAATAAAAGGGATGAAAATACCGTATTTTTTTACTCGAAAAATCAATTAAAATGAACACTGCATAACACTCATACAAGCAAACTTCAATTAGAATCAATCAAAAAAAAAAAAAAAAAAAAAAAAACAATCTCTCATTTGCAATTAAATTGAGACCTAGTAATTAATAGAAAGTGACTTTAATTGAAGTAAAAAAGAAATCAAAAATTTAATAAATATCTTCATTATATAAATATTTCTTAACAAACAATCTGTGTTCAAAAGTTGAATTCTTCTATAGCAATCTCTTCATCAGGCAATATCTTGACATTTTCATCTGACTTGTTAGCATTGTTTCCTTCATCAACTGGGTCACTGTCTTCCTCTCCAAAACAAAAGTGGTCTTTTTCATCTAACGTCTTTCCAAATTAGCTATTAATAGTGAAAAAATATTTAATTTTACAAGAATAAAAGTAAGTAATCATTAAATCAATAATGATGAAAATGAGTATCAATAACGGTGAAAATAAATATCTAAAGATAAAGGAAATATTTTTCCTTCCTGTTTGAAAGATATAGAATAATTTTTAATTTAAAAAAATCCTTAAACCTGTGTTTGTTTCTCATTAAATTAAAAAAAAAAAACTGAATTGACAGAATACTACAAAGTATAAAAAAGTCATTAGTATAAACCAAAGTCAAACAAAACTTTCAGATAATTCTATATACCTTGCACTTTCATGTTGTTTCAATTTTATAATACAAAAATAAAAAAGAGTAAATAATATTTTCGGAGGAAGTGACAAAATTACTTGCAGTAAGAGTAGGGCATATCTAAAGATTTTTTTAAAAAGTTAACACAGATTTTTTTTTATATTAAAATCAGCAGACACAAAACTATGTTGAAAATGTTAATTATTTTCTTTAATTCATTTAAAGATATTAAATGAAATAAAATTGAGAAAATTAAGAATTTATTATTTATTTATTCACGCAATTTCTGAAATTTACATAAAATATGACTGTGTTAAATTTTTTTTATCTAATATACAATTTTTGCTTGATATATGTTAGATTATGTCTAATTTTTGGAATATTAAGATATGGAATTTTTGGAATATAAGAATATGAAGATTGTGCTGCAGAATAACTCAGTAAATTCAGCTGTTAGGTATATAAGTTGTACTGCAATGCCAGTATGAAAAATACAAAAATAATAACCAATCAGTGTTTTTAAATGAAGGAGTACATTGCATAAAACAGTTTGGAATAAAGCATTTAACATTGATTTAAAATAGTTCTTAAGTATCAAGAACAAAATGCAACTTTCTAAACTGGCTAACTTGTGGTGTATGAAACCAAGTTACAATAGAAATAATCAATTGTGTCAACATTGGAGAAATGAAATAACAGAGATTTTACTCGCGACATTTTTTAGTCCACTATCTAAGTTTTACATCATGCATAATCATGTAAGTCAAAAAGAGAAATTCAAAATTGGAAATAATGTTAGATTTAGCGAGGCAAAAAATATTAATCCAAAAAAGATTTTTTTAAACCATTATTTATATTTATTTCAAACTATTTTAACTTATAAACGCCGATGTACAAAAGACCCGGGTTTATGACTACTAAGGTTCAACTTCGTAGAATTGTCATTTTGAACCTAATCTAGAACTGTATCAACCCGCATTTGCAATACATGGAGAGGAAAACCTTAAAAAAAAAAAACGGTTAAATGATGTCAGTTTGTGAATAATCTTATGACTCCCTGTTTCAGATGAAAACGAAAGTAACCCCTTAAAAATAACTTAATAATTAGTACAATTAGAAAAGAAATAAAATGCTTTCAGGGAGCGATTTAGAATGAATTAAGATTATAAAAAAATTTATTATAATTGTCCATTCCATGTGAGTTATTTTTTCAAATTCGAAATGGTTATTATACTCTTATATCAATGCAACTTGTTTATCATTTTAAATATCTAGCTAATAAAAAAATAACCTTAATGCAATAACACATTATGGGGTTATTGAGCTTGAATAAAAATTATAATTTTATTTATTAAGGAATTTGTCTTTAATAATGGTATAATAATATTAACCATACTATTCAGAAGTTTTAGTTTTGTATCACCTATTATTGAAAAATCTTTACAAATTGCACAGCATATTCAATTGGTAAATTTAAAATAAATAAATGGAAAACTGATTTAAATTAAATAAAGCTGATTTCTTTTTTCCTTTCAAATTATGATTTTTAACATTCATCTTATTTTTTTTATTGTAAAATGTATTTTGACAGTGGATTTTTAAAATAAAGAAGGCAAGTCAAACATGAGTACCACAGGAAAAATTGTATGCCTTATATTTTAAAAATTTTATACATAAATATTTTTTTAAATAAAATTCAAGAAAGGAAAAAAAAAATTACCATCATATGAGTTTTTAGCATTTTCTTGGTGTTTTTTTGACAAAGTTAATAGCTCAATATCAAGAGATTTACACAAAGCTTTGACCTTAGCAGTCTTGCCTACACTTGGTGGGCCACTCAAAATAAGGAAACACTCCTATATTAAAAGAAAATGGATATTAATTTTTCAACAATGTGTTACAATACATATATCAAAAAACACCAATTTGAATCAGATTGATTACTACTAAAATCATATTTTAAATCATTTGGAATTTTTTTTTATTTTTTTAAATCACACATTTAAATTAATAAAATAATATTTTAAGCATGTATCCTTTTTTAGTTACATTTAATAAAACTTCTTTACATAAAATAACATTCGCTCATATTTTCAATTTTCTGTTTCTGTAGCATCCTAATTGCTCTGTACACTTGTCATTATCATACTATTGTCAGAACTGCTTGTTACAACATACATAAAGTAAAGTAAAAAATATAACATGTCACTTTCTTCTTAAGCCACAACCAATTGATAGGACCTTCATTTCCTAGTTTATTTGATTTATCACCATTTCTGATGCAAAAAATTTATTGAATATTAAAAGAAGAAAGCTTTTAATTAAGCTAAGAAGAAAATTCAATTAATTTCATAACATTATTTATGAAATCCTCAGTTGGGGCAGATTCTTCTTTTACCTTTTTGAGGAAGCTATTTTTAACTCAAAAGGGGTGATCTGTCGCGCCAACTACAATTGCCAAGGTGCCAAATAGATTTTAAACTTGCAAACTTAAAAAAACAAAACAAAAAAACATGTAGATGCCTGCCTGTGGGGGCAACGAGTTATACCTTTTTAAGTTGGTTCCTTTCTGTGATATTTTTTTGTTTTTTCGCTGGTCTACCCCAAAAGTCAAAACTCAGCGATTATTTGCCACAGATCACGATACGGAAATCTTCTCCTCAAAAGTTCCTCAAATAATAAAACAAGTTTGAATTTCTAATTTTTTCATGTAGCAAAACATTTTAAACTATTGCTTAGAATAAAAGAACCAGAAAATATATTTGAATAATTGGAAATTTTTCACATTTTCTAATAAAGTTCAAAATAAAACAAACTTCAAACTTATTTACACATGGGGCTTGAATTAATCAACAACAACACAACAAAATTGTAGGTCTTTCTTCTTGACAAGTAAAGTGTAATTCAGAGTTTATTCATTAGAAAACAGAACTAATTTCCAACACAATCAAGCTATCAAGTTTTGCTCCACTTTTTCTTACATAAATTTAATTAAAAATATCAATACTTAAAATTTGCTTTACTGCATTTGTATTTGAATGAAAGGAAAAGAATTTTCAGTAAAAACAAAAGATCTATCGCTCCAACTACAATCACCAAGGTGCCAAACTTCACTTTTTTAAAAATAAAAAAAATAAATAACATGTAGATGCTTGTCGGGAGATGGCTAGGTGTTATGCCTTTCAAGTTGGTATAACTCCTAGATATTTTTTTCAGTTTCTTGCTGGCCACCACCTGGAAGTTGCCAAGACTTAGCGATTATTCTGCCACAGATTACGACACAGAAATCTCCAAAACAAAAAAGCAAAAACTTACTTTATTCTGTTTATTAGTGGCATTCTGAATCCAGACTTTTACTTCAGAAACTTTTCTTTTTATAAATCGCAAGCTCTTCCTGAAAAGAAAATAGTTCATCAACATCAAATTTAATTATTTATTTTATCACAATATATTAAATAATTCAGTTTAAGTGATATGGAGACTATCCAGAATATTCCCTGTGCTTCCCTAAACGTATACAGTGATGGTAGCAGAGGTGAGGGAGGAATTTCCGATAGTGGAGTGTATATTCCAACTGTTACAGGTGCAATTGAATACAAGATCAAAAATCCCAACAACAATTCAGTTTGTAGGTCTGAGCTTATTGATATCAGAAAGGGCTGACAATTTGCTGCTCGGGCAGATCATTTTCAAGATATTTGGATATTGACTGATAGTCGTGCCTCAATCCAGCATATCTCTAATTGGGATATTATCGGAGATCAGACCAGCCTTGATATTTTAGACCTATTTGACATGCTTTCATCCAACCATTCTATAAACTTTCAGTGGATTCCCTCACATGTTGGGGTTGATGGGATTGAGAGGGCTGACTTCCTGGCCAAATCCACTGTCGAAGAAGACACTGATGGAAGCTTACCTTTAGTGAAATTTCTTCCCTGTCAAAAAAGGAAATTAAACAAGACCATAAGAACTCCTCCCAACCACTCTTGGTATTTTGCCCAAAAAAAAAACGGGAGAATCTTTCAATCTTAGACCAAGAGCCCATCAAACTGCCTTTTCACGCTTCTTGAGTGGCCACACTAGATCCCTTACTTTCAACCGGGGCCATAAAGCTTATCCTGAATGTCATTGGTGCTCGACAGACATGGCCTCCCACGTGCATATTCTGACTTGTTTGGGGTTCAGTAAAGATGAGGTCTTGCGAGACTCCAGTCTCTTTATGGACTTTTTGGAGGTGTTCGGATTCATGAGAGTCGTCTAGCGCTGCTAGACGATTCCGAGGTTAATAACAACAACATTTGAGTGATAATAATATTTTATACAAATAAAGTGATACAGGGAAACCATAACACTAAGGAGCAATATGAACAATTGCAGGAAAATCTTTTTAAGCAAAAAAAAACAAATTTTTATTAAAATTTCAAATAGTATATCTAGGTTAAAGAAAAAATAATCATGCAAATTTTACTATTTTGGCAAATAACTGATCGAACAAAGAATTGGTAAAAAGTTGATCTGTAAGAAACAAATAGAAAAAAAACTGTAACAGTAGTTACAACTATTGATATTCAAATAAATTTACTATTTCAATATACATACACTTTAGAAGCTTTATTGATCTCTATTTGGATTAACAATTTCTAAACATAAAATAAACCAAAAGATCTATTTTTCACAACAACAAAGCTCAAAAATTCTAAGATATACTCAAGATCAAGAATAGACAGGAGTTCCAGATTTGCTCTAATATAAATGTACTTGTGACGTTGACATACAAACATAAATGATTAGTTATGAGAAAAGGAAACAGATGACTTGTACAATATTTAGTCTTACAACATTTATCGGCGAAAATTCTTCGACCCATGTCGAACAATGTTGAGAATTGTGTTTTCCGTACTGAACAGGGATCCTACAGCGGTAGGATATCCAGCTCGCGCTTAGAAAACGGAAGCAGATCTTTTTCACCCTCCCAAACAAACTTTGTACCTAGCTTCAGAACTCCACCTAACGGCCAGAGTAAAAGCTCTGGCAAAAACAAATTCTGGGTGAGGGGGGGGGGAGAGTCTCAGTTTCTCTCCTCTTCTGGGGATAAAGGAAGCGCTGATCGCAAATCTTGGTTGAGTTTTCCAAACACTTAAAGTATTATTAATTGTTTGAAATTTAATTTATGTTTCTTGATTTTTTATTTAGGCTAGCTAAAATTTTTAATTGGATAGACTAAAGTAACAGATTAATTGAATAATTTTGCAATTTGTGAAAGTGTATTTTAAAATAATTTACTAATAATTTACTATTTAGATAAAATATTAATAAGTACTGTAAAAACGTTTAAAAAAAATAGTCCGTTTTTAAGCATATCATTTAAAAATAATAATTAAAGAATCTGTTGATTTTCTTTTCTACGTAATTGATTCGATTGATTTTTCAGTGATTTCAAAGAATTTACATAAGATAAAGCAAGCAAATATATTTTTTTGAGAGATAAATTTTTTGAAACGAACTTATAAAATTATGTGCCAATTTCATTTTTATTATTTCAGATAAGTCAAAATTATCATTAAAAATTGCTTGGTTTTTATTTTTGAAATGGTTTTATATTGATGTTATAGAATTGTTTCAGGGCTAAACAAACGTACTAAACAAACATCATGCAAAAGCAAACATTTATTAATTTAGTTGTTTAGTAAAAGAGAAGTTATTTTTCAGACATTATTTCCTTTTTTTTACATTTTTCTAAAACAAATTCGCAAAGTCAAATGCTATTTTAGTAGTTCAAAAATTAATCAAACGTAAAATAAAAATTAATTATAAATTCAATTGGAGAGCTATTGATTTTAAAAAATTCAAACTTTGAAAGAACTGCATTAAAACTGTTTTTCCCATAATACTTTTCAAATAAAAATTATGCTTTTATTGTCCTTTGTTGCAATTTTCTAATAAACTCTGCCTCTGTTCAAATAGTAAATTTTAGAAACTGTAACAACTTTTAATAAACTAAAAAATATTAATAAAATTTCTGTATAAAAAAGGCAAGCATAAAAAGTTTAGGATAACATGACTGAAACATAACAGTTTTAACATTAAAAAAAGAAATCTCAGTCTTTAAATTTGGACTAATATGCTGGATAACTACATATTAATAGAAAGAAAAAATAGGCATACCGTAGCAATTATCATCGGAAGAACACTCTTGCTTCTGCTTCATTAACTCTTGGCCAAATATGACTGACCCCAAAGAGCTGCATAGTTTAACTAACATCAGCTACAATGGAGTCAATTATTTAGCATTGTATTTTTTGATGACTCAAAGGATGATACTTCACCCACCACTCATAAGGAAGAAACACTCTAGGTTCCATAACATTAAAAGTAATTTTAAATAAACTTAATTATGTATTTTAAACTAAGTCATAGAGCAAGCTGTGTGAAATATAATATATATCTCAGTTATAATATAAGTACAATTTGCAAATTCTAGTACAAGGAAGCATAAATTAATTCACCACACTATAATTTCTTCTTCATCTTTAGAGACCACCAGCTATAAAAATAATTAATGTCTCAAACATAAAATTTATGAATGGCCAAAAATAGAAAATATTAAAGTTCCAGGGCAATGCCAGAAAAATTTAAAGAATCAAAGAAAACTGCAGGTTAATAGATCCTATCACAATTTCTTCTTCACCTTTATGAAGCACTGGCTATTAAAATAAACTATTATATCCATTTAATTTCTGAAATATGAAATTCATGAAAGGCAGAAAAATATGATATATAAAGGATCCAGGCAAACGCCAGAAAAACATTTCAGAAATAAAAAATGCAGCAGGTCAATACAGCAATTTACAATTTATTTTTCATCTGTAGAGAAAAGAAGCTATAAATCTTAAAAGTTCCATTTAAATACCCCCCAAAAAAAAAAAAAATTCCAGGAAAAAGCCAGAAAAATTAATACTTCAAACATGAAATTTATGAATGGCATGAAAATATTAAAGTTCCAGGGCCATGCCAGGAAAATCTAAAGAAAAAAAGAAAAAAAAAACTGCAGGTTAATAGATCTATCACAATTTCTTCTTCACCTTTAGGAAGCACTGGCTATAAAAATAAACAATTATATTTATTTAATTTCTGAAATATATCTTTAGAGAATTAAATAATGAGTCAAACACAACATGTATGAAAAAAATAAAAAATAATAAGCTCCAGGCAAAAGCCAGAAAAGTAATCATCATCTCTAAAGACCACCAGCTGGAAATTAAAATTGATTAATACTTCAAACATAAAATTTATGAGTGGCAAAAAAAAAAGAAGAAAATATTAAAGGTCCAGGGCAATGCCAGAAAAGTCTAAAGAAGCAAAAGGGAATGTAAGGGGCAATTAACCTCTGAGTCGTGTTATCACAAATTTTGAGATCTTCGACTTCCTTTATCAAGCAAGTAAGATCTTCAATCTTACAAACTGAACAACTTACTTTTGTCAAAACCCCACAAAGAAAAACCTTTTAAATAAAAAGAACCCATTATAAAGGTTATGATTATACAAAAAAATACAAGTCTGGATTTTGACAATTGCATTATTACCACATCAGTTCTTTAGATTAAGTTGATAATAGAAAAAAAAACAAACTACGTACATTAAAATATTTATATTACTTTTATATTCTGAATTTAAAATTTTTAAGCAACACTTTTTAAAACATGTATTATTAAAAAATGCAAATAATATACTAAGGTATTTAACAAAAATTTGAGATAATTCATGAAACTACTGTAATAACAGGATACAATTTATAGATATATGATAAAGTGGAAAGTTTAGTTATTGGTATGAAATTTGGGTAATAGAAATTTAGTGTTTATATTTTGAACAGCTGTATTTATAGTTTCCCTTCATTTAATTTCTTCAAAATAGTATTTTCTTTTTCTTAATTAGGATCTTAAAGCATCGTACTTTCTGTACTAAAAACTGTCTGCTAATAAGTATGCCACAAAAATTTTTTTTTAAAGTTTCTTAGAATTTCTAAAATAAAACACATTTCATTCAGGCAGAAAATTGCATCAAAATATAAAAATGACCCTATTATTGTCCTTAAAAACATAAATGCTAATTCATCTATGCAAATGACATTGATAATAAACTTATGGCTATTAATACCTTTACCATGAATGACATAAACCTTAATTGTTGATGAAGAAAGGCCTACTCTAGAACTACAAAGAATAAAAATTAAAAAAAAGAAAATTCTGAAAAACTTGATTTAGATTTTAAAAAAACTCAGTGTTTTTTCTTAAAAATATCAGGGTTTACAACAGTCCCCCATTATAGGCATAACTAAAATTGAATTTATTTGTTTGAAAATATAAAAAAAATTACTTTAGCATAAAGGTCTTCATTTACAATTATCCACCTCTCCAGGCTATCATCATTCCAAAAGAGAAATCCAATTGATTTCTCTAAAAAATTAAAAGTCCAACCTTTTCTAAGAAAACGACTGATGTTATCTTTCAAGTACAGAAAGTCGAATGGTACACAATTCAGTGGCTGGGAAGTAGAAGCTATATCTATAAAAATGTTTCATATAAGTATTAAAATATTAAAAATAAAATATTTTATTTGCAAAAAATAATCTATTACCAGCAAGAATATTCAAGTTGCAAGCAACATCGACATCACTTCCTAAAATAATGAAACATATTTCAAAAATAATTAAGATTGATAATATGAGAATTCAAATAATAATTTTAAATACACGATATAATATTAAATGTAGAAATTTTCCCTAAATTGAAATGAAACAGTCAAAATTTTACAGATTGATAATCAATTTTTAGAAAAATAAACATCAGCAACAAACTTTAATTTTTTAACTATGCAAAGTTACACAATCAGGTAAAAATTATTGCACAATAAGTAAATAAAATTTAAAAAAATTCAAATCTCATATAAAATTAATCATATAAACTCACTTGAATCAGTTGACTTTATAAGATTCAATGCAGCAATAGAAGGGACACTTTCATTTAAAATAAAATTAAATAGAACTTATTTGACTGCATTATATGATTTTTATACCAGCTTTTTGACAGAATTCAACAATTTCTTACAGTTTTTGACACTTTCCCATAATTTTTTCCGTGGCTTGCCAAAAAACCAGTTTTTGACCTCAAAAACCCAACCCTGTTTCCAGTTAAATATTTAGAAAAAAAGTTTTTTTTTTACAAATAGAAAAATAATTACCAGCAAAAACCTGCACAACATCCATAAATGGTGAGTTCATATCTGAACCTGGAAAATTAAAAATAAAATTTAAAAATAATGAAATTAAATGTTTCTTCTCTTTCTTAAATGCTATTCCCACTCACCAGAGGTTATCAAATTGGAGGAAGATGTTACATTCAGTGAATCAACAGATTTATCTGAAATATTATAGAAAATTAATTCCTAGTACCTATAATATTAACAGGATATGTATTTCTTAACTAAGAAAATGAAAATATATACCAGTTGAAGCTTTATTTCTTGAAGTAGGAGGTTTCCTTTTTCTCACATTAGATGAGAGATATTTGGGATTTTACAAGGGGTGGCAGAAGGTTTCAATCTAGGCTGTTCCCTTTCATGCTTCCAAACCACCTATAAAAACACATTTTGATATGAAACATTCATATTATATTTTAACGATTGACATATCATTACATAGCCCAAAAATAAACTGACATGAAACTTACCCCGCCAGGTAATGTAACTTGATAATGGGTCTCAATATCATCTTCACCAAAATGCAGAGCACAAACATTATCTGTGGACTTAAGCATCCTATCTGCACGAGGAATTGCTTTTTGCCAACTTTTCAAGAAGATTAATATCCTGAAAAAAATAATACACATAAAGTGAGGTATTTATATCTAAACAACTCATATCAGAAAATATGTATTATAAAATCTCTTTTGATAAGTATACTAAAAGAAATTAACAATAATTTGTGCTTAAAAAATTATTTAATTTCTAAATATGGCCAAACACGTCATACAATGGCAAACAAATACTTTGTCATTCAAGCAAGTAAAATTATAATATCCGTTATGAGTTAATAACATTAATAATAAACTGAATAATTTTGTTACTTAACATTATTTTGATAAAAGAATGATAATGTGAAGTAAATATTGTTACACACAGAAATTTCATTAAAATATATAGAACAATAATTATATCTTTAATTATTAAAAATCTCAATAATCAATAATAATCTCTTCTATAACAGAAACTCTAAAAGTAATACACAATAGATTAAAAAGAAATAATTCTTATAACAAACATATAATGTATTATTCTTTAATGGATAACATTATCGCACATTATTGAACAATTATTCTTTTAACATACACTTAATTAACACACGAAACTGAAACAAAAACCAAACTCATATTGGAGTGAAATTATGTTGCAAAATTATGAGCTTATGGCTTTTTTATTCATCTTAGATATTTTAACGATAGTACTATGTAAGCTATAAGTTGTTCTACTGAGACCCTATCAACCAATCATATCATGCAATCAATCTATTGCAAAAAGTTTGAAAGTTAGGTAGGGCAATAAAAACTTTTTTTTAAATTTATTTATATATTTCTTTCGCTATGGGTCATCCGAATATTATAAAAAATCAATTAAGTTGCAAACAAGGCACTGTTCGCATAATCTGCTTTAATTGTATGTTTTGTTAACCTTTTATATTACAATGCTCTTTGTTTCTCTTTCTAAGCCCTTCTATTTTATTTTTAGTTAAAACGAAACTGGCAAAAATTCTGATAGAATCAAAAAAGGAAAAAATATAATTTTCCACGTAAGTGCATTTCACTCTGTTCCCAATTTCATTTGGTTCTACCTTTTAGACAAGAATATGCCTGTTCATACCAATAAATTCGAAAAAATTGTCGTTTATGTTTTGTTATAGGATTTATGAATCTAAGATCATCAACTCGTTGGAATAACGACAGATTCTTTTTTGAACTGATTATTCTAAATGTACACAAGTGCATCAAATACGATAATTTCGCGATCATTCATGATAACGATACACATCGAATATGAAAGTGTTTCGATTATAATTGATAACAATCATGAATCCAAATACAACAACTCGTAGTAATAACTCTCGATTTTGTTTTAAACTGATTACTCAAAATTTACACAGATGCATCAATAACGATTATAATTGATAATTATAATCATCCAATGCGATAACATTACGGTCCTTATTTGTAACATATAACATATAAAAAAACAATAATATAGCGAATATATTTGACGATACTTATTAAATATGAGTATGAATATTATATAACATATGAGCATGAATATTGTAAGTACATTTCACTTGGTTCAAAACTTTATACAGCCCTATGAGAAAGACTTGCCTGCTCAAACCGACAATTCCGAAGGAGTTTTTGAGTTTGTTTTGTTATTAGATATATGAATCCAAAATCACCAACTGGTATGAATAACAACCGATTCTATTTTTAAGACATTACTCGAAATTTTTACAGGAATCTGTTTTTAGGAATCGCCCGATATTTACACAGGGGCATCAAATACGATAATATAGCAATCTTTAAGGATAACAATACACATTGAATACGAAAGTGCTTCGACTATAATTGATAACAAACCTGAATCCAAATACACCAACTCGTATGAATAACGCCCGATACCGTTTATAACAGAATACTCGAAATGTAAACAGGTGCATCAAATACAATAAAATCATGATCGTTAATGAGGATGTGCATTGAATACGAAAATGTTTCAATTATAATTAATAACAATAGTTATCAAATACGATAACATTACAGTCTTTTTTTGTAACATAACATATAAAAAAGACAATATAGCGAATATACTAGACGATACTTATTATATATGAGTATGAATATTACGTAACATATGAGCATGAATATTGTAAGTACGTGAAAATTTTAACACCTTTGAGTGTGTCATATTTCGGTAATTAATTTGATTGAAAATTTTGCATTCCCTCCTTCCACCCGTGAGCACTTCAAGTCATATTAGACGTTGTGGTCACTCGACAGCATTTCTAACAGATTACACGAAATGTAAACAGGTGCATCAAATACGATAATATCGTAATCATTAATGATAAAGATACACATTGAATACCAAAGGGTTTCGATTATAATTGATAACAATCATGACACCAAATAGATCAACTCGTATAATATCGCCCGAATCTATTTTTAACAGATTACTCGAAATTTACTCGGGTGCATCAAATACGATAATACGGCGTTCAATAATGATAACGATATTCAAAGAATACCAAATCGTTTTGATAATTGATAACTATAGTTATCCAATGCACTATCACTACGGCCATTTTTTTGTAGCATAACATATAAAAAATATAATATCGCGCATATATACTTGACGATACTTATTGAATTTGACTATGAATATTATCTAAAATATAAAAATGAATATCATGTATCATATGAGCATGAATATTCTATGAGTTAGTACATTTCACTCTGTTCACGATTTCACTTAGTTCAAACTTGTAGAAAACACAATACCTGCTCATACCGATAATTCCGGAGGAATAGTCGATACTTTTCTGTTATAGAATCTATGAATCACCAACTTCTATGAGTTAGTACATTTCTCTCTGTTCACAATTTTTCTTGGTTTAGCCTTTCAGACAGCACTATCTGAAAGTGTTGCCAGATCATACCGATAATTCTGAAGGAATTTTCGATACTTTTTTGCTATAGGATTCATGAATCTAAAATTACCAACTCGTAGGAATAACGCCAGATTTTGTTTTTTACTGAATACAAGAAATGTAAACAGGTGCATCAAATATGATAATATCGCGATCATAATGATATCGATGTACATTAAATGCGAAATAGTTTCGATTATAATTGATATCAATCATGCAACCAAATTCACCAACTCGTAGGAATAACGCCCGATACCGTTTATAACAGAATACTAGAAATATAAACAGGTGCATCAAATACGATAATATCATGATCGTTAATGATGTGCATTGAATACGAAAATGTTTCAATTATAATCGATAACAATAGTTATCCAATACGATAACATTACGGCCTTTTTTTGTAACATAACATATAAAAAAGACAATATAGCGAATATACTAGACGATACTTATTGAATATGAGTATGAATATTACGTAACATACGAGCATGAATATTGTAAGTACGTGAAAATTTTAACACCTTTGAGTGTGTCATATTTCGGTAATTAATTTGATTGAAAATTTTGAATTCCCTCCTACCACCCGTGAGCACTTTAAGTGTGGTCACTCGACAGCATTTTTGACAGATTACTCGAAATGTAAACAGTTGCATCAAATACGATAATATCGCATTCAATAATGATAGCGATATTCAATGAATACCAAAGCGTTTTGATAATTGATAACTATAGTTATTCAATGCAATATCACTACGGCCATTTTCTTGTAGCATAACATATAAAGAAGACAATAAAGTGAATATACTTGACGATACTTATTGAATATGAGTATGAATGTTATGTAACATATGAGTATGAATATTATGTAACATACGAGCATGAATATTGTATAAGTTAGTACATTTCACTCTGTTCACGATTTCACTTGGTCCAAACTTGTAGAAAACACAATACCTGCTCATACCGATAATTCCGGAGGAATTGTCGATACTTTTCTGTTATAGAATCTATGAATCACCAACTCGAATGAATAACGCCCGTTTCTATTTTTAAAAGATAACTCAAAATTTACACAGGTGCATGAAATACGATAATATCGCGATCAATAATGATAGCGATATTCACTGAATGCAAAAGCATTTTGAATTATAATTGATAACAATAGTTATTCAATGCGATATGACTACGGCCATTTTTTTGTAACATAACATATAAAGAAGACAATATAGTGAATATACTTGACGATACTTATTGAATATGAGTATGAATATTATGTAACATATGGAATATGAATATTATGTAACATACGAGCATGAATATTGTATGAGTTAGTACATTTCTCTTTGTTCACAATTTTACTTGGTTTAGCCTTTCAGACAGCACTATCTGAAAGTGTTGCCAGATCATACCGATAATTCTGAAGGAATTTTCGATACTTTTTTGCTATAGGATTCATGAATCCAAAATTACCAACTCGTAGGAATAACGCCAGATTTTGTTTTTTACTGAATACAAGAAATGTAAACAGGTGCATCAAATATGATAATATCGCGATCATAATGATATCGATGTACATTAAATGCGAAATAGTTTCGATTATAATTGATATCAATCATGCAACCAAATTCACCAACTCGTAGGAATAACGCCCGATACCGTTTATAACAGAATACTAGAAATATAAACAGGTGCATCAAATACGATAATATCATGATCGTTAATGATGTGCATTGAATACGAAAATGTTTCAATTATAATCGATAACAATAGTTATCCAATACGATAACATTACGGCCTTTTTTTGTAACATAACATATAAAAAAGACAATATAGCGAATATACTAGACGATACTTATTGAATATGAGTATGAATATTACGTAACATACGAGCATGAATATTGTAAGTACGTGAAAATTTTAACACCTTTGAGTGTGTCATATTTCGGTAATTAATTTGATTGAAAATTTTGAATTCCCTCCTACCACCCGTGAGCACTTTAAGTGTGGTCACTCGACAGCATTTTTGACAGATTACTCGAAATGTAAACAGTTGCATCAAATACGATAATATCGCATTCAATAATGATAGCGATATTCAATGAATACCAAAGCGTTTTGATAATTGATAACTATAGTTATTCAATGCAATATCACTACGGCCATTTTCTTGTAGCATAACATATAAAGAAGACAATAAAGTGAATATACTTGACGATACTTATTGAATATGAGTATGAATGTTATGTAACATATGAGTATGAATATTATGTAACATACGAGCATGAATATTGTATAAGTTAGTACATTTCACTCTGTTCACGATTTCACTTGGTCCAAACTTGTAGAAAACACAATACCTGCTCATACCGATAATTCCGGAGGAATTGTCGATACTTTTCTGTTATAGAATCTATGAATCACCAACTCGAATGAATAACGCCCGTTTCTATTTTTAAAAGATAACTCAAAATTTACACAGGTGCATGAAATACGATAATATCGCGATCAATAATGATAGCGATATTCACTGAATGCAAAAGCATTTTGAATTATAATTGATAACAATAGTTATTCAATGCGATATGACTACGGCCATTTTTTTGTAACATAACATATAAAGAAGACAATATAGTGAATATACTTGACGATACTTATTGAATATGAGTATGAATATTATGTAACATATGGAATATGAATATTATGTAACATACGAGCATGAATATTGTATGAGTTAGTACATTTCTCTTTGTTCACAATTTTACTTGGTTTAGCCTTTCAGACAGCACTATCTGAAAGTGTTGCCAGATCATACCGATAATTCTGAAGGAATTTTCGATACTTTTTTGCTATAGGATTCATGAATCCAAAATTACCAACTCGTAGGAATAACGCCAGATTTTGTTTTTTACTGAATACAAGAAATGTAAACAGGTGCATCAAATATGATAATATCGCGATTATAATGATATCGATGTACATTAAATGCGAAATAGTTTCGATTATAATTGATATCAATCATGCAACCAAATTCACCAACTCGTAGGAATAACGCCCGATACCGTTTATAACAGAATACTAGAAATATAAACAGGTGCATCAAATACGATAATATCATGATCGTTAATGATGTGCATTGAATACGAAAATGTTTCAATTATAATCGATAACAATAGTTATCCAATACGATAACATTACGGCCTTTTTTTGTAACATAACATATAAAAAAGACAATATAGCGAATATACTAGACGATACTTATTGAATATGAGTATGAATATTACGTAACATACGAGCATGAATATTGTAAGTACGTGAAAATTTTAACACCTTTGAGTGTGTCATATTTCGGTAATTAATTTGATTGAAAATTTTGAATTCCCTCCTACCACCCGTGAGCACTTTAAGTGTGGTCACTCGACAGCATTTTTGACAGATTACTCGAAATGTAAACAGTTGCATCAAATACGATAATATCGCATTCAATAATGATAGCGATATTCAATGAATACCAAAGCGTTTTGATAATTGATAACTATAGTTATTCAATGCAATATCACTACGGCCATTTTCTTGTAGCATAACATATAAAGAAGACAATAAAGTGAATATACTTGACGATACTTATTGAATATGAGTATGAATGTTATGTAACATATGAGTATGAATATTATGTAACATACGAGCATGAATATTGTATAAGTTAGTACATTTCACTCTGTTCACGATTTCACTTGGTCCAAACTTGTAGAAAACACAATACCTGCTCATACCGATAATTCCGGAGGAATTGTCGATACTTTTCTGTTATAGAATCTATGAATCACCAACTCGAATGAATAACGCCCGTTTCTATTTTTAAAAGATAACTCAAAATTTACACAGGTGCATGAAATACGATAATATCGCGATCAATAATGATAGCGATATTCACTGAATGCAAAAGCATTTTGAATTATAATTGATAACAATAGTTATTCAATGCGATATGACTACGGCCATTTTTTTGTAACATAACATATAAAGAAGACAATATAGTGAATATACTTGACGATACTTATTGAATATGAGTATGAATATTATGTAACATATGGAATATGAATATTATGTAACATACGAGCATGAATATTGTATGAGTTAGTACATTTCTCTTTGTTCACAATTTTACTTGGTTTAGCCTTTCAGACAGCACTATCTGAAAGTGTTGCCAGATCATACCGATAATTCTGAAGGAATTTTCGATACTTTTTTGCTATAGGATTCATGAATCCAAAATTACCAACTCGTAGGAATAACGCCAGATTTTGTTTTTTACTGAATACAAGAAATGTAAACAGGTGCATCAAATATGATAATATCGCGATCATAATGATATCGATGTACATTAAATGCGAAATAGTTTCGATTATAATTGATATCAATCATGCAACCAAATTCACCAACTCGTAGGAATAACGCCCGATACCGTTTATAACAGAATACTAGAAATATAAACAGGTGCATCAAATACGATAATATCATGATCGTTAATGATGTGCATTGAATACGAAAATGTTTCAATTATAATCGATAACAATAGTTATCCAATACGATAACATTACGGCCTTTTTTTGTAACATAACATATAAAAAAGACAATATAGCGAATATACTAGACGATACTTATTGAATATGAGTATGAATATTACGTAACATACGAGCATGAATATTGTAAGTACGTGAAAATTTTAACACCTTTGAGTGTGTCATATTTCGGTAATTAATTTGATTGAAAATTTTGAATTCTCTCCTACCACCCGTGAGCACTTTAAGTGTGGTCACTCGACAGCATTTTTGACAGATTACTCGAAATGTAAACAGTTGCATCAAATACGATAATATCGCATTCAATAATGATAGCGATATTCAATGAATACCAAAGCGTTTTGATAATTGATAACTATAGTTATTCAATGCAATATCACTACGGCCATTTTCTTGTAGCATAACATATAAAAAAGATAATATCGCGAATATATACTTGACGATACTTATTGAATTTGACTATGAATATTATGTAAAATTTGAAAATAAATATCATGTATCATATGAGCATGAATATTCTATGAGTTAGTACATTTCACTCTGTTCACGATTTCACTTGGTCCAAACTTGTAGAAAACACAATACCTGCTCATACCGATAATTCCGGAGGAATTGTCGATACTTTTCTGTTATAGAATCTATGAATCACCAACTCGAATGAATAACGCCCGTTTCTATTTTTAAAAGATTACTCAAAATTTACACAGGTGCATGAAATACGATAATATCGCGATCAATAATGATAGCGATATTCACTGAATGCAAAAGCATTTTGAATTATAATTGATAACAATAGTTATTCAATGCGATATGACTACGGCCATTTTTTTGTAACATAACATATAAAGAAGACAATATAGTGAATATACTTGACGATACTTATTGAATATGAGTATGAATATTATGTAACATATGGAATATGAATATTATGTAACATACGAGCATGAATATTGTATGAGTTAGTACATTTCTCTTTGTTCACAATTTTACTTGGTTTAGCCTTTCAGACAGCACTATCTGAAAGTGTTGCCAGATCATACCGTTAATTCTGAAGGAATTTCCGATACTTTCTTGCTATAGGATTCGTGAATCCAAAATTACCAACTCGTAGGAATAACGCCAGATTTTGTTTTTTACTGAATACTCGAAATATAAACAGGTGCATCAAATACGATACTATCATGATCGTTAATGATGTGCATTGAATACGAAAATGTTTCAATTATAATTGATAACAATAGTTATCCAATACGATAACATTACGGCCTTTTTTTGTAACATAACATATAAAAAAGACAATATAGCGAATATACTAGACGATACTTATTGAATATGAGTATGAATATTACGTAACATATGTGCATGAATATTGTAAGTACGTGAAAATTTTAACACCTTTGAGTGTCTGTCATATTTTGGTAATTTGATTGAAAATTTTGCATTCCCTCCTTCCACCCGTGAGCACTTCAAGTCATATTAGACGTTGTGGTCACTCGACAGCATTTCTAACAGATTACACGAAATGTAAACAGGTGCATCAAATACGATAATATCGTAATCATTAATGATAAAGATACACATTGAATACCAAAGGGTTTCGATTATAATTGATAACAATCATAAAACCAAATAGACCAACTCGTATAAGTATCGCCCGATTCTGTTTTTAACAGATTACTCGAAATTTACGCAGGTGCATCAAATACGATAATATCGCGTTCAATAATGATAGCGATATTCAATGAATACCAAAGCGTTTTGATAATTGATAACTATAGTTATTCAATGCAATATCACTACGGCCATTTTCTTGTAGCATAACATATAAAAAAGATAATATCGCGAATATATACTTGACGATACTTATTGAATTTGACTATGAATATTATGTAAAATTTGAAAATAAATATCATGTATCATATGAGCATGAATATTCTATGAGTTAGTACATTTCACTCTGTTCACGATTTCACTTGGTCCAAACTTGTAGAAAACACAATACCTGCTCATACCGATAATTCCGGAGGAATTGTCGATACTTTTCTGTTATAGAATCTATGAATCACCAACTCGAATGAATAACGCCCGTTTCTATTTTTAAAAGATTACTCAAAATTTACACAGGTGCATGAAATACGATAATATCGCGATCAATAATGATAGCGATATTCACTGAATGCAAAAGCATTTTGAATTATAATTGATAACAATAGTTATTCAATGCGATATGACTACGGCCATTTTTTTGTAACATAACATATAAAGAAGACAATATAGTGAATATACTTGACGATACTTATTGAATATGAGTATGAATATTATGTAACATATGGAATATGAATATTATGTAACATACGAGCATGAATATTGTATGAGTTAGTACATTTCTCTTTGTTCACAATTTTACTTGGTTTAGCCTTTCAGACAGCACTATCTGAAAGTGTTGCCAGATCATACCGTTAATTCTGAAGGAATTTCCGATACTTTCTTGCTATAGGATTCGTGAATCCAAAATTACCAACTCGTAGGAATAACGCCAGATTTTGTTTTTTACTGAATACTCGAAATATAAACAGGTGCATCAAATACGATACTATCATGATCGTTAATGATGTGCATTGAATACGAAAATGTTTCAATTATAATTGATAACAATAGTTATCCAATACGATAACATTACGGCCTTTTTTTGTAACATAACATATAAAAAAGACAATATAGCGAATATACTAGACGATACTTATTGAATATGAGTATGAATATTACGTAACATATGTGCATGAATATTGTAAGTACGTGAAAATTTTAACACCTTTGAGTGTGTCATATTTCGGTAATTAATTTGATTGAAAATTTTGAATTCCCTCCTACCACCCGTGAGCACTTTAAGTGTGGTCACTCGACAGCATTTTTAACAGATTACTCGAAATGTAAACAGTTGCATCAAATAAGATAATATCGTATTCATTAATGATAACGATACGCATTTAATACCAAATTGTTTCGATTATAATTGATAACAATCATAAAACCAAATAGACCAACTCGTATAAATATCGCCCGATTCTGTTTTTAACAGATTACTCGAAATTTACGCAGGTGCATCAAATACGATAATATCGCGTTCAGTAATGATAGCGATATTCAATGAATACCAAAGCGTTTTGATAATTGATAACTATAGTTATTCAATGCAATATCACTACGGCCATTTTTTTTGTAGCATAACATATAAAAAAGACAATATAGCGAATATACTAGACGATACCTATTGAATATGAGTATGAATATTACGTAACATATGAGCATGAATATTGTAAGTACGTGAAAATTTTAACACCTTTGAGTGTGTCATATTTCGGTAATTAATTTGATTGAAAATTTTGCATTCCCTCCTTCCACCCGTGAGCACTTCAAGTCATATTAGACGTTGTGGTCACTCGACAGCATTTCTAACAGATTACACGAAATGTAAACAGGTGCATCAAATACGATAATATCGCGATCAAAAATGATAGCGATATTCACTGAATGCAAAAGCATTTTAAATTATAATTGATAACAATAGTTATCCAATGCGACATGACTACGGCCATTTTTTTGTAACATAACATATAAAGACAATATAGCAGATATATTTGACGATACTTATTGAGTATGAATATTACGTAACATATGAGCATGAATATTGTAAGTACGTGAAAATTTTAACACCTTTGAGTGTGTCATATTTCGGTAATTAATTTGATTGAAAATTTTGAATTCCCTCCTACCACCCGTGAGCACTTTAAGTTAGGTCACTCGACAGCATTTTTAACAGATTACTCGAAATGTAAACAGTTGCATCAAATAAGATAATATCGTATTCATTAATGATAACGATACGCATTTAATACCAAATTGTTTCGATTATAATTGATAACAATCATAAAACCAAATAGACCAACTCGTATAAATATCGCCCGATTCTGTTTTTAACAGATTACTCGAAATTTACGCAGGTGCATCAAATACGATAATATCGCGTTCAATAATGATAGCGATATTCAATGAATACCAAAGCGTTTTGATAATTGATAACTATAGTTATTCAATGCAATATCACTACGGCCATTTTCTTGTAGCATAACATATAAAAAAGATAATATCGCGAATATATACTTGACGATACTTATTGAATTTGACTATGAATATTATGTAAAATTTGAAAATAAATATCATGTATCATATGAGCATGAATATTCTATGAGTTAGTACATTTTACTCTATTCACGATTTCACTTGGTTCAAACTTTTAGAAAACACAATACCTGCTCATACAGATAATT
Organism: Parasteatoda lunata; assembly: GCA_949128135.1. NCBI lineage: Eukaryota > Metazoa > Arthropoda > Arachnida > Araneae > Theridiidae > Parasteatoda > Parasteatoda lunata. Next base: position 758,399 of record CASBRV010000308.1, on the reverse strand, counting down.
CTGGAGGAATAGTCAATACTTTTCTGTTATAGGATTTATGAATCACCAACTCGAATGAATAACGCCCGATTCTATTTTTAAAAGATTACTCAAAATTAAAACAGGTGCATGAAATACGATAATATCGCGATCAATAATGATAGCGATATTCACTGAATGCAAAAGCATTTTGCCAATACCTGGTCCAATAATTACCATTTTCTTTTCTATAAAGGAACTACTTTTGCTATTTTTCACGTAAATTTATAAAACTGTGACGGGTCAAAATGTCCTCACTTTTATCCGAATCATTTCATTGCAGTTACTACGAATCAAGAAGAAAAGTTTGTCAAATAAAGATGACCAGTGTGGATGGACATTTGTTTGTTGCCTTGAGTGTGGGGATTTTTCGATATCACCAAGAGACGAGTAAAATAATGGATACAGTATGTCTGAAAGAGAGAGATGGATGAAAAAACTTGTAACTCAAAGACATTCTCTGCTTCATTTACTGAGAAGCGTATCTTGTAAGAACGAAAATCATACCAATAAAGTTTTAGTTAAAACATGTGTCTAATACACATCTAATAAATAATGGATACAGTATGTCTGAAAGAGAGAGATGGATGAAAAAACTTGTAACTCAAAGACATTCTCTGCTTCATTTACTGAGAAGCGTATCTTGTAAGAACGAAAATCATACCAATAAAGTTTTAGTTAAAACATGTGTCTAATACACATCTAAGCATTTCATATCGTGTTCAATCGTAACCTAGATTAAGTTTAATGTTGCTTTAATAAGAGATACTTTATTATGGGCTATTGGCGACGGTCTGGGAAACATATCTGAGGATGATCAGCAAGACATGCACATAATATAATTCACAATTTTGATTCTCTGCAGAGAGGATGGCATCTCCGCTTCGGTAACCCGACGACCTGCACCCGAAGTCGAACACTTCGGTAGAACAGTTTAACGAGTACTGATACCGCGCACCCTCGGTCTCTAAGCAGGCTTATCAATGTGGTCACCCTACCCGCAGAGAGTGATGCTTGACTTCGGTGTTCTACCCGGAACCGTGTCAGTACAACCAGTCCACTGCGGGACACCTTTTTGTCGGAAAGCATCAACTTTGAATGCAATATTTGCCAACTTCACGAGAAGGTAATTTTAATCATTAGAAAAGCTAAATAAAAGACCTTACCTTTATTTGGATGAGTGTCTTCCTTCCGATATCAGGGATTGGGCTATGTTCTTATAGAGAATTTTTATAATTCACAAGGCACATAAATCTTTCATAAGAAACTCTACTTGATTTTATAAATGAAAAAAAAGATATTTCAATTAATAACATTTCAATGTAAAGCACATAGAAGAACAAAATTATAAGAAAACAAACAGAGCAATTCAAAATAACGTCTTTGCTTTCACATCGTTGTAAAGCTGAATCCTTTACGAGTTAATCTGTTCTTTACGGTTTTTTAGTTACTATTTATTTTCGGTTTTCCGACACATGATATTAAGGTTCAACTTGAACGGCGAGAGTCTCTGAACCTTCAAATTGGCTTCATTTGATTTTCAAATTTAATAGTGGACACCACTTCAGATCGATTCGCTCTACAACCCCCGAGATCGCTTGTCTCTAAAGATTTTTTTTCCATTAAAAGTAGACTTTTTTTCATAAAAAACAACAATCATTTTTATAAAATATGCAAGTTTTATACTTCTAAAGAGGAACATTTTGTTAATATGTTAATCGTAGCAAAAAGAAAGATTAACATAGGATTTATATGTTTGAAGGATAGGGTTTATATGTTCTTATATGTTTGAGGATAAATCAGCAATACTTGAAAAAAAAATATTTAAACTTAGAAATACAAAACATGTCCATGTGATTCAATAAGAAATAATATATGAGAAGACATTTTACTTGTATCTACGATACGATAATCTTGTTTACGATAATCTTACATCACTCTAACAGTTCAAATTGCAAGGTGTTTTATTATCTAGACTTTTATTTTTCTACAGGTAGCATAATTAGAATTTCGATGTATATGTTAGCATTTATAACTAGTAACATCTAATCTCATTTATTCATTTTTTTTTTCATATTCACATTCATTCATATTAACTTTAGACATGAAATCAAGCACGAGTTTATAAAATGAAAATCGCACAAGAGATGAATTAAGTTTTCTACAACTATAGATCTGTAATCATTATTTGAGGCAAGAAAGGTGAAAAATCGCGAGTCAAGAACGGGAAAAAGAAATTGATTAACCAACGCAAACCAGTTATTACAGTAAATGTAGCGTAAAAATATTTAAAAGCAAACTTTTTAACACATTTTAAAAGTATGCACTTTTCGTTCCATACCAATTTTCACTTGTAATAATAAAATTGTATATTAATTATTTAATTCTAACAATAAATTAACTCAAAGGACACTTCGTTATTTTTTGTAAGAATTGCATAAAATTTCGTAAGTTTAGCTTACATATTAGGAAAAATATGGAAATTTTTATAAAATAAATGAATAAAAACTTTCATTTGTACTACGATTTTTTTCCTAAAACATCAAAAATATTCAATAAAATAAAAGTTTTGGGAGCAATTTTTCATTAACAACAAGCATGTTAAAATTAGACAAAAAAAAAAAAAAAAAAAAAAAACATTAAAATTGAGGAAAATATATGTTTTTAAAGTAGTTCGTTCCCACCTGCGTAGGAAAAAAATATTTTTTCCTAATTTTGCAGTATAATTTTCAAATCTGTTTTTCTAAAATATCGGTTATTCTAACTAAAATTTCCGACAAAATTTTGAAGAAAAAAAAGTTCTTTTTTATCTTTTTCCGTGCAATATGAAAATAAATACTTAATACGCTCATATCTTGCGCAATTTTTAACGATTTTTTTTGTTCAATTTTAAAATCATTATCTTGTAATTAATTTAAAATTGCTTCAAAACTTTTATTCAATTTCATTCAATATTTTTAAGCTATAGCAAAAAGCAGTTACAAAATAATCCTCAAATTGGGACAGTGTATGTTCTACATTTACATAACTGCAAGAGGACCAATTGCACTCTATCTTGAAATAGTGAAAAATTCTTTTGATTGAGGTATTACCTTTGATATGATAAGAATACTTATTTTGTATTTAATTCCATGCTATTAACTGAACTTTCTGATAGACAATTCTTCGTGTAGGAAAATTTATTTATTATACTGGATATAACCTATATACTGATATACTATTCAATAAATATATACTATATACACTAAAACTTCTAGAGGGGAAAAAAATCCTAAAATTCGATATATTTTTAATTTTTTGGTACTTTGAAAATTCGATATTTGTTTTAAATTTCATTCATAAACATTTAATTTAATTTAAAAATTAAAACACTACTTTTTTGAAGAGTTTAAATCCTACTCTTTTGCTTAATTTTAATTTAGGAATTTATGAAATTAAACTAAAGTATTTCTATAGCAACTTATGATAAAAAAAAATATTTACAGGAATGTAACGATAATTTAAAAAAAAGTTATGATATATTTTACAAAAGCAGAAATTAAAACTTTTTTTAATGATACTGAATCTAATTTTATTGAAAAATCATTACTTTAATAACAAAAAAAACTAATAGTACAGTAACATATTTGCATGGATCTCTAACATATTATATTAAGTTTTAATAAATTCTGCCGAATAGTTTTTTCCTTATTATTTTAAGTAACGTTAGAGCCGAGCATAAACTACCTCCACCGCCGAAGCTACAGCATTGCAACTTACAAGCCGAGCATTAACTCCGGGCGCTACCAGCACTGTATAACTTACAGGCTGTGCATCAACTGCCGTCAATGCGAGGCTAAGTAACCTTGGAGCCGAGCATACAAGATATAGGGAGAGTGTGAACTAATAGTAGGAATTGAAAAATGTGTTGTTTCCAGCTGTTAAAGATTCAAAGTCGTTGAGTATTTTGTCAAATATTGATATTCTAAGAGATTTAGGATGTGCGAATTCAACTTTAAGCCATTAAATTTTATTTTGATATAGTTAATCGTCTACACAAGCTACTAGATGTTTCATTAAGTGAAATTAAAAAAATTTTGTTAAGGAAATTTGTGAAGTCGAGCACTTTATGATAGAACAGTTTAACGAGGGGCGATACCACGCACCCTCGGCCACTAAGCAGGCTGAACAAAGTGGTCACCCATCCGCTTACTAACCGCAGCCAGTGATACTTGACTTTGGGGTTATACTGGGACCCGTTCACCGTAAAGGTTGAAAAAAAGTAAACAAAACTGATAGCAATTAATAACGATAAAATAATTCCAATTTTTTAAAACTACTCCTTGCCAATAAATTTACGTTATTAGATTCAGCGAAACACGTTTCAATAGTTCATCTCATCACAATAATAATTAACTGTACACGGTATTTTTTGGAATGATGTTATTGCTCGAAGCAAACTCATGGTGAAAATTTACCAGAATCGAGCGAATTGTTTCTAGTGCTTATCCCTATCAGAGACCTGTAATTCACAAGACTCCACACTATTAATAAAGTTGTAAAATGTACCAAATTCATTATATTAACCAACATCAGTATCATTGGTATTAATTAAAATTTCACTAATTACCATTATACCAATAGTGCCTGTTACAAAAATTTAAGTACTATAGCGATATTTTAGGGCACGAGACCTTATATATATAACATCCACCGACAACCAAACCAATATGAAAATTAACGTGAGAAAACTGAATCCTCCATATTTAGAATTTCATACAATAGCGTTTCTATTTAGGTTATGAATTTTTTCTTCATTATTGATACTTCCAACCAGTGTTATAACCTGTGTATAAAATTAACTATTTTATAATTATGTTACGGCAGCCACGAAAGTGACATAGCATCGTGCCGCGAGGTGTGCAGATTAACTGATGATCGGTTTTCCTTGTTTAAGTGATTCATTAAGATTTTGCAAGCATTGTAACAAAAAATGCAATAGACTAACAAAAGAGTAAGCGCATTCCAAATGTACTTTTGTACTCCAAATGTACTGTAACGGGTTTTTATTGAGAAGATTTTTTACATATTTCCTATGTGTATTTATTTTTAACGTATTAAATTGAAATGTTAACCACACGAAAGTAAGTAAATGTAAACCGAGTAAAAACAATACAGCTGTATAGTATCACCGGATAATTATAATTTTACATAGGATCTTATAGTGCGTTTAATAATATGGCCATCAGGGACTGTATATGTACTAAAAGATGTTATGTTTGCTTACGCTTGTGCCTCTACTTCCCACGTCCAAATTTCATTATCTACTTGCTGAATACCCGTTCTAAGCTCGGGGTGAATTTAGAAAGAAAAAAAATCAATAAATCAGCAACGAGAAACACTAAGAAACCCAGTTCAAAACTGAAAATCCTATACCGACATAATTAAACAGATTAGATGAAAAACCGAATAAAAAATTTTAAGGGCTATTAATGACTCAGAGAAAATAACAAAAAGTGGTTGCATCAATATGGGTTTGTGTAATGTAACTGTTTTTGCCATCAATTTAATCTTAACATAATTAACCCGCATTAATTTTTAGTATACTTGATATATCAAATTAGCCAGTGGTAAATAAAATAAAGCAAAGAATTATTAGTCCGCCTTCTAATAAATTAATAAGAAAATTGTTCAGATACACCTTTCTTTCGTTCTAAAAAGTCACTTACCTGATTCTTCCACTATGTTTTTCAATCAATGTAACAAAAGATAATCCAATTTTTTTATTTAATACTTGTTGCTTTTTTCGGTGGCGTTATGTTATTATTATTATTATTATTTTTTTTTTTTTTTGCAGTTCTTCCCATTCGAATAATAAAATATATTTAGCATCACTTGGCATGATACTATTGCTCGCAGTCAACTCAAAATAGTTAAAATTTAACATTAGCAAGTAATTTTCTCAGGCACATATCCCTTTCGAGGGGGCATAAAACACTTATTTTAAAAGTATCGCTATTAAAATTGCTTAGTATTGGCGCTATTTTAATAATAACTATATCCCTGGTTCAAAACTAAAATGACACTTCTGCATACACTTCTCATGTTATTTGAATGCGAAGTGAGTGCAAAAGTGTCGTTTTAGTTTTGAACCAGTGATATATCTATCAATATAATATTTTAGACTTATATTAGTATATTAGGTACTTCTTACATAACCCTTCAGCATTTGAATTTAGTGAAAAATAGGTTCTTACGCATTATCGCAACCAGGTTGGCGCGATTTGTATGTTGTTTTTTGTATGTATGCGATTTGCACTGATGTTTTTTTAAGTTCAAGTGCCACTGCCCGGTATACATTTGCCCGGTTTATCCTACACTGATGTATTTTTAAGGTCAAGTGCCACTGCCCGGTATACCCTACACTGATGTTTTTTTAAGTTCAAGTGCCACTGCCCGGTATATCCTACACTGATGTTTTTAAGGTCAAGTGTCACTGCCCGGTATACATTTATTCAAGATGTGGGAAGAAAAATAATATAAATCACTTAGGGTTGCCGTAAGTAGGGTCGCCAAATTTGGCGATTTATGCGAATTTTGGCCTGGTTGCGTTAATACGTAAGTACCGAAAAATACATTCGTCAGTAGCAGCCAACTAAATCTGAATTGTTTCTTTTTTAAAAATTAAAAAAAAGAACTCTTGTTAAAACTTGAAAAGGATTTTGGAGCATGGTCATTTATATAACAGCCTGTTTATTTACTAATAAAATATAAGTTGTGGCGGAAAAGTTCTTTTATTGTTAATTCATTAAAACATTAATGCACTGTCTTTGCTACCACTGGAAAAAATATTTTCTGAAACTATGGAAACTCCGTTGCAGAATTCTCAAAACTGCACCAATTACCAAGTAGTCTGTAGTACACAATAATTAAGCTTAGAATGGCGATATTCTACTTCTTTGTAAATGAATTTCCATTTACCTTTTCTCCTTTAACTTTGCTTTTTAGCACAGCTTTTTTTTTTTTTTCAATTAATGCATAATATCAATAGAGCATTAGTGTCAATAATAATACGGTGACTTTTTATGGCTTCCCAAAATAATTATCTCTAATCCACTAATTTCGCTTTTTAGTACATAAGTTTTTTTATATTAATTAAAATTTTACCAACATTACTTAAGCATCGTTGTAATCAATGACAGTGTGATGATTTCTGACGTTTCTTTAAGAGAAAAAAAAACTTTTTCCATTACTTTTGCTTTCCAGGACATGGCTTATTTCTTTTATTTCAGTTATATCAGTAATATGGCGTCAGAAATATGGTGATTTTTTACGTTTCTACTGAACGAATTAGTACCACATTCCCATTAATTTTGCCTTTAAATACTTAAGTATTTTTCTATTGACGTTGATTTTAAATAAACAAATTTTGTAGAAACACGTTTCAAAAGAAATGTAAAAAAAAAAATAAGTCAACAAGTACCAAAAAACTTTAAAACTATAAATTTGGTGATGTAGACCACGCGGGATACCACGTAATGTTGAACATTGAATTCATCTGACATAGTGAATTTAAAAGTATTTAAATACGTGCAATAAACTATTATTTTTGGATCAAATAGAGCTATAGGGTAGAAATAATAACTAATGTTCTCTTTAAAATATGTGACAAATTGAATCGTCTACAGTTATATTTAAAACAATAACTATCGCTTAAGCAATCAGAAAATTCTATTTCGTTTTCCGCTCATCTCACTAGAACGATTAGTCGTAGAATGTTCTAATGTCGATAGTAACCTTCCTCGTGCTTTGAACCATCTGTGTGCCAAGTTTCATAGCTCTCGGTCAAATGGCTTAAAAATCTATAAAGGACACACACACAGAAACATTCATCTATATATAGATAAGTAATATAAATATTTAGATCTGTTGGTGAACAGAAGTAATTTTTCTAAGTAATCATTTTTTTAAAATAACATTTATATTATTAAAACATTATATTGTTCAAACAAATATGAGTTCACAACCCTAATTTAATATTTTCGCTCACCAAACGGGCGGAAATACTATTTTTGCTCGCTTCTCATTGTGAATGAAGTTCATCGTTTTCTAAATCATTTAACAGGTCTGTAATTTATAACAGTATATTAATGTTATTTGCACAAAAATAATTATTGTAAAACAGTTAATAGGATTAGACCACCTTTCTAAATAACTATCTTAAAATGTAGAGCAGAATTATATTATAATAATAATTTTTAAAAAAAACAATTTTCTTAGTTTTAAACTCTTTAATTAAAAATGTATTATGAGCAGTACAGGAAAAATGACCTTAAATTAGGGTTACAAAAAAATTTATAGATAAACATTATCTTTATGACTTTTATTAATTTTAATAAATCTGAAAACCAAAACAATATGGAAATGGATGTGGAAAAACTGGATCCTACCACGCAATTTTCTGACCAATAAAAATGCACGGACAACAATGGAAAACTGCGACACCCTCAATAGATTTTTTATATATAGTAAGAAATATGGTTTTCAGACAAAATATTACATACAACACTATCTAGTGAGTTTCATCTTATTTAATTGTTTTATAACCATTGTTGAACAGCCTGTCATTTTTTAGGGCTTACAGCCATCAATGTTTAACCCCATTGCCTTTTAATTTTGAATTCAGCCCAGCGAATAAAGGAACGCCTTGATTAAACAATGGAGTTAAGTATAGTCTTCCTAGAGGATTATTTTGAAGAAACTAAATCGCATCATATGGAGAGGAAAATCATGACAGCCTACGACGGCTAGTCAAACAGCATGAGGATCCTAACTTGTGATCCCTTTTTTAACAGCGGAAATTTTTTGTCACCACTGTTTTTGCGAGCAGAATTCGTATAGACTAACCATCGCTGGGCTTTGAATCTGGGTTGTTTCTTTGAAAGGTGAGTGCTCTGTTCCTTAAGTATGAATTTAACATATTTAAATTTTATTTATTTTAACTAAATAACTTAATAAGTAATAAATAAGTATTATTCTCAATAGAAGATTAAAAAAAATTTTAATATTAATAATAATAAAATTAAGCTGCATTCTTCCTCGCTGATCTACCAAATTTTTCTGCTCACACATCCGCAATTTAGCGTAGAGCAAAGCATCTTGAATCGCAAGAAACAGCTTTAATGAAATAGAGTCTACGTCAATTGTAAATGTTTGTTTTGATTTTGGGGTTCAAGTTAAAAAGATATTCCACTACTTTAGAGCTTTTAACTTACGGATTTTTAAAAACTCTTATTTTCACTTACGTAAGTTTGATATCGTTTCACGGGCGCATGAGCATTTCACCAGGACTGACGCATGCGCACTAGAGACACTCATGTGCAAATCTGACGTACGGGAGCGTGCAGAAGCTAACGTAAATTTGTGAAAACTCCCTAATATTTGATGCCACACGCGTTTCAACCATTCCGAAGATATTACCCTAATACGGAAGGACAGGACATCTATCGTAAACTAATGTTGCCTACCCCACTAATCATACTCGCCTGCTCTGTAATCATAAGCATAACCGCATGGACTATCTCATTTTTCCTGAAGCTTAGGGAGCTTCAGAACCACTTTAGTCTCTTTCAATGTTTGTGCAATCAAATTATTCAACAAATGAGGGAAAGACTGAAAATGCACCCAGGGAGGGGGATTTTCCTCACCCTCGGTACAACCCCCTTCCGTTTTTGGTTTGGAAATAGCCAAAATTCCAGTTTCCCTATCCTACCCAAAAGGCATGTCAAACACGCAATTAATGTGCGATGGTATAAATAAAATCAGCTCATTTTTAAAGTCATGGTAAATCCAAGAATGGGGGGGGGGTTATAAAAGAGGGGTCGTTGATTAAATATCTTGCATGTCGAGGGGTAAGCATTGGAAAAAAAATCCTTATAATACTTTGTTATAAAAAGAACATTATCAAATATTTCATTTTTGTTTCACTACTTCCTGAACAAAAATTAGAACTTAATGGCAACGCTAATGGACATTTAGGTGGTTTTTACCGAAATTTAGATAAGACTTTTCGAATAAAAAGGTTAAAAAACGGAATGAAAGTCGTAAATGTTTTCATTTTTCTATTTTCTTTAAGCTTTTTAGATTTTATTACAATTTTCATATTTTCAAGAAGAAAAACCATGTTTTTAAAAAAGTCCCAGGCCCGCAACAGCTGGGTAGAGGCACAATCCCAACCCGACACAGCCAGGTAGAGGCCCATTCCCGACCCTACACAGCCAGGTAGAGGCCCAGCCCCGTACCGACACAGACTAAGTAGAGGCCTAGCCCCGGCACGTGTTGGTTGAGCCCCAGTTCCAGCTCGGGTGGGTAGAGCCCCAGTTCCAGCTCGGGTGGGTAGAGCCCCAGTTCCAGCAGGGTAGGTAGAACCCCAGTTCTAGCTTAGGTAGATAGAGCCCCAGTCCCAGAGATCAGTTAAAGAAAGCCTTAATTAAGCTGAATTTGAGAGAGCTCTATCCCGACCCTACACAGCCAGGTGGAGGCCCAGTCCCGTACCGACACAGACTGGGGAGACGCCCAGCCCCGGCACGGGTAGGTAGAGCCCAAGTTCCAGCTCGGGTGGGTAGAGCCCATGATCCAGCTCGAGTGAGTACTGCCCCAGTTCTAGCTTGGGTAGGTAGAGCCCCAGTCCCAGAGATCAGTTAAAGAAAGTCTTATCTAAGCTGAATTTGAGAGAGCCCTTTCCCGACCCTACACAGCCAGGTAGAGGCCCAGTCCCGTACCGACACAGACTGGGTAGAGGCCCAGTCCAGTAAGGACACAGACTGGGTAGAGGCCCAGTCCAGTAAGGACACAGACTGGGTAGAGGCCCAGTCCCGGCACGGGTATGTAGAGCCCCAGTTCCAGCACAGGTAGGTAGAACCCCAGTTCCAGCTCGGGTAGGTAGAACCCTAATCCCAGATCTCAGTTAAAGAAAGCCTTAACTAAGCTGAATTTGAGAAAGCCCAATTCCGATCCTACACAGCCTGGTCGAGGCCCAGTCCCGTACCGACACAGACTGGGTAGAGGCCAGTCCCGGCACGAGTAGGTAGAGCCCAAGTTCCAGCTCAGGTGGGTTGAGCCCCAGTCCTAGAGCTCATTTCAAGAAAGCCTTAACTAAGCTGAATTTGAGAGAGACCTAACAAAACTCAAGTACGTATGTATTAAAAGAGAGAGCTAGAGCCTTAAGAGGCCTCTGTAATTCCCCTCTCCATGACCAAAGCGAAGGCTTTTTTTATTCAAGAGTTTTCTGCCTGTTTCCATTCTAATAGGTTTTAAAAAAAATAAAAACTTATTTTCTTTGACATGGGTTTTTCTAATGCCCTGTTAAATCTCATGTTTATTTACTGTAAATTTCAAATCATCAATAGAGGTGAGATATCTGAAATCTTGGACCAATTAGAAACCAGTTTTTCATTAAAATTCAGTCAGCAATTTCACATTTTTGAAAACACATAACGGAGCTATCTATTTCAAACTTCCGAAAGGAATATTTCGAAATTCTCTTCTTCTATTTTGAAATGTGATATTAGCGGAGAAATTTAAAGGAGAAATACACTATAGTAGTTTATTGCACTTTCTTTAAGATTTGATATTTTTTTATCCGTTGTAGTAGATAAACTAAATTATGAACATGAGAGCTTTGGCTCCAAATGAGGTGCCCCGGGTTAAAATTCCAACGATGGTGGGTCGATACGAATTCTTGCAACATCCACTGTGGTGACGTAAAATATCCTCAATGATAGACAGATAATAGGTTCAAGTCCTCTCTCCGTCAGGCAGTGGGAAGTTTTTGAGTTTTCCCTGCCATTTTACGCAAATTTGGGTTAATTCCATTAAAAAACCATCCACGAAGGCAAATTTTTCCCACTACTTAATCCAGAAGTTCCCTTGTCTTCTGGATTGGGTTCAAAATTACAATGCTTCAGTGTTTAACATTGATATTCGTAAACTCAAAGTTCAATTGGCTGTTAAACGATGGCTATAAGAAAAAAAATCGACATGAACGCGGTAATATAAACGGAGTACGTTAATGTAAGTTTTATTTATATAACTATCCACTGACTGACTGACATTTGATTACAGCTACGCAATTATTACGAATTTCTATAAAACTGAATAATTTAAAATCTAACGATAAAGGGAATAGAAAATATGTACTGAAAAGCAAAATTAATGGAGAAATACTAATTCTTTTAAGAGAATCGTAAAAAATTTTAATTTAATTATTAACGCCAATAATACTCAATTTCTTTTGGTAATATGAAATACTTGAAATAAAAACTATGTACTAAAGGGCAAAATTAATGGAAAAATGGTTCTAATTAGCATAGGAGAAACGTAAAAAATCGCCATATAATTGCAGACACCAATGATTCTTGGTTAATTTTGGTAATAGGAAATACTTGAAAAATATTTATAAACTTATAAAGAACAATACTAATGGAGAAATAGTACCAATTCGTAAAGGAGAGAAGCACAAAATTGCCATACCATTGCTTATGTCACTGATGCTAATAGCTACTGTTAATAGCTTCTAATTGAAATAAAAATATAATTTTGTACAAAAAAAAACCCGAAAGAAATGGCACAAATTCACTTATGAGAAGGTAAAAAAGTCACCCAACTGTTATTGATGCCAGTGATCTTTAATTATTAGGTATTAATTGAAACGAAACATAAGTTGTGTGTTAAAATGCAAAAGAAATGCAGAAATTGTACTAATGTGTCTAAAAGAAATTTTTAAAAAAAAGGCCCTAGTACTACTGACGTCAATGATGCTTAACTATTTTTATTTATATGCACTACTCTTATTGTGGTAATTTGTGCAGTTTTGGTACCGAATATACCAATATAGGTACTAAGTATTTTATGAGAAAATTAGGTACCTATTAAAACTGCGCAAATGCTGTGAATTTTTCTAATCGATACTGTGACATTTTTTCCAAAAACGAGATAAAGGAAAAAACGACAATTGAAGCAGGGTTGATAACGTGAAAAAGAAGTTACTTTTTTAAAGGTCAAAGTTCAAGAAATTGGCCATCTTTTTTGCCACTCCAAACCTCATATCTACCTCCTACCTTGACTACTAAAAATATTTTTTGATTACTAAAGATTATTTTATTGACCGCCTCTTTACACTCCCTTTTTGGAACGCTAAAAGCAAGAGAACCTTTCCTTCCTGTTATTAAACAAAATCAGTCTCTCAGATATTGAAATCGTTTTTGTTCTGCGAACACCAAATCTGCATGGTTTTTCAAACTACATTTTTTGTAAGGATTTCTAAAACATTTACAGTCCCTGGTCCTATTATTAGACGCACTATAAGATTCTATGTAAAATTATAATTATCAGATAATACTATACAGCTCTATTGTTTTTACTTGGATGAAATTGTATCAATTGGTTGACATTATAATGCAATATGATAAAGATAAATACAAATAAGAAATACGTTAAAGATAAATACAAATAAGATAATCGTCAAATTTATATTTTATATCGTTCAATTTAACCCATTGATACACTGACGTAAACAAGTGCAAACTGGTTTTAGTCACATAAAAACAATATAGCTGTATACTATCACCTGATAATTAAGATTTTACACAGAATCTTATAGTACGTCAAATAATTTTGCAAGGGACTGTATTTATAGTTATCAACACAAAACATACTATAGAAATAATAGCTTAAAAAAATTAATCAAACAATTTAAATAATTCGCTGAAATTATAACTATTCAGAGCATTTGAATGTTTCAATCATTATAACAAGTAGTAGAGAAGGGAGGCTCTCGACAATCGATATTCGTCTGATGGAAGGCAAACCACAATGTAATAAGTTCCGAAAAGAGGTACAATGATTAAAAAAGATGGCTCATTACATTTCAAAATCGATTTCTGCTTGAAAACGAGGCCAATCGTGACACGATCTTCGGGGATCCTTGGGACACCCCTTCTCTAAATAATATCGAACGTGTCAAATAACGATAAAGATGCAAATTACACTTTCGCGAGTGACGTCGAAATGGCTTTGTTTGTGCAAAGAAGAAAAAAATGTTTCCCAAATTTGGGATTAAGATAAATTAGTCTAGGCCACGCTAACTACTTTTGAAATATATTTACTTTGTAATTTAAGGCCTCATTTCAAATAGTCTTGGTATAGTTGCTTATTTAAAAAGACGTAAGGCCAAACGATTTTGAGAAATCTTGGTTTGAAAGGAGTTTTCTTGAGATTTATTTTATTTTATAACCCTCGTGTAACTGCTGAAATTTGCTTTTTATCATTGGTTTTCATTATAAAATAGTGATAAGTAAACTCTCAGGTACTTGAAAAATATCAACCTTGCAGTTGAAGAAAGGGAAATAGAAGGGAAAAAAATACTTTCAGAACAATTTCGATATGAAACTGAATTCGGTGGGTAGTTGCATTTAGAGAACAGGAAAAAAAAGACCAAAAATACAGATATCGGCATGATTGGCATCCACGTAAAGTAAACTTTGAAGAAGAAAAGTTTTGTTCTGGCGGAGTCCTCGAGACACCTTCCTTTCCTAAACCAACAGACAAGTGGTTTGAAGAGGTCTCAAACTAAGCATTTCATCCAGATTATACGGGAATATTTTCTCTCTGCTATTTAATCTCAACGGTTAATACAGCAATGCCTGTGTTATTTTTGAAACAAAATTGTGAGAATTTCTAGTAATTTAAGATTTACTGACTAATGCCATTTCGTGATAACTTATCGATAATTAAAGCATATTGTAAAATAATGCAATAACTTAAATTTTATTTTATATTATTTTTTTTGTGTTTTGTGGATTATACTAGAAGTGCGAGGGGCTGATATCGAACCAGTAAGTTAGCAAAAAAATGTTAACGATAACAAGTAGTTGCAAAAGAACTTGAAACAAACAAAAATACTCCTTACTCTTAAAAAGGTAAGTAGATGTATTTTTGGTCTATTTTAGGCAGGAAAAAAAAAGACGGCCCCTCGCAACACTGATCTCAGTCACTGATCAGTCTATGTCAGCACTGAGATCAGTGCCTCATAAAATATCCTCAGTGGAAAACAGATCATGGCTAAGAGTCCCATTGCCATCAGGCTAACCATGGAAGGTTTTCCTCTACATGTAATGCAAATGCGGGTTAATTCCATCAAAATGTTCTCCGCGAAGTCAAATTTCTCCGACTACTTAGTCCAGGAGTTTTCTTGTCATTTGGGATCGGGTTCAAGAAGACAAGGCTACGGAATTTAACATTTGTAGTCATAAACCCAGAAAACTGTGTCAGCTGTTCAACGATGATTATAAAATAAAATATAGGGTCTGGAGCAGTGGTGGCTCAGCGGATAGAACGCTCGCCTCCCAATGAGAGGAACCGGGTTCGAATCACGGCGATGGCTGGTAGGTACGAATTCCTCACCCAGCTTGCACCGCGACCACAGTGCTGACGTGAAATATCCTCAGGGGTAGGCGGATCATGGGTTAGAGTCCCCATGCCGTCAGGCTAACCGTGGTTTTCCTCTTTATGTAACTCAAATACAGGTTAGTTCCATCAAAAAGTCCTCCACGAAGACAAATTTCTCTCAATACTTGTTCCAGAAGTTTTCTTGAGTTCTGGATCGGGTTCAAAATTACAAGGTTACTAACTGTAGTAGTTGTAAGCATAAAGTATTGAGTTGACTGTTCAACAACAATAATTTCCCCTGACCTTTAAAACAAGTGATAAAAATGATCCGCAAGTCGTCAAATTTTTATTTATCTTCGTTGCCTTTCGTATATAAATGAAAGATACGATGACTATATGTCAATTAGAGCAGTCATTGAGATTAAGGTTTCAATTCACAAGCAATTTAAATTAGTTCCTTTTATTCTAAGTTTCGTTTCATACTGCTTTCTAATGGCACAGCAGAATGAGCAACTTTTCCTCAATAACTGATGTGTTCTTACACTTTATTCCAATTTTTTTTTTTTATCACAGCCACTCGCTCTTTCCCCTATTATTAAATTTACAAAATCTAGAAAGTCTGTGCTTTTTCTTTTTATCAACCACAGTAATTTGAGGTATTTTACCAAATTTTGTGTATTAAGGCAGTCAAACAGCATAGATTTTAAAAATTATGAAACTGTATTAAAAATCCGGTTTTTTTTTTAAATGAAGAATATATTCTATTATGAATGGTAAATTGAAACTATTATAAACGGTTTTATATGGCTGATCGAGGAGCATTCCAAAGTTATTAATCAAATTTCAGATTTTATTCAGACGTTATATTAGCAACTTTTACAATAGATTAAACATTCGAAATAAAAAGTTTTATTTCAGATTACGGAAATGGAGACTCCCTTTTTATAAAGTACAACCCACTATTTCAAAAACAGTTAATATAGAAAATTCAAATTACAAACTAAATATATGATTCTAACAATGATGCTAAGAAATAAAATGTATGGTATGGACAATGTAACTAAAAAAATTAAATACATGGTTAAATGAGTAGTGCTGAAAATATGGCTAATTAATTTTCTTAATTCTGTGTTCAAATTCAGTTGGGAAGTTACTTTACATTCCCAATTCTCAAATAGTAATTAATCACTTGAAAATTATGAATTTGTATTGGTAATGCAAACATTTGGAGGATATTGGCATTAACTTAAGAAAAAAATTCAACTAGAAAAATTCAAAACATGTCTAAAAGATACTTATTTTAAGGTGTTTAATCGTTCCTATTCCTATTGCAAAAAATGAAGAAAATGCGGAAAATATATTTCTTAAAAATTAAATTATGAAACGTAATCGTGATAAATCCTGACAATTGTGAGCTTGTATTGGTAAAGTAAACATTTCGAAGGTATGGGCATTGACTTAAGTTATAAATTCAACTAGAAAAACTCAAAATGTGTCTAAAAGAGATATTTATTTTAACGTGTTCAATAGTATTTATTCCTTGGGCAAAAGCAATGAAGAAAATGCGGAAAATCGATTGCTTTATAACTATGAATTTGAATTATAAGATAATGACAGGAATATATGCGATTAGAAGCAGAAAAGAAAATCTACAGAGCTGCAATGAACATTATGTACTAAAAAAAACTATAAAAAAAAAATCTAATGCATGTCATAACTTATGCTAAGTGCAAGAACGAGAAATAAGAGAGATTATTATTCAACTTATGAAAACGTTTTTATATATTTCTGTATGTTATATATTCTGCATAAGACGCATTTTCCAAGTTAATTAAATCAATATTATTTTAAAGCTAATAAACAAATACTAAAAACTGTAAACATTTATAAATTTATGGTACTTACCAGTCAGTTTATCTTATTTCGCGGCATTTTTATTGTTCTATTTTGAACACAGTGATATTTAATGTGTAACTCTTGAATAGTCATAAATTTTTAAACTATTATTACGCTATGTACAAAAGTAAAAGAACTGTAAAATATTCTAGCAACCGTCCACCGAAGGCTATATGGCTAAGTCAAAGAGGTCAAAGGTCCACAATTTTGTGACCAACGCCATGTTTGTGGCAATGTGATCAGCATTACGCACAGACCTCCATTACTTCCCATATAAATTGGTAGTTACGCTATACATATTAGACTTATTTTGTCATTTCTGCTATTTTTTGTTACTTTTTTCTTAAATAACAAATGATTACACTGATATGATATTCCCTCCACTCAACATATGCAATTAAAATAATGAATAATCAATAACTGTTAAAATCTGAAATATTAAGAATTAGATTTTTGCATTAATGCTAAATAACCTCATTAGAAAAAAAATCCATCTACAACGGTAATGTTCTTATCATAATAAATATGAAAAAGATGAACGTTGCACAGTATTTTTAAAAATAAACGCTTCAAGAGAAATGTTATTTTTCATTTACCTTTCTTTTTCAAAATAAATAAAATATTCAGAACATTTAGAGAATTTTTTTGTACTTAAATTCAAAATAATTTCTGTACAAAATTTATTGAACGGAGTACAAAACTAATTTAACAGAGTAGAAAGAGATCTTCAGTAATCGATTCGAATAATTCTTTTAAGGTAAACTTCCATTGATTGTGTTCCTCCTATTTGTGTATTTATTCTTTTCTATTTAATATCTATACAATAAAATTATTCGATATCTTCTGTCACAATGTATTTGAAATTTCAATGTTCTTGAAAGTAATCGCCATTGTATGAACTTTTTGAAATCTTTTATTTGATTTAAAATAATGACTATTCATTGTTGTTAAAAAAATTTCCCTCTCGATTTTTTTTATTTTTTATAAATTCATACTAGCGTTAATATCAAAAGTAACAGATTATATTTTACCAGGTATAAATCTTACTTACATGGAATTTTTTAAAATTATGAAAATTTGAACTGATTTGTTTTTTTATTTAAACTGTTCTAATTTTATAAGTCAAGTAAAAAATTTTATTGAATCACAATCCACATTTTTAGGACTAGTGATCCAAATTTAAAATTTACAAAAATAAAACAATGTGTGGGCAATCACTGGCTAACGTATTTTCTTCCTAACGAAAGAAAAGTTATTAAGATACTTTTAGACATTCTGCGGTGCTCTCCAAAAGAGTGTTCTTTTTATTGAGACTATATATATTACTTTATTTCCAGTCTTGACAGTAATGAACTTCTAATGAAGTGGGTCGGGTTCGAATCCCAGAGATGACCGGTCTATACGAATTCCGCACTCGGCTCGCACCGACAACAGCGCGGACATAAAATATCCTCAGTGGTACACGGATCATGGATCAGAGTCCCCTTGCCGTCAGACAAAACGTGAAAGGTGTTTGTATTTTTCCTCTCCGTGTAACGCAAATGTGGTTAGTTCCATCAAAAAGTCCTCCACGAAGGCAAATTTATCCCAATACTTGATCCAGGAGTTCCCTTGTCTTCTGGATTGGTTTCAAAATAACAAGGTTAGGGAGTTGAACAACAGTAGTCATAAACCCAAAAAATTGGGTCCGCTGTTCAACGACGGTTATGAAATTACGTTACTTTATTTTTCTTGCAAGAAACTTGTTGAGACGTGTCGCAGTCGTTTCTGCCTTTCATAAAGCTCAGAGCTATGCAACTATCTACAAGCAAAAGTTGTCTACGCAAGAATTGTAATTTAAATAAAAATAGAAAGAGTAAATGTGTAAAAAAATTCTTTGATTAAATAGGAGTGTGGTACAGAGGTTAGAACAGACTTACGAAAAGTGACGGAAGCGGGGGGGGGGACTATTCAGGATTTTAATAATTTGATTCTAAAATGGATCATCAAATATGGGGTAAAATTTGAATGTTTGCAATAATTTAACATGCGGTTCACCTTTGTGAGAAGTTCCACTAAATTTCCAAGTGCAAAATGTTTTGATGTAGTTAAGTGAAAAACTTTCTACCCTTGCAAATTTAAAAGTTCTATTTTAACCCATAAAAGGCAAAGGGATGATACCTTAATGTTTTGAAAATTGCCTTTTTCAATATTTTCCTTGATATTAATATCGTTAAATCAACAAGAAAATTACTTTAAATAATATTAATAACTTTTCTGTTTGGAAAAGGTAAGAAATTCAAAAATATTTTGGGATGCAATTGCAGAAAATAGCATCCTCTAATATTAAGTATGATTCAAAGGGAAAAAATGCACAAACTACCAGCTAATATTTGGACAGTATAGTACAGAAATACTGAGCTACTTGGATTGAGTATATAGTAAAGAAATGAAAAATAAGAAAAAAAACTGCATGAACTGAATGCTTTTCTCCGTCGGCATAGCATTTTCTCCCAATCCAGAACTTCCCTTATCTTCTGGATTAGGTTCAAAATGACACGGAGTTAAACATTAGTAGTCGTAAACCAAAAATTGGATCAGCTGTTCAACGATGGTTATAAAATAGAATAAAAATAGAGATGTCTAAGCTTCCATCACTTCATTTATAGACTGAAATTTCATCCATGATCAATCGCTACTTGAGCAACAAATTGGAATACATAGCATTTCAGAATAAAATAGAGTAAACAGTTTGTTGCTATAAACAATCACAATATTACTGTAATCAGAAAATTAGAACTCGAGAAGTAAAGGGATTATGCCTACAGCCTTGTCATTTAAATCGGATTTATATGGCACTACTTGCATGCTACAATTGATAAAATGATTATGGTTAAAAGAACAAGTCAAAGCATGAAATTGATGTAAACAAATTTTAAGATAAACATAAAATAAGTCAAAATGGAAAAAGCACTGGAAGCAGCTAAAACCGAATTTGTCTTATGTAAACAACTTAAATAAAAGGTTAGAAAGCAAAAGCGAAGTTTTGAAGATATGTATGATAACAAAAACAACACTTTATCATGGGACGCACTGTCTGCCAACACACCTTTCTGTAGTTAGTGATTAAACCAAAAACTGACTCTGTCCCCCATAATTTAAAAACTAAATAAGAAAATATAAAATCTCAAAAATTCAAATATAAAAATAAAGATGAAAATTCAAGTCAAAGATACACTGAGAAAATACTAATAAAGACCAGTTTATATTTCAGAAATATACAGTTGCAGTTAGAATAACCAAATGAAATATAAACTGCCAGATCTATAAAAATTTAAGTGAAATAGAAAAATATAGTGCTGACCCATTTCGAACAGTTTGAAAGAGAAAAAACATTCAATGATTAAAAAATTACCTAATAAAGTTCTGCTATCTATATTCTTCATGGAAAAAATTCCTTCATTTCGCCGCATAGGCCTATTTATGCGGGCATCCGCCAAATTAATAACATTATCCGCAGAATTAATAGCTGAAAGAAAATTGTTTTATTATTACAAATTTAAACCTAAGAATTTAACCAATCAAAATATTTTTAAAAATTTTAAAATATAAGTTGGAATTAAAATGTATTAAAACATTAAACTTGAATTATTTTCTTTTATCGTATAATCCAACTAAAATATTTTCGTTATGAAGCTTAATTTCAAGATATAAATAATTGGCGAATTTAACATCTAGGTAAATTATTTTTTTATTAAATTAAGTTATTTAAGATGAATATCTTTAAATCCAAATCATTACAATCAAAAGTAATCAAAACAAACTTAAACCCAATTAATAAATTATGTCGTAAAAAGTTATATTCATAAAGATGGAAGAAAATATTAGCAAATGTACAATTTTCCATCGAAATACGTTTAATTTGAAAAACACCATTAAATAGATAATTTTCAAAAATGTTTACATTACATAAATGTTTACATTACATAAATGTTTACATTACATAAATGTTTACATTACATAAATGTTTACATTACATAAATTAATCCAATATAGCCTAACATTTTTGTCATTCATCAAATATTTATTATAAGTTTCTATGCAAATATTCGTTAAATTAATGTGTTGTATACTTGTAAAGGAATGTTCAAATATCATGTAAGAATATTATTAATTTTATAGTAATTTTAATATTTAGTAACGTCTTGGTTGTTCATTGTAATAAAATATTTATCATTAGAAATAGTTTTATTTAAAATTATGTTTAAATATGTAAAAAAAAATTTCCAAAAACGGAATTATATCCTCCAGTACTACAAGTAACAGATTTAGATTTTAACTGTTTTTTGAGGAATTTAACTGTTGGAAATAAATAAGGATAATTAATGTTATTGATTTTTAATCCAATTTTCTGGAAAAAAATCTAAAATTCAATTGCCAGGTTTTTTTTTAGAATTATTAATTTTGACGTAAGTATCATTCTTTACTCTATAAATGTCTAAAAAGTTTTTTGAAAATGAAGCAAAAAATACAGGATGCTTTGTTAACAACAAATAAAATTGTATATTTCAATTCCTTAATAGATTTAATAATATTAGAAAAAAAATTAAAAACCCTGGTATTTAATATTATGGTTAAAAAAAATGTGATTTTAAATTACATAAAACACAAAATTTTCATTCACTAAATACCTCTACAGGCCAATTAAATTTTCCTAAACATTTTTACAATAAAACAATTCAAAACTTTACAAATAGAACCAATAATAAAATTTTAAGTATATTTCTTTTTCTTGTTCTAAACTTAATCCCAAGTCCCATAATAAATCTTATATATTCCTGTTCAAAGTCTTTGCCCGCAAAATCCTTATAATGCTTTAGTTCACGTAAACTGATATCTTTTAAATCAATTAGATTTTTATAGAAATTATAATTGCAAATCCTTTCCTTTATAAATGCACAATCAAAAGTTTTACAGAATTTAAACCAAATAGAAAACCCTATTTTTTCCTAAATTCTGAAACGTTCTGTGAAGTTTATCAACAATCATAGACAGTAAACATCATTAAAAAACTTTATCAAGAAAATTAAGAACACAAAACTAGTTTTTAATTTTTAAAAGCATTTAAAAAATCAAAATGTTGATTGATAGTTTAAATGTGATAAAATCTAATACAATATATTTAATCTCAGATGTAGAAAAGTTGTTGTTTGCTGGTAGTTGTTGTTTGCTGGTAGGTAGTTGTTTGCTGGTAGGTAGTTGTTTGCTGGTAGGTAGTTGTTTGCTGGTAGGTAGTTGTTTGCTGGTAGGTAGTTGTGTGTTGGTAGGTAGTTGTGTGTTGGTAGGTAGTTGTGTGTTGGTAGGTAGTTGTGTGTTGGTAGGTAGTTGTGTGTTGGTAGGTAGTTGTGTGTTGGTAGGTAGTTGTGTGTTGGTAGGTAGTTGTGTGTTGGTAGGTAGTTGTGTGTTGGTAGGTAGTTGTGTGTTGGTAGGTAGTTGTGTGTTGGTAGGTAGTTGTGTGTTGGTAGGTAGTTGTGTGTTGGTAGGTAGTTGTGTGTTGGTTGGTAGTTGTTTGTTGGTTGGTAGTTCTTTGGTAGTTGTTGTTTGTTGGTAGTAGTTGTTGTTTGTTGGTAGTTGTTGTTTGTTGGTAGTTGTTGTTTGTTGGTAGCTGTTGTTTGTTGGTAGCTGTTGTTTGTTTGTAGTTTGTTGTTGGTAAATGCTTAGCTAGTACTCATTTAGAGTTGAAATGGATGATTAAGTAATATTTTAGAATTACAAAATTTTCGACTCTTGAGATTAAATATATTGTATTATATCTTATTAATTTAATATTGTAATCAATAATTTTGATTTCTTAAAAGTTTGGAAAATTAAAAAGATAATTTTGAGTTTTTTTTTCTTTAAGAATTTGAAAGAGGTTTACTGCCTATGACTGTTGATAAACTTATTGTTTCCCAATTAAAAAAAATTGGTTTCTATTTGTTAAAATTTGACTTAAAAGAAAGGAATTTGCGATTATAATTGCTATTGGAAAAATCAAATTGATTTAGAAGATATCTGTTTACGCGAACTAAAGCATCTTAAGGATTTTGTAAACCAAGACTTTCAACAGATTGTAACCGGTGACCTTAATTTAATTAGATATGAAGTTCTAAGATTTATTATAGAACTTGGGAATAAGTTTAGACCAAGAAAAAAAAAATAATTAAAACTTTATTATTGCTTCGATTGCTAATGATTTGGACTATTGCAAAACGTTGTAAAAAATTTAACTGGCCTGTAGTGGTGTTTAGTAAATGGAAATTGTGTATTATATAATTTTAAATTAAAATTTTTTGGACAATATAAAATATTAGGTTTTTTCTTTGATTTCTATTGTTAAAGGAATAGAAATATAATTTCATTATTTGTGTTTTCGTTTGTGTTTTAATGATAAACATTCTATTATAAATAACAACCAAGATCTTATTAAATATTTAAATTGCAATAAAATTAATAGTATTCTTACGTGTTTTTGAAAATTTATTTACAATTACACCACGCAATAATATAAAGAATAACTGTTTAGAAATTTGATTAATGAAGATATTATTAGGGAAGATTGGATTAATTTATGTAATAATATTTTTGAAAGTTCTATTTAAAGGTATATGTTTTTGCAAAAAATTTCAATGGGAAATTGTTATTAAAGCGCATTTGCTAATATTTTCTTAAATTTTTAAGAATAAAAATTTTTAAAACATAATTTCTTAATTGAATTTAAATTTATTGATGATTCGGTTATTTTTGGTTGTAATGATTTTGATTAATTAAAGGTTTTAAATTATTATTAATTAAAGGTAATTTCTCCTAATTAATTAAAGGTATTTTATCCTAAAGAACTTAATTTAATAAGGACTAATTCTGATGTTAAAGGCTCCAATTTTGTAGCTCTTGAAATTGAACTTGATAACGAAGAAAATGTTTTTAATTAAACAGTTAAAGAGAATTAATTTGAATGTTATTAGTTAACCACATTTTAATTCAGAGATTAAAATTTGTTTAAAAATATTAAATTCTTAAGTTTAAATTTATTTGTAATAAAAAAACAGACTTTCTTTCAAGTAAGAATTTTAAAATTAGTTTAGAAAATAATAATTTTCCTTTTAATTATTTAAACTATAATTTTTTAATTCAATGTATTTTAAAGAAGCTCAATTAATTCAGCCAATATTGAAGCCTGTATAAATAGGACTATGTGGTGAAATTAAGGATTTTTTCTTAAAGAATCTACTAAGCATTACTTGATTGGATAATTTTTTTTATCATTGAACGCTTTGCTCCCTTTTTTCAAGTTCTTCGAAAGGGGTCAGCACTATATTTTTCAATTTCACTTAAATTTTTAAAGATCTGGCAATTTACATCTTAATTGGTTATTCTAACTGTAACTTTATATTTCTCAAATATAAACTTGTCTTTATTAGTATTTTCTCAGTGTATCTTTGACTTGTGTCTCATTGGATTTTCATCTTTATGTTTATATTTGAATTTTTGAGATTTTACATTTTCTTATTTAATTTTTAAATTATGAGGCCTAGGGGAACAGTTTTTAGCTTAACTACTGTTTACAGAAAGACTCAAGTGTGTTAGCAGATAATGTGTCCCATGATGAAGTGCTGATTTTGGTAACACACATATCCATAAAGTTTCGTTTTCGCTTGTTTTTGGTTTCTAACTTTTTATATAAGTTGTTTACAAGACAAATTCATTTTTAGCTGCTTCCGCTGCTTTTTATTTAAATAGTTAAGGGATATAGTTCAGCCTGTGGCTTGGACATCTCTATAGATGAAAAGTTTGTTTTCTAGTGAAGCATAAATATCGTTTAAACGGTGAACAAAGTTTATAAGAGAAGTAAATTTAAATAAGGAGGGAAAAAAATCAAAACAATTGTGATCACCTTATTACGATCACTGGTTACCCATTGGTCAAGTGCTTTTTATTTCTGGATTGACTCCGTTTAACGCCGCAGCATTTCAAAACATGGGTTGCAAACACCGTCTGAATTGATGTTTGTCGTCTGATTGGTTTTTAAAACCTGCCTATGTACGTGTAGTGTTTTTAGACATCACAAAATACTTTTCCTTCATTCATATTTATATTGAAATCACCGCCAAGCCAGTAACCATACGTTAATAATAAAAATATAAAAATACTTAAAATTATCATTACGTAAATACATTAACTATACCTGCTAGTGAAAAAAGAAAAAAAAACAGAAGCAGAGATCGCCATAGCAACGCATGCGCACTGCTTACTCTTAAACACAGTTGAAAAGTGTGAACGCCATCAAATCCAAACCAAGACCCATTTTCCCAAAGATTAAGATAAAAATTTATTTGAGAAAAAAATTAAGGAATAATATTTCTTTCTGAAAGTTACAATTTCCATACTTTAGATTCACTTTGGTATTATAAACAGATAAATCATATAAAACTATTTTGATGTTGCTATTAATTCATGTCGGGAAACGCAAGGAGTAAAATCAATCGCTTCTTTGTTGGAATATTGTTGTAATTAGCAATTGCCGAAACACAATTGAAGGCATTTTTTACATCCGAGAATGACTTGCTATTTTAATAATTTTGAGTACACATTAGGTAGATCGTAATTCCCAGCTGAAATATTAAACCTACATAAAATGCATTCAACTTTGTTTTAAAACGTTTTCTGGTTTGACTATTACTTGACTATAGTCGAATTTTCAGCTAAAATCTCTTCTCCGTTATGTTATTGAAAGAAATAAACGCTTTATTTAGGAAAACAAACAGAAAATGAATTTCGAATGAGAAAACAAGTAAACCAAATCCTATTGCAACCGGAAAAAGTCAATGCTGGAAAATAATTTCCTTTCAAAAATTATTAAAGTATTATAACTGTTGATGGCTGCTTTTTTTTAAATTTATCATACATAGCTTTCCATAAAAGCTGCAGAAAAAAAAAATTTAAAAAGAAGAAAAGAAAATAGATTACAGAAATGATTAAGAGTTTTCTGCTCTGACGATTTTAAATGATTCAAAGTGAAATTTGAAATCCTTTTCAGAGAAATTTAGGGAAAAAGAGAAAAAAAAAATGAAATTCAATTTTAGCGACCCCACTTTTGTATTCAAAATCATGGCCTCTACTGCAAGGGGAAAAAATACACAATAACCAACTACAATTAACTTAATTGAAATCTACATGGTTGTCTGAAAAAAAAACAAAGCAATACAATACGTAATGTTTCATATTTTTCAGTTTTTTACCTCCTTCGAGAATCTTATTATTCATGCATAAATCTGCTTTAAGAAGAACAAAGATGCGAGCAGGAAAATCGAACCAATTTTCCCAGCATACATTTGACTTTAATACTTTTTAATAATTATAATAATAATTTGACCGTTTGATACTTGCATCATAGCATGCTTTCGAAGTCTTCTGTATTTATTTGTTGTTTCGCTGAAAATTAGATTGATAGAACATGTTATATTGTAAACTCTATCAGTATAATAATATTGGATACCCCCTATTTCAAGTTTAGGCTTTAAAATCAATCGGAAGTAGTAACCCGAAAGTCTTACGACAAATTTTGTATCCCAGCGTCATCTATGCGTAGCTTGGACAGGTTGACCAAGTAATAAATGACGTGCGCAAAAAAAAAAAAAAAAAACTGACTGACTGACCCTGAATAATTTTTGATTTAATGATCGGATCTTCGCGTTCTAGGACTCAATATTAATGGTTCGAGGGGTTGATCTCAAATATGCTAATTATAACTGTCGTCGAACAGCATACCCAATTTTGGGCTCACGACTACTAATGTTCAACTCCGTAGTCTTGTAATTTTGAACCCAACCCAGAAGACAAGAAAACTCCTGTATCTGTACCCCCAACGCTATGATTTATTATGAGAACATGGAGGACTTTGTGACTTGACAAATTTAACGTGCATAAGTTACCTTTTACTACATGGGGAGTCATCGATCGGTGGGGATCGAACCCACGACTTCTTGGACATGGGTCCAGTGCCCTACCAACCAGGCTACCTCGGCCTTTAACACATGCTAATTAATGCAGACGAAATTTAAATACTTTAATACGCATTATACGTAGATCTATAGTAGAAATATAGAAATATCTTTTAAAACTCATTCGCATAAAAAGTTAAAGACACTTTACGATTTTAAGAAATAATGGTTATTCAGGAGATAAAAATTCATCTAAAGGTAGGAGTACTTTGAAGAGAATGAAAACACTCACTTGCCTGTTATTCTAATTTACTAAACTTTCCCTGAAATTATGATTTCAGGAAAGATTTAGGAAAAATTATGGTATTTGTAGGGGTTACTATACACCCTCAGAGGAGGGAAATTTTTTAGTCTTCTATTCCCAGATCTCAACATAATTTCAAAATATTTCATATCATAACATGAAAAATATAATCAATAATAATTATATTTTTCTCAATTTTCCGTTGAAATACTGATACATTTTCTGGAAATATGTACTGACGAAAACTTTGATTTTATTGCAGTTACATATTTTCTAGGAAGTTGCTTGTGATTTTCACACATGACCTCACAAATTTTCTAACAAAAAAAAAGAAAGAAAAAAACTATGAAAAAAAAGATACGCAAAAAAGAAAGACCTCTCAGTTTTTTTCTCGAAAAAAAGCTTGTTCGATAAATGCGGATTCATGTTCAGCCTCCCACAAATATACAGTATACTCTCGATATCTCAAAGTTGAAGGGACGATTTAAAAAAAATTTTAAGCCAGCGAGTTTTCGAGATAACAAATTCAGAACTAAATATGTTCTAAAAAGTAGAAAATATATTCTAAAATCTACTCTAAATAGTTGAGTCATGAAACATAAGAATAACTACTATTTAATATGAATGTAATGAAAGTTGACTATAAGTCTAAATATAACAATGCTAATTTTATTTTTAAAAGTTAAGTCAAAATATAATTATAGATAAAATAGAAAAGGTTTAGTGTAATTTGTGATTTTTCCAAAAAAAGAAGAAAAAAATGTAACTTATTTTGAAAAAAAATTGACATAACAAGGTTTTGAGAAGAAACTCTTCAACATAGGAAGTCATATTAACATTAGATTTATATGGCATGCCAAGGGAAAAAAAATAAAAAATTTTTTTGACTTAACAAAGTTTTAGTGAAATTGAAGTTCGAGATTATACTGTACGAAAATTAAAACTGCTATTTTTTTTCATCTGGATTAAGTTTTCGGTGAAGTAAAAAAGAACTTTACTCTAAATAATATAAAATTATAGGATTGAGCACTGCTGCAAAATAAATAATGAAAAATAAACTTATTACTTATAATCGAAATAAAAACATCTTTAAAATGTAATAAAACAGTTTTAAAAAATCCTGCGAAATTAACGCAAAAATATGAAACTGCAGAAATTACCACGGACACTATCTGTGTCTAAGAATATTTCGTAGGAAATTTAAAATGGCCGATTAATGTATTTATATTAATGCTGTCAATGAAGTAATGAAGGAGTAAGAGAATTGAAATTTAAAATGCTGGAGAAATCTATATTAATGCTGAAAATAAAGTAAGGAAGGAATAAGATCGAATTGAAATTTAAAATGGCGGAGTAGTGTATTTCAAATTTCAATTTTGAAAATAATAAATTAATTAAAGAAAAATAATTACGAATAATTAATTAATGAAGGCGTAAGCTTGAATTGAAATTTAAAATAGCGAAGTATAGCAAAATTTATATTAATGCTGTCAATGAAGAAACGAAGGATTAAAAGAATTGAAATTTAAAATGCTGGAGTAATCTATATTAATGCTGTCAATAAAGTAATGAAGGAAGAAGATCGAATTGAAATTTAAAATGCCAGAGCAGTGTATTTTAAATTTCAAATATTGAAATTAATTAATGATTAATTAATTAAAAATAGTTAATAACTAATGAAGGCGTAAGATTAAATTGAAATTTAAAATAGCAGAGTAATGAATTAATATTCAAAATAGCGGAATAATGTATTTATATTAATGTTGTAAATGAAGTAATGAAGGAGTAAGATATAATTTATATTAATAAAGTGATATAGTATTGAGATATTACTGAAGTTAATGAAATAATATATTTATATTAATGAATATAAAATATTAATGTACATATCAATAAAGTTAATGGAGTAATGACAGAAAGCAATTGGTAATTATTTAATGTAGATAATTCTATATCTGATTTTATATAAACTTATATAGCTATATTTTTAAACAACCTTAATTATTCACAATTAATCCAGAATATTTACCCTGCAGTAATCTTTCGAAACATGAAACCCAATTTCAAGGACAAATAACTTTTGTAATTCATGCATTTTTTTAAATCATGAAATTATAACTACAATCAATACGTTTTGAAAGGTATCTCAGTAATACACCGTACTGTATAAAAACTCAATAATATACGGAAAATAAACCACCTGAAAAAAAGTACCGGAAGCACTAACTATTTTGTAAATTCAACTTTCAAATCAGGCTATCTGAATAAGTTAATCAATCCAAAGTAAGTTACTAAATCAATAAAGTAACTAAATAATTATCTAAACGTATTTAGATATATCTTAAATTAAAATATAAATATTATTTAAAGTTTACGAAAATAACCAGTTTCTTCCGCATTCTATATAGCAAATTAATTAAGACTTATACAGTTCTAAACTTCAATAATTGCACTCATTATATTGTACATAAAAATAACTCGAGCTGTTATTTCTTCAAAAATTGTATTAAGTCAAAATACTTTTACCTTTTTTTGTTAATATTTTTTATTCAAAAGATTAAGCCCCTGAGAGAATTGATTAACTATTAATAACAGTACATCATATAATTGTATTTAAAATTGAAAACTCCACTCAGTCAATTTCAAATTGAATTTTGTATCAGAATATTGTTTTTTAAATATCTAATTATGATCGATTCATTATAATTATGGATTCAAAGAAACGAATCGAACATTTCTTTTTTCTAATTAAAAACGATCTTTTTAAAGAATTTTAAAATATTTAATTCATAAATATTTCAAACATTGCAAGGATTTTAAACAGAGGTTTACAATCCAAAGCTTGTTTTAAGAGGTTACCGATTTTTAATTAATAGAGAGATAAAAAATGCTTTGTTTATTTATAAATTACTTTATTTGAATGTTTGTTTGAAAAAATGCTATTGCAATAGTATTATTTTAATCTCCTAAACTGAATACAGTATTAGACATATCCTGAATTCGGGACAAAATCGACAGTTGCGATAGTTTTTAAAATTTATCACACTCTTGAAAGCTATAAAATAATCTTCTAGGTATTTTTTCAGAAATTCAAAAAAAAAGTAAAAACTGAAAATATCTATTATTGCACGGTAGTGTATATTTGAATTTCCTTAGTTTTATTTCATAGCTGTTTTATTTGTGATAAAATGTTAAGTGCTTCGATGAACACAAATCTATATTTTAGAAACATTCAAAATAAAGTTTTTTCGTAAACACTTGTCTTTGCTAGTTTTAAATTTTTTTGTCAAAAGTTAAACATTTGAAAAGGTGATTAAATTTCATAAAAGATTATCCTGATTCAGCACAGTAGAATTAAATAATTAAAATACAATTTTATTATTGCAAGTGAAAAATGTGGTATCGAACGAAAAGCGAACACTTTTAAAATTTACTAAAATGGGTGTCTTGGGATATTCATCCACTTTTAGATGCACCTGGATAATTTTTTGTTTTCCGCACATGTTCCGTATACTTCTCAATTACTCTCATCTGACGCAGTTATTATTATTATTTTTTAAATCTTAAAGCAATAATTTCGTTATCAGTTTTTTTCAGTTCAACTTTCAGTATCAATTTTTTAAAAATATTTAAGTTATAGCAAAAGTGGCACTAGACCTAGTCTATATTTCGGACATTTACCAAAGGTCTAGTCATACTAGGTCTGGTTAAGTTCCATTGCCCGGTATACATTTGCCTGGCATATCCTACTCAGATGTTTTTTCAAGGTCAAGTGCCACTGCCCGGTATACCCTACACTGATGTTTTTTTAACGTTCAGTGCCACTGCCCGGTATACCCTACACTGATGTTTTTTCAAGGTCAAGTGCCACTGCCCGGTATACATTTGCCTGGTATACCCTACACTGATATTTTTTTAAAGTCAAGTGCCATTGCCCGGTATATATTTGCCCGATACTCCAAACACTGATGTTTGTTCTAATCTATCGTCAGCAAGTATTAAAATATCGAATAAATGTAATTATATCCACGAATAAATTAATATCAAATCGGATGTAATAAATATTTCGGACATTCACCAAAGCGACTAATTTAATTGTCAACATTCACCGGTGAAAGTCAACAACCACCGATTTCGGTCATTCACAGTAACATGCACATCATTTGCATAATAACCTCATCAGGACGATTATTTCATACTTTGCCTAAATAGCATCCGGCATTTCAAAAAATAAAAATAATTGGTTTTGTTGGCGATGATCTCACAAGGCGATAAAGAATCATGCATAGTAGAGGTAAGGAAGATATTAACCTCGAAGGAAAAGTGGATGAATACCTAAGGGACCAAAATGAATACCAAGGGATGAATACCAAGGAACCTAAAAGGGATTTCTTTTAGATATTTATATGCTACATTTGCTGTAATTCATGGTTACTTGTCAATCTTTAATCATTTTTTTTTCAAAATGTTACTTTAAGACTACCTATGTGTAGTTTTTCTACATTGTCAAGAATTCTACAAAAAATTGCAGACCTCGCAATCATGAATCAACATACGTACAATTAAATTGCGTAATTAATTTATACTGAAATGAGTGACGAAAAAGATGCTGTTCCTAGTCCTTTTTAATTCCTAGCATGTGACTGCATTCAATCGCAATAATTTTCCTAATTTTGCTGCAAATAATCAATAAATACATTTTAATAATAAGCACACTCAAAAAATTTCTAAAGAAATTCCATATTTAATTTACTTTATGTTTTATAAAATGCTGTGAGTAAAGGTGATTAAAAATATTACGAAATAACTCTAGAATACTGATTTTTTAATTACAATAAAAAAATCTTGAGAAGTAATCGCAAAAGTAAAAAAATTTGAATCTCATCTACTTCTTGTTTTGGAAAATCATTAGATTGTGTATATAATAAATTCTGTGAAAAAAAAGTTCCTTATTTTACGTTTTATAAAATGGTGTGTACAAAAACTAGACTCCAGAATATGACGAAATGGCGCCAATGAGAGTTAAGCACATCATGACTATCAACTCCTAAGGAAAGAAATATATAGATGGATAAGCGTTCACTCCCACAACTTGTGACTGTAGATCCCGTGTGCCTTTCGATTTAAAAGGATTCTCCAGCAAATATGTACAATTCATACAATAGATAAGAAAACAAATACATACAATACAATACATTCAGTGGATGACCTAGGGCCAAATCACATCGGACAGTGAGGACTATTCAATCGATGCACAATAGGTCATCAACAGTACGCACAGTACGCAAAAAAAAAAAAAAACAATTTCACTTACCAAAGTCAAAGATGACCCAGCTCCACACAATAGAGAGCAGTCTTAGTTAACTCAACATCTCATGCAGGAAGGGTGTTGATGCAATATCCATACTGCTATCAATCAGAATCAGGTGCTGGAAGAAGTAGCTAAAAAAGAATTAATAAAATTTATCACTTGACGATAAATTGTCCTAGTAATTATACACAAACTGCAAACCGTTATTAAAACAAGTTAAAAAAATCTAAAGTGTCAAATTACAAATAATTCAAGTCCTGAAAAAAAGATTAAAAAAAATATTAATGAAATTCTACATCCATGAACGGACATGGTCACTAATCTACACGAATTTCAAATTCATTTAAGAATAACTAGTGGGCTGCGCCCCCTGCTCGCTAACGCGCTAACCCCCCGAAAATTGCTACGCAATCTTATATGGTTTGCTTCGCAAACAAAGCTCGCTTTGCTCGCTACTAACTTAGGTACACTGCAAATGCACAAAATTCTAAGAATTCAAAACAATCATTCAAATCCATATAAAAAAAATTTTCTTCAAAATTACATCTTCTGAGTAAATACTAAGTCATTAAAATATATTTGAATTCAAATAAATGACATGTAATTCGTTAAATCTATTAGAAATGTGCTATAGTATAAAATCTTAAGATATTGTAAATGCGACAATAAAGGAAGATCAACCTTGCCTTTCTGACAGCAAATACCATATTCATTGCTACTTCCTGTCTTCTCTAACATAAAATGCTTAGCATGACAAAAGTTACAAATAAAAGTCATAGATCCAATAGTAAAGGGGTCACAATCGTCATGAACAGTCAATGCAGATTTGTAAAAATCTCGAATTTGTAGAGGTGGCGATTCCCTTCGGCGAGAAATGCTTTCCCGTTTAGAATTCCGCCATTCATTTCTCTGACGTCTGCCAGAGATATTTCGACGCCTGATAGCAGGCATTTTATTTAGGCAGCAGACACTAAATAAATATAAATAGAACTAAATAACTAAGATATCGTTTTAAATCTCAAATCAAAATAATTGTTTGTAGAAAGTTTGTTTTGGTTTGAATATTCGCACGATGCCATTGCCATTCTATTGTAACGAAACAAAAAATTTATCATGAAACTAAAAATTTATCAAAGGAACTAAAGATATTGAATTCTTTTTTTAAGAAATTCAGTTCCGTTTTTTTTTATCCACTCTTATTTTTGTTTATCAACAATCTATTAATTCAGAAATGCTTTAAATCAAACGATGCTTACGGAAACAATGCTTATGCGAACCACCCGAAAATTGATTTGCTGAATTCTCATTAATTGAAACTAAATTATTAATTTTATTAATTAATTAAAGGAAATTTTCATAATTTAAGAACTCATTGCACATCTACATAAAAATACCTTTAAAACGACACCTTATTTGTTGAATTCTGTTGGGAGTTTTTAGCGAGACAAAATATTGCTAGCCTATTAATATATAGATTTAAAAATGAAATAATTTAAAACAATCAAGTAATCAAATAATCAAGTATAATTTAAAGCTGTGTATACGTAGCATTTAGTAATATATTATAAATATCTTTCGAAATGATTTCTTTCACTTCTACGATTAGAAAAAGCTGTAATCTTAAAAAAATAAAAAATTATTATATTTATTTCCTTTTTCTCTGTCAAAAAAAATTTTACATTTTCTAGACTACGGAAATTTTTCTTAGAAAAAAGAATTTGAAGTTTTGAAGACAAAACTTACCTTCGGGTTAAAAACAACTAAGATTTCCACAAAACAACATCGAAAGAAGTTACTATTTAAATTGTTGCTTTAAAGCAAAAAACAATTCAAAAGATATACGTTATTTATCGTTTGATTCAAATTACGAAAGAAAGAAAACAGAATACTGACCTTAGCAAATTAATTAAAGAGACCGTTTAAATACCTCCTAGTAAACGGCAAGAAGTCCACCGCAGCAAAAAAATTAACAACATAAAAGCAACACTAGGCAGGATCAAGAAAGCGGGAAAATAATTTTTCGAAGTGATCACAGTAAAAATAAGTTGAGTTGTATTAGGGATGATGAAAGGGATCTTGGGTATTCACTTTTAACCTCTGTGCCACGGTGAAAATGATGACCGTGAAACAACTTTCACTTTATTTCTTACATGCAGGACCCTGCAGAATACCGAAAAACACATTTAAAAATAATATAAGGAAAAATAGACGAAATAAAAAGGAAAAAAAAATTGAAAAATTGCCCGCCCCTGAGATTCTTACCTGGGACCACTTGCTACAGCCACAAGTTGACAGTCCAACGCTCTACCAAACAGGCCACTGTTTCACATCAGGCCTGCAACAACTTTCCTTCAAAAGCCTAGACTAAATAAAATGTTTATTTTATTTTTTTATTATTATTCCATTATGTGCTCTTTAACAAAGAAAGATGCTCGATTTTACATTAAGAACACATCACCCATGCTAGAGTAAATGAAATGTTGCAAATGGAGTCAAGAAACAGCAAATAAATTGATTTTTCAGGATTTTTCCAGTTTTTTCCCATTTTCCCAATTAAAAAAAATTATTTCTTACATGCAAGACCCTGCAGAATACCGAAAAACACTTTAAAAAATTTATATAATGCAAAAAAGACGGAATAAAAATAAAAAGGAAAAAATTTTGAAAAACTGCCCACCCCTGGGATTCGAACCGGGGACCCCTGGCTCCAGCCACAAGTTGACAGTCCAACGCTCTACCAAACAAGCCACTGTTTCACGTCAGTCCCACAGCAATTTTCCTTCAAAAGCCTTCTCGCGTTCGGCTGCGAATTATACATTCTGGGTCAAACTGCCCCCCCCCCCCTAATTGATCTATCAAAATTTCCTTCTTCAGCCATGGTTGGACCATGGGGGCCTACCTTGGGACAGAGTTTGAAAATTATAATTTAATACCAAGGGGAGCTATGGGGTCTCGAACCCTGAACCTTATTCTCGACATTTGGCTTCTTTTATTATTATTATTATTATTATTATTCCATTATGTAATCTTTAACAAGGAAAGATGCTCGATTTTACATAAAGAACACCTCACCCATGCTAGAGTAAATGAAATGTTGCAAAAGGAGTCGAAAAACAGCAAATAAATTGATTTTTCAGTATCTTTCCAGTTTTTTCCCATTTTCCCAATTAAAAAAAATTATTTCTTACTTGCAGGATCCTGCAGAAAACCGAAAAACACATTAAAACAATAATATAATGTATAATAGAGAAAAAAAATAAAAAGGAAAACATTTTGAAAAATTGCCCGCCCCTGGGATTCGAAACCGGAACCCCTGGCTCAAACCACAAGTTGATATTTCAACGCTCTACCAAACAAACCACTGTTTCACGTCAGGACCGCAACAACTTTCCTTCAAAAGCCTTCTCGCGTGCGGCTGTGAATTATACATTCGGGGGCAAACTGGGCCCCCCCCCTAATTGATCTATAAAAATTTTCTTCGGCAGCCATGGTTAGACCATGCGAGCCTACCTTGGGTCAGAGTTTGAAAATTATAACTTGATACCAAGGGGAGCTAGGGGGTCTCGAAACCTGAACCTCATTCTCGACATTTCTCTTTTTTTTTTTATTTATTATAATTATTCCATTGTTTGTTCTTTAACAAAGAAAGATGCTCGATTTTACACAAAGAACAACTCACCCATGCTAGATTAAATAAAATTTTGCAAAAGGAGTCGAAAAACAGCAAATAAATTGATTTTTCTGGATTTTTCCAGTTTTTTCCCATTTTTGCTATAAAAAAAATTATTTCTTACATGCAAGACACTGCAGAATACCTAAGAACACATTAAAAAAATAATATCATGCAAAATAGATGAAATAAAAATAAAAAGGAAAAAATTTTGAAAAATTGCCCACCCCTGGGATTCGAACCTGAGACCCCTGTCTTCAGCCACAAGTTGACAGTCCAACGCTCTGCCAAACAGGCCACTGTTTCACGTCAGGCCTGCAACAATTTTCCTTCAAAAGCCTTCTCGCGTTTGGCTGTGAATTATACCTTCGAGGGCCCACTGGGCCCCCTCTAATTGACCTATAAAAATATCCATCGGCACCCATGGTTGGATTATAGGGGCCTACCTTGGGTCAGAGTTTGAAAATCATAACTTAATACCAAGGAGAGCTAGGGGGTCTCGAATCCTGAACCATATTCTCGACATTTCGCTTCTTTTTTTTCTTTTTTTTTTTATTATTATTCCATTATGTGTTCTTTGACAAAGAAAGATGCTCGATTTTACATTAAGAAAACCTCACCCATGCTAGAGTAAATGAAATGTTGCAAAAGGAGTCGAGAAACAGCAAATAAATTGATTTTTCAGGATTTTTCCAGTTTTTTTACATTTTCCCAATTAAAAATAAATTATTTCTTACATACAGGACCCTGCAGAATAGCGAAAAACGCATTAAAAAATATAATAATGCAAAATAGACGAAATAAAAATAAAAAGGAAAACATTTTGAAAAATTCCCCGCCCCTGGGATTCGAACCCGGGACCCCCGGCTCAAACCACATGTTGATATTTCAACGCTCTACCAAACAAACCTCTGTTTCACGTCAGAACTGCAACAACTTTCCTTCAAAAGCCTTCTCGCGCTCGACTGTGAATTATACATTCGGGGGCAAACTGGGCCCCCCCTAATTGATCTATAAAAATTTTCTTCGGCAGCCATGGTAAGACCATGGGAGCCTACCTTGGGTTAGAGTTTGAAAATTATAACTTAATACCTAGGGGGTTTCGAAGCCTGAACCTCATTCTCGACATTTCGCTTCTTTTTTTTTATTGTTCCATTGTTTGTTCTTTAACAAAGAAAGATGCTCGATTTTACACAAAAAACACCTCACCCATGATAGACTAAATAAAATGTTGCAAAAGGAGTCGAAAAACGGCAAATAAATTGATTTTTCAGGATTTTTCCAGTTTTTTCCCATTTTCCCAATTAAAAAGAATTATTTCTTACATGCAAGACCCTGCAGAATACCGAAAAACACTTTAAAAAATTTATATAATGCAAAAAACACGAAATAAAAATAAAAAGGAAAAAATTTTGAAAAATTGCCCGCCTCTGGGATTCGAACCCAGGACGCCTAGCTCTATCCAAAAGTTGACAGTACAACGCTCTACCAAACAGGCCACTGTTTCACGTCAGGCTTGCAACAACTTTCCTTCAAAAGCCTTCTCGCGTTCGAGTGTGAATTTTACCTTCGGGGATCCACTAGGCCGCCCCCTAATTGATCTATAAAAATTTCCTTCGGCAGCCATGGTTGGACCATGGGGGCCTACCTTGGGTCAGAGTTTGAAAATTATAACTTAATACCAAGGGGAACTAGGAGGTCTCGAACCCTGAACCTTATTCTCGACATTTGGCTTCTTTTATTATTATTATTCCATTATGTAATCTTTAACAAAGAAAGATGCTCGATTTTACATAAAGAACACCTCACCCATGCTAGATTACATGAAATGTTGCAAAAGGAGTCGAAAAACAGCAAATAAATTAATTTTTCAGGATCTTTCCAGTTTTTTCCCATATTCCCAATTAAAAAAAATTATTTCTTACATGCAGGATCCTGCAGAAAACCGAAAAACACATTAAAACAATAATATAATGCATAATAGACGAAATAAAAATAAAAAGGAAAAAATTTTGAAAAATTGCCCGCCACTGGGATTCGAACCCAGGACGCCTAGCTCTATCCAAAAGTTGACAGTCCAACGCTCTACCAAACAGGCCACTGTTTCACGTCAGGCTTGCAACAACTTTCCTTCAAAAGCCTTCTCGCGTTCGAGTGTGAATTTTACCTTCGGGGATCCACTGGGCCGCCCCCTAATTGATCTATAAAAATTTCCTTCGGCAGCCATGGTTGGACCATGAGGCCTATCTTGGGTCAGAGTTTGAAAATTATAACTTAATACCAACAGGAGCGAGGGGGACTCGAATCCTGATCTTCATTCTCGACATTTCGCTCCTTTTTTTGAATTATTATTCCATTGTTTGTTCTTTAACAAAGAAAAATGCTTGATTTTACACAAAAAACACCTCACCCATGTTAGACTAAATAAAATGTTTTAAAAGGAGTCGAAAAACAGCAAATAAATGGATTTTTCAGAATTTTTCCAGTTTTTCCCATTTTACCAATAAAAAAAATTTTTTTTACATGCAAGACACGGCAGAATACCGAAAAACACATTCAAAAAATAATATAATGCAAAATAGACGAAATAAAAATAAAAAGGAAAAATTTTTGAAAGATTTCCCGCACCTGGGATTCGAACCCGGGATCCCTGGCTCCAGGCATAAGTTGAGAATCCAACACTCTACCAAACAGGCCACTGTTTCACGTCAGGCCTGCAACAACTTTCCTTCAAAAGTCTTCTCGCGTTCGGCTGTGAATTATACCTTCAAGGGCACACCACCCCCCCTAATTGACCTATAAAAATTTACTTCGGCAGCCATGGTTGGACCATGAGGTCCTACCTTGGGCCAGAATTTGAAAATTATAACTTAATACCAAGGAGAGCTAGGGAGTCTCGAAGCCTGAACCTCATTCTCGACATTTCGCTTCTTTTTTTTTATTATTATTATTCCATTGTTTGTTCTTTAACAAAGAAAGATGCTCGATTTTACACAAAGAACACCTCACCCATGCTAGATTAAATAAAATTTTGCAAAAGGAGTCGAAAAACAGCAAATAAATTGATTTTTCTGGTTTTTCCAGTTTTTTACCATTTTCGCTATAAAAAAAATTATTTCTTACATGCAAGACACTGCAGAATACCTAAAAACACATTAAAAAAATAATAAATGCAAAATAGATGAAATAAAAATAAAAAGGAAAAAAATTTGAAAAATTTCCCCCCCCCCTGGGATTTGAACCCGAGACCCCTGTCTTCAGCCACAAGTTGACAGTCCAACGCTCTACTAAACAGGCCACCGTATCACGTCAGGCCTGCAACAATTTTCCTTCAAAAGCCTTCTCGCGTTTAGCTGTGAATTATACCTTCGAGGGCCCACTGGGCCCCTTCTAATTGACCTATAAAAATTTCCATCGGCACCCATGGTTGGACCATAGGGGCCTACC
Source organism: Parasteatoda lunata (assembly GCA_949128135.1). Taxonomy (NCBI): domain Eukaryota; kingdom Metazoa; phylum Arthropoda; class Arachnida; order Araneae; family Theridiidae; genus Parasteatoda; species Parasteatoda lunata. The sequence goes on along the minus strand of CASBRV010000308.1, from coordinate 718,368 downwards.
TTGGGTCAGAGTTTGAAAATTATAACTTAATACCAAGGAGAGCTAGGGGGTCTCGAAGCCTGAACCATATTCTCGACATTTCGCTTCTTTTTTTCTTATTTTTTTATTATTATTCCATTATGTGTTCTTGCACAAAGAAAGATGCTCGATTTCTCATTAAGAACACCTCACCCATGCTAGAGTAAATGAAATGTTGCAAAAGGAGTCGAGAAACAGCAAATAAATTGATTTTTCAGGATTTTTCCAGTTTTTTCCCATTTTCCCAATTAAAAATAATATATTTCTTACATACAGGACCCTGCAGAATAGCGAAAAACGCATTAAAAAATATAATAATGCAAAATAGACGAAATAAAAATAAAAAGGAAAACATTTTGAAAAATTGCCCGCCCCTGGGATTCGAGCCCGGGAACCCTGGCTTAAACCGCAAGTCGATATTTCAACGCTCTACCAAACAAACTACTGTTTCACAACAGGACTGCAACAAATTTCCTTCAAAAGCCTTCTCGCGTTCGGCTGTGAATTATACATTCGGGGGCAAACTGGGCCCCCCTTAAATGATCTATAAAAATTTTATTCGGCAGCCATGGTTAGACCATGGGAGCCTACCTTGGGTCAGAGTTTGAAAATTATAACTTAATACCAAGGGGAGCTAGGGGGTCTCGAAGCCTGAACCTCATTCTCGACATTTCGCATCTTTTTTTTTATTATTCCATTGTTTGTTCTTTAACAAAGAAAGTTGCTCGATTTTACACAAAAAATCACTCACCCATGTTAGACTAAATAAAATGTTGCAAAAGGAGTCGAAAAACGGCAAATAAATTGATTTTTCAGGATTTTTCCAGTTTTTTCCCATTTTCCCAATTAAAAAAAATTATTTCTTACATGCAAGTCCCTGCAGAATACCGAAATACACTTTAAAAAATTTATATAATGCAAAAAAGACGAAATAAAAATAAAAAGGAAAAGAATTTTGAAAAATTGCCCACCCCTGGGATTCGAATCGGTGACCCCTGGCTCCAGCCACAATTTGACAGTCCAACGCTCTGCCAAACAGGCCACTGTTTCACGTCAGGCCTGCAACAACTTTCCTTCAAGAGTCTTCTTGCGTTCGGCTGTGAATTATACCTACAAGGGAACCCCCCCCTAATTGACCTATAAAAATTTACTTCTGCAGCCATGGTTGGACCATGAGGTCATACCTTGGGCCAGAATTTGAAAATTATAACTTAATACCAAGGAGAGCTAGGGGGTCTCGAAGCCTGAACCTCATTCTGGACATTTCGCTTTATTATTATTATTATTATTCTATTATGTGTTCTTTAACAAAGAAAAATGCTCGATTTTACATAAAGAACACTTCACCCATGCTAGACCAAAGAAAATTTTGCAAAAGGAGTCGAAAAACAGCGAATAAATTGATTTTTCAGGAGTTTTCCAATTTTTTCCCATTTTCCCAATTAAAAAATTTTTTTCTTACATCCAGGATTCCCTGCAGAATACCGAAAAACGCATTAAAAAAATAATATAATGCAAAATAGACGAAATAAAAAGGAAAAAATTTTGAAAAATTGCCCGCCACTGGGAATCGAACCCGGGACCCCTTGCACCAGCCACAAGCTGACAGTCCAACGCTCTACCAACCAGGCCACTGTTTCATGTCAGGCCTTCAAACCCTTTCCTTCAAAAGCCTTCTCGCGTTCGGCTGTGAATTATACCTTCGAGGGCCCACTGGGCCCCCCCTAATTGACCTATAAAACTTTTCTTCATCAGCCATGGTTGGATCATGGGGTCCTACCTTAGGCCAGAATTTGAAAATTATAACTTAATACCAAGTAGAGCTAAGGGGTCTCGAAACCTGAACCTCATTCTCGACATTTCGCTTCTTTTTTTTATTTTTTTATTATTATTCCATTATGTGTTCTTTAACAAAGAAAGATGCTCGATTTTACATTAGGAAAACCTCACCCATGCTAGAGTAAATGAAATGTTGCAAAAGGAGTCGAGAAACAGCAAATAAATTGATTTTTCAGGATTTTTCCAGTTTTTTCCCATTTTCCCAATTAAAAATAAATTATTTCTTACATACAGGACCCTGCAGAATAGCGAAAAACGCATTAAAAAAATATAATAATGCAAAATAGACGAAATAAAAATAAAAAGGAAAACATTTTGAAAAATTGCCCGCCCCTGGGATTCGAACCCGGGACCCCTGGCTCAAACCACAAGTTGATATTTCAACGCTCTACCAAACAAACCTCTGTTTCACGTCAGAACTGCAACAACTTTCCTTCAAAAGACTTCTCGCGTTCGACTGTGAATTATACATTCGGGGGCAAACTGGGCCCCCCCTAATTGATCTATAAAAATTTTCTTCGGCAGCCATGGTTGGATCATGGGGTCCTACCTTAGGCCAGAGTTTGAAAATTATAACTTAATACCAACAGGAGCGAGGGGGACTCGAATCCTGATCCTCATTCTCGACATTTCGCTCCTTTTTTTTTATTATTATTCCATTGTTTGTTCTTTAACAAAGAAAAATGCTTGATTTTACACAAAAAACACCTCACCCATGTTAGACTAAATAAAATGTTTTAAAAGGAGTCGAAAAACAGCAAATAAATGGATTTTTCAGAATTTTTCCAGTTTTTTCCCATTTTACCAATAAAAAAAATTTTTTTTACATGCAAGACACGGCAGAATACCGAAAAACACATTCAAAAAATAATATAATGCAAAATAGACGAAATAAAAATAAAAAGGAAAAATTTTTTAAAGATTTCCCGCACCTGGGATTCGAACCCGGGATCCCTGGCTCCAGGCACAAGTTGACAATCCAACACTCTACCAAACAGGCCACTGTTTCACGTCAGGCCTGCAACAACTTTCCTTCAAAAGTCTTCTCGCGTTCGGCTGTGAATTATACCTTCAAGGGCACACCCCCCCCCTAATTGACCTATAAAAATTTACTTCGGCAGCCATGGTTGGACCATGAGGTCCTACCTTGGGCCAGAATTTGAAAATTATAACTTAATACCAAGGAGAGCTAGGGAATCTCGAAGCCTGAACCTCATTCTCGACATTTCGCTTCTTTTTTTTTATTATTATTATTCCATTGTTTGTTCTTTAACAAAGAAAGATGCTCGATTTTACACAAAGAACACCTCACCCATGCTAGAGTAAATGAAATGTTGCAAAAGGAGTCGAGAAACAGCAAATAAATTGATTTTTCAGGATTTTTCCAGTTTTTTCCCATTTTCCCAATTAAAAATAAATTATTTCTTACATACAGGACCCTGCAGAATAGCGAAAAACGCATTAAAAATTATAATAATGCAAAATAGACGAAATAAAAATAAAAAGGAAAACATTTTGAAAAATTGCCCGCCCCTGGGATTCGAACCCGGGACCCCTGGCTCAAACCACAAGTTGATATTCCAACGCTCTACCAAACATACCTCTGTTTCACGTCAGGACTGCAAAAACTTTCCTTCAAAAGCCTTCTCGCGTTCGGCTGTGAATTATACATTCGGGGGCAAACTGGGCCCCCCCTAATTGATCTATAAAAATTTTCTTCGGCAGCCATGGTTAGACCATGGGAGCCTACCTTGGGTCAGAGTTTGAAAATTATAACTTAATACCAAGGGGAGCTAGGGGGTCTCGAAGCCTGAACCTCATTCTCGACATTTCGCTTCTTTTTTTTTATTATTCCATTGTTTGTTCTTTAACAAAGAAAGATGCTCGATTTTACACAAAAAACACCTCACCCATGTTAGACTAAATAAAATGTTGCAAAAGGAGTCGAAAAACGGCAAAAAATTGATTTTTCAGGATTTTTCCAGTTTTTTCCCATTTTCCCAATTAAAAAAAATATTTCTTACATGCAAGACACTGCAGAATTCCGAAAAACACTTTAAAAGATTTATATAATGCAAAAAAGACGAAATAAAAATAAAATAGAAAAAACTTTGAAAAATTGCCCACCCCCTGGATTCGAACCGGGGACCTCTGGCTCCAGCCACAAGTTGACAGTCCAACGCTCTACCAGACAAGCCACTGTTTCACGTCAGGCCCGCAGAAATTTTCCTTCAAAAGCCTTCTCGCGTTCGGTTGTGAATTATACATTCTGGGGCAAACTGGGCCCCCCCTAATTGATCTATAAAAATTTCCTTCAGCAGCCATGGTTAGACCATAGGGGCCTACCTTGGGTCAGAGTTTGAAAATTATAACTTAATACCAAGGGGAACTAGGAGGTCTCGAACCCTGAACCTTATTCTCGACATTTGGCTTCTTTTATTATTATTATTATTATTCCATTATGTAATCTTTAACAAAGAAAGATGCTCGATTTTACATAAAGAACACCTCACCCATGCTAGAGAAAATGAAATGTTGCAAAAGGATTTGAAAAACAGTAAATAAATTGATTTGTCAGGATCTTTCCAGTTTTTTCCCATTTTCCCAATTAAAAAAAATTATTTCTTACATGCAGGATCCTGCAGAAAACCGAAAAACACATTAAAACAATAATATAATGCATAATAGACGAAATAAAAATAAAAAGGTAAAAATTTTGAAAAATTGCCCGCCTCTGGGATTCGAACCCAGGACGCCTAGCTCTATCCACAAGTTGACAGTCCAACGCTCTACCAAACAGGACACCGTTTCACGTCAGGCTTGCAACAACTTTCTTTCAAAAGCCTTCTCGCGTTCGAGTGTGAATTTTACCTTCGGGGACCCACTGGGACCCCCTAATTGATCTATAAAAATTTCCATCAGCAGCCATGGTTGGACCATGGGGGCCTATCTTGGGTCCTAGTTTGAAAATTATAACTTAATACCAAGAGGAGCTAGGGGGACTCGTATCCTGATCCTCATTCTCGACATTTCGCTTCTTTTTTTTAATTATTATTCCATTGTTTGTTCTTTAACAAAGAAAGATGCTTGATTTTACACAAAAAACACCTCACGCATGTTAGACTGAATAAAATGTTTTAAAAGGAGTCGAAAAACAGCAAATAAATGGATTTTTCCTGTTTTTTCCCATTTTTCCAATAAAAAATTTTTTTTTTACATGCAAGACCCTGCAGATTACCGAAAAACACATTCAAAAAATAATATAATGCAAAATAGACGAAATAAAAATAAAAAAAAAAAAATTTTTGAAAGATTTCCCGCACCTGGGATTCGAACACGGGATCCCTGGCTCCAGGCACAAGTTGACAATCCAACACTCTACCAAACAGGCCACTGTTTCACGTCAGGCCAGCAACAACTTTCCTTCAAAAGTCTTATCGCGTTCGGCTGTGAATTATACCTTCAAGGGCACACCACTCCCCCCCCCTACTTGACCTATAAAAATTTACTTCGGCAGCCATGGTTGGACCATGAGGTCCTACCTTGGGCCAGAATTTGAAAATTATAACTTAATACCAAGGAGAGCTAGGGGGTCTCGAAGCCTGAACCTCATTCTCGACATTTCGCTTTATTATTATTATTATTATTCTATTATGTGTTCTTTAACAAAGATAAATGCCCCATTTTTCATAAAGAACACTTCACCCATGCTAGACCAAAGAAAATGTTGCAAAAGGAGTCGAAAAACAGCGAATAAATTGATTTTTCAGGATTTTTCCTGTTTTTTCCCATTTTCCCAATAAAAAAATTTTTTTCTTACATCCAGGATTCCCTGCAGAATACCGAAAAACGCATTAAAAAAATTATATAATGCAAAATATACGAAATAAAAATAAAAAGGAAAACATTTTGAAAAATTGCCCGCCCCTTGGATTCGAAATCGGGACCCCTGGCTCAAACCCCAAGTTGATATTTCAACGCTCTACCAAACAAACCACTGTTTCACGTCAGGACCGCAACAACTTTCCTTCAAAAGCCTTCTCGCGTTCGAGTGTGAATTTTACCTTCGGGGACCCACTGGGACCCCCTAATTGATCTATAAAAATTTCCATCGGCAGCCATGGTTGGACCATGGGGGCCTATCTTGGGTCCTAGTTTGAAAATTATAACTTAATACCAAGAGGAGCTAGGGGGACTCGAATCCTGATCCTCATTCTCGACATTTCGCTTCTTTTTTTTAATTATTATTCCATTGTTTGTTCTTTAACAAAGAAAGATGCTTGATTTTACACAAAAAACACCTCACGCATGTTAGACTGAATAAAATGTTTTAAAAGGAGTCGAAAACAGCAAATAAATGGATTTTTCCTGTTTTTTCCCATTTTTCCAATAAAAATTTTTTTTTTTTACATGCAAGACCCTGCAGAATACCGAAAAACACATTCAAAAAATAATATAATGCAAAATAGACGAAATAAAAATAAAAAGGAAAAATTTTTTGAAAGATTTCCCGCACCTGGGATTCGAACCCGGGATCCCTGGCTCCAGGCACAAGTTGACAATCCAACACTCTACCAAACAGGCCACTGTTTCACGTCAGGCCTGCAACAACTTTCCTTCAAAAGTCTTCTCGCGTTCGGCTGTGAATTATACCTTCAAGGGCACACCACTCCCCCCCCCCTACTTGACCTATAAAAATTTACTTCGGCAGCCATGGTTGGACCATGAGGTCCTACCTTGGGCCAGAATTTGAAAATTATAACTTAATACCAAGGAGAGCTAGGGGGTCTCGAAGCCTGAACCTCATTCTCGACATTTCGCTTTATTATTATTATTATTATTATTATTATTCTATTATGTGTTCTTTAACAAAGAAAAATGCTCGATTTTTCATAAAGAACACTTCACCCATGCTAGACCAAAGAAAATGTTGCAAAAGGAGTCGAAAAACAGCGAATAAATTGATTTTTCAGGATTTTTCCTGTTTTTTCCCATTTTCCCAATAAAAAAATTTTTTTCTTACATCCAGGATTCCCTGCAGAATACCGAAAAACGCATTAAAAAAATTATATAATGCAAAATAGACGAAATAAAAATAAAAAGGAAAAAATTTTGAAAAATTGCTCACCCCAGGGATTTGAATCAGAGACCCCTGTCTTTAGCCACAAGTTGACAGTCCAACACTCTACCAAACAGGCCACTGTTTCACGTGTCAACCAGGTAATATAACACCTTGTTCAATTAAAATATTAAGGGTCAATATTAAGGTCTGATATGAATCCTTTTGTTAACAATGAGAAAAGACTTAAAATTTCTCTGTATTAACGCTTTTCGGAAGGCGAATTTCCTCAAAATAAAGCTTCTCGCGACACTTTTTGAGGTATACATACATAGAAAATTTATTTCTCTTGAAAAAAGACTTAGAATTTCTCCGTATAAAAGCTATTCCGAAGGCGAATTTCTGCGAAATAAGACTTTTCGCATCACTATTTTAGATATACAAAAACAGTAAAATTCGGGGTCACGCTGTGTACCCCCTATGGGGTCTATACTTATTTCCTTTGGTAAGGTACAGTAGCATCTCGTACTATAATACCTGGTCGAATTACAACATTAAAGGTTAATATTAAGGTCTGATAGGAGGCATTTTTCTTAACATTGAAAAATGCACTGTTTTAGATATATATACATAGTAAAGTTCGGGGTCACGCTGTGTACCCCCTATAGGGTCTATAATTATTTCCTTTATTAGGGTACACTAGTACCAGGTAATATATCACCTGGTCAAATTAAAATATTAAGGGTCAATATTAAGGTCTGTTAGGAGGCTTTGTTAACATTGAGAAAAACCCCCTTTTTTCTGCGTATAAAAGTTCTTCAGAAGGCGAATTTCTTCGAAATAAAGCTTCTCGCAACACTTTTGGAGATATACAAAAACAGTAAAATTCGGGGTCACGCTGTGTACCCCCTATGGGATCTATAATTTTTTCCTTTGGTAGGGTACACTAGCACAAGGTAATATAATACCTGGTCCAATTACAACATTAAAGGTTAATATTAAGGTAAGATATGAAGCCTTTTGTTAACAATGAGAAAAGACTTCCTAATTAACATATAAAAATTTCCAACATTACAACATTCCAATTACAACATTAAAGGTTAATATTAAGGTAGGATATGAAGCTTTTTGTTAACAATGAGAAAAGACTTCCTAATTAACATATAAAAATTTCCTTCTGCAGGCATAATTGGACCATAGAGGCCTACCTTGGTACCGAGTTAGAAAATTATAACTTATTATTAAAGGTAGCTAGGAGGTCTCGAAGCCTGTACCTTATTCTTCCAAGGTAGGCCTCTATGGTCCAATCATGCCTGCCGAAGAAAATTTTTATATGTTAATAAAGAGGGCCCCAGTGGGGCCCTAAAGTTCTATGGCATAGGTGACCGAGAAAGGGCTTTTGAAGCGAAATTGTTTCTTTCTTTCCGTACTGCCTTGGTCTGTTAGTAGGACACCTGACTGGTAAGTCGAGGCTGGAGGGAGGGGTCAGGGGTTCGAATCCCAGATGCGGACACTTGTTCAAGAAAATTTCTTTTTTTTTCTTTCTTTTGTTTATTTTACATTCTATTATTTTTTAGATGTGTTTTTCGATATTCCGGAGGGTTTTGCATGTTGGAGATTTTTTTTTTTAATTAGGAAAATGAGAAAAAACTGGAAAAATCTAGGAAAATCAGTTTATTTGCTATTTTTCGACTCCTATTGCAATATTTTAGGTAGTCTATCATGCATAAGGTGTTCTGTGTATAAAAACGAGCATCTTTCTTTGTTAAAGAGCTTTTTTTGGAATAATAATAAAAAAAATTTTAAAAAAGTCGAAATATCGAGAATAAGGTACAGGCTTCGAGACCTCCTAGCTACCCTTAATATTAAGTTATAATTTTCAAACTCGGTCCCAAGGTAGGCCTCTATGGTCCAATCATGCCTGCCGAAGGAAATTTTTATATTTTAATTAGGAGGGCCCCAGTTGGGCCCTAAAGTTCTATTGCATAGGTAACCGAAAAAAGTGCTTTTGAAGCGAAAGGGGGTTCGAATCCCAGCTGCGGACACTTTTCTAAAAAAATTTCTTTTTTTTCTTTCTGTTGTTTATTTTACATTATATTATTTTTTAGATGTGTGTTTCGATATTCCGGAGGGTCTTGCATGTTGGAGTTTATTTTTTAATTAGGAAAATGGGAAAAGACTGGAAAAATCTTAGAAAATCTGTTTATTTGTTATTTTTCGACTCTTTTTGCAACATTTTAGGTAGTCTATCAGGCATAAGTTGTTCTTTGTATAAAATCAAGCATCTTTGTTAAAGAGCACTTTTTTGGAATAATAATAAAAAAAATTAAAAAAAAGTCGAAATGTCGAGAATAAGGTACAGGCTTCGAGACCTCCTAGCTACCTTTAATATTAAGTTATAATTTTCAAACTCGGTCCCAAGGTAGGCATCTAATGTCCAAACATGTCTCTCGAAGGAAATTTTTATATGTTAATTAGAAGGGCCCCAGTGGGGCCCTAAAGGTCTATTGCATAGGTAACCGAGAAAGGGTTTTTGAAGCGAAATTGTTGCTTTCTTTCCGTACTGCCTTGGTCTGGTGGTAGGACACCTGACTGGCAACTCAAGGTTGGAGGGAGAGGTCGGGGGTTCAAATCCCAATTGCGGACACTTTTTCAAAAAAATTTCTTTTTTTCTTTCTTTTGTTTATTTTACATTATATTATTTTTAAGGTGTGTTTTTCGATATTCTGGAGGGTCTTGCATGTTGGAGATTTTTTTTTTAATTAGGAAAATGGGAAAAAACTGGAAAATTCTGGGAATATCAGTTTATTTATTATTTTTCGACTCCTTTTGCAACTTTTTATGTTGTCTCTCATGCTTAAAGTGTTCCGTGTATAAAATCGAGCATCTTTCTTTGTTAATGAGCACTTTTTTGAATAATAATAAATTTTCTTTAAAAAAAGTCGTAATGTCGAGGGAAGGCTCAGGCTTCGACAACTCCTAGGTCCCTTTAATATTAAGTTATAATTTTCAAACTCGGTACCAAGGTAGGCCTCTATGGTCCAATCATGCCTGCCGAAGAAAATTTTTATATGTTAATTAGGAGGGCCCCAGTGGGGCCCTAAATGTCTATTGCATAGGTAACCGAGAAAGGGCTTTTGAAGCGAAATTGTTTCTTTCTTTTCGTACCGCCTTGGTCTGGTGGTAGGGCACCTACCTGACTGGCAAGCGGAGGCAGGAGGAAGGGGTCGGGGGTTCGAATCCCAGCTGCAGACTCTTTTTCAAAAAAATTTCTTTTTTTTCTTTCTTTTGTTTATTTTACATCATATTATTTTTTAGATGTGTTTTTGGATATTCCGGAGGGTCTTGCATGTTGGAGTTTTTTTTTTAATTAGGAAAATGGGAAAAAACTGGAAAAATCTAGGCAAATCTGTTTATTTGTTATTTTTCGACTCTTTTTGCAACATTTTAGGTAGTCTATCAGGCATAAGTTGTTCTTTGTATAAAATCAAGCATCTTTGTTAAAGAGCACTTTTTTGGAATAATAATAAAAAAAATTTAAAAAAAGTCGAAATGTCGAGAATAAGGTACAGGCTTCGAGACCTCCTAGCTACCTTTAATATTAAGTTATAATTTTCAAACTCGGTCCCAAGGTAGGCATCTAATGTCCAAACATGTCTCCCGAAGGAAATTTTTATATTATAATTAGGAGGACCCCAGTGGGGCCCTAAATGTCTATTGCATAGGTAACCGAGAAAGGGCTTTTGAAGCGAAATTGTTGCTTTCTTTCCGTACTGCCTTGGTCTGGTGGTAGGACACCTGACTGGCAACTCAAGGTTGGAGGGAGAGGTCGGGGGTTCAAATCCCAATTGCGGACACTTTTTCAAAAAAATTTCTTTTTTTCTTTCTTTTGTTTATTTTACATTATATTATTTTTAAGGTGTGTTTTTCGATATTCTGGAGGGTCTTGCATGTTGGAGATTTTTTTTTTAATTAGGAAAATGGGAAAAAACTGGAAAATTCTGGGAATATCAGTTTATTTATTATTTTTCGACTCCTTTTGCAACTTTTTATGTTGTCTCTCATGCTTAAAGTGTTCCGTGTATAAAATCGAGCATCTTTCTTTGTTAATGAGCACTTTTTTGAATAATAATAAATTTTCTTTAAAAAAAGTCGTAATGTCGAGGGAAGGCTCAGGCTTCGACAACTCCTAGGTCCCTTTAATATTAAGTTATAATTTTCAAACTCGGTACCAAGGTAGGCCTCTATGGTCCAATCATGCCTGCCGAAGAAAATTTTTATATGTTAATTAGGAGGGCCCCAGTGGGGCCCTAAATGTCTATTGCATAGGTAACCGAGAAAGGGCTTTTGAAGCGAAATTGTTTCTTTCTTTTCGTACCGCCTTGGTCTGGTGGTAGGGCACCTACCTGACTGGCAAGCGGAGGCAGGAGGAAGGGGTCGGGGGTTCGAATCCCAGCTGCAGACTCTTTTTCAAAAAAATTTCTTTTTTTTCTTTCTTTTGTTTATTTTACATTATATTATTTTTTAGATGTGTTTTTGGATATTCCGGAGGGTCTTGCATGTTGGAGTTTTTTTTTTAATTAGGAAAATGGGAAAAAACTGGAAAAATCTAGGCAAATCTGTTTATTTGTTATTTTTCGACTCTTTTTGCAACATTTTAGGTAGTCTATCAGGCATAAGTTGTTCTTTGTATAAAATCAAGCATCTTTGTTAAAGAGCACTTTTTTGGAATAATAATAAAAAAAATTTAAAAAAAGTCGAAATGTCGAGAATAAGGTACAGGCTTCGAGACCTCCTAGCTACCTTTAATATTAAGTTATAATTTTCAAACTCGGTCCCAAGGTAGGCATCTAATGTCCAAACATGTCTCCCGAAGGAAATTTTTTTATGTTAATTAGGAGGACCCCAGTGGGGCCCTAAAGGTCTATTGCATAGGTAACCGAGAAAGGGCTTTTGAAGCGAAATTGTTGCTTTCTTTCCGTACTGCCTTGGTCTGGTGGTAGGACACCTGACTGGCAACTCAAGGTTGGAGGGAGAGGTCGGGGGTTCAAATCCCAGCTGCGGACACTTTTTCAAAAAAATTTCTTTTTTTCTTTCTTTTGTTTATTTTACATTATATTATTTTTTAGGTGTGTTTTTCGATATTCTGGAGGGTCTTGCATGTTGGAGATTTTTTTTTAATTAGGAAAATGGGAAAAAACTGGAAAATTCTGGGAAAATCAGTTTATTTATTATTTTTCGACTCCTTTTGCAATTTTTTATGTTGTCTATCATGCTTAAAGTGTTCCGTGTATAAAATCGTGCATCTTTGTTTGTTAAAGAGCACTTTTTTGAATAATAATAAATTCTTTTTTAAAAAAGTCGAAATTTCGAGAGTAAGGCTCATGCTTCGACACCTCCTAGGTCCCTTTAATATTAGGTTATTATTTTCAAACTCGGTACCAAGGTTGGCCTCTATGGTCCAATCATGCCTGCCGAAGAAAATTTTTATATGATAATTAGGAGGGCCCCAGTGGGGCCCTAAATGTCTATTGCATAGGTAACCGAGAAAGGGCTTTTGAAGCGAAATTGTTTCTTTCTTTCCGTACCGCCTTGGTCTGGTGGTAGGGCACCTGACTGGCAAGTGGAGGCAGGAGGTAGGGGTCGGGGGTTCGAATCCCAGCTGCAGACACTTTTTCAAAAAATTTTCTTTTTTTTCTTTCTTTTGTTTATTTTACATTATATTATTTTTTAGATGTGTTTTCGGATATTCCGGAGGGTCTTGCATGTTGGAGTTTTTTTTTTAATTAGGAAAATGGGAAAAAACTGGAAAATTCTGGGAAAATCAGTTTATTTTTTATTTTTCGACTCCTTTTGCAACTTTTTATGTTGTCTATCATGCTTAAAGTGTTCCGTGTATAAAATCGTGCATCTTTGTTTGTTAAAGAGCACTTTTTTGAATAATAATAAATTCTTTTTTAAAAAAGTCGAAATTTCGAGAGTAAGGCTCATGCTTCGACACCTCCTAGGTCCCTTTAATATTAGGTTATTATTTTCAAACTCGGTACCAAGGTTGGCCTCTATGGTCCAATCATGCCTGCCGAAGAAAATTTTTATATGATAATTAGGAGGGCCCCAGTGGGGCTCTAAATGTCTATTGCATAGGTAACCGAGAAAGGGCTTTTGAAGCGAAATTGTTTCTTTCTTTCCGTACCGCCTTGGTCTGGTGGTAGGGCACCTGACTGGCAAGTGGAGGCAGGAGGTAGGGGTCGGGGGTTCGAATCCCAGCTGCAGACACTTTTTCAAAAAATTTTCTTTTTTTTCTTTCTTTTGTTTATTTTACATTATATTATTTTTTAGATGTGTTTTCGGATATTCCGGAGGGTCTTGCATGTTGGAGTTTTTTTTTTAATTAGGAAAATGGGAAAAAACTGGAAAATTCTGGGAAAATCAGTTTATTTTTTATTTTTCGACTCCTTTTGCAACTTTTTATGTTGTCTATCATGCTTAAAGTGTTCCGTGTATAAAATCGTGCATCTTTGTTTGTTAAAGAGCACTTTTTTGAATAATAATAAATTCTTTTTTAAAAAAGTCGAAATTTCGAGAGTAAGGCTCATGCTTCGACACCTCCTAGGTCCCTTTAATATTAGGTTATTATTTTCAAACTCGGTACCAAGGTTGGCCTCAATGGTCCAATCATGCCTGCCGAAGAAAATTTTTATATGATAATTAGGAGGGCCCCAGTGGGGCCCTAAATGTCTATTGCATAGGTAACCGAGAAAGGGCTTTTGAAGCGAAATTGTTTCTTTCTTTCCGTACCGCCTTGGTCTGGTGGTAGGGCACCTGACTGGCAAGTGGAGGCAGGAGGTAGGGGTCGGGGGTTCGAATCCCAGCTGCAGACACTTTTTCAAAAAAATTTCTTTTTTTTCTTTCTTTTGTTTATTTTACATTATATTATTTTTTAGATGTGTTTTCGGATATTCCGGAGGGTCTTGCATGTTGGAGTTTTTTTTTTAACTAGGAAAATGGGAAAAAACTGGAAGATTCTAGGAAAATCAGTTTATATGTTATTTTTCGACTCCTTTTGCAACTTTGTAGGTTGTCTATCATGCATAAGGTGTTCTGTCTATAAAATCGTGCATCTTTGTTTGTTAAAGAGCACTTTTTTGAATAATAATAAATTCTTTTTTAAAAAAGTCGAAATTTCGAGAGTAAGGCTCATGCTTCGACACCTCCTAGGTCCCTTTAATATTAAGTTATTATTTTCAAACTCGGTACCAAGGTAGGCCTCTATGGTCCAATCATGCCTGCCGAAGAAAACTTTTATATGTTAATTAGGAGGGCCCCAGTGGGGCCCAAAATGTCTATTGCATAGGTAACCGAGAAAGGGCTTTTGAAGCGAAATTGTTTCCTTCTTTCCGTACCACCTTGGTCTGGTGGTAGGGCACCTGACTGGCAAGTGGAGGCAGGAGGTAGGGGTCGGGGGTTCGAATCCCAGCTGCGGACACTTTTTCAAAAACATTTCTTTTTTTTCTTTCTTTTGTTTATTTTACATTATATTATTTTTTAGATGTGTTTTCGGATATTCCGGAGGGTCTTGCATGTTGGAGTTTTTTTTTTAATTAGGAAAATGGGAAAAAACTGGAAGATTCTAGGAAAATCAGTTTATATGTTATTTTTCGACTCCTTTTGCAACATTTTAGGTAGTCTATCAGGCATAAGTTGTTCTTTGTATAGAATCAAGCATCTTTTTTTGTTAAAGAGCACTTTTTTGGAATAATAATAAAAAAAATTAAAAAAAAGTCGAAATGTCGAGAATAAGGTACAGGCTTCGAGACCTCCTAGCTACCTTTAATATTAAGTTATAATTTTCAAACTCGGTCCCAAGATAGGCATCTAATGTCCAAACATGTCTGCCGAAGGAAATTTTTATATGTTAATTAGGAGGACCCCAGTGGGGCCCTAAATTTCTATTGCATAGGGAACCGAGAAAGGGCTTTGGAAGCGAAATTTTTTCTTTCTTTACATACTGCCTTGGTCTGGTGGTAGGACACCTGATTGGCAAGTGAAAGCTGGAGGGAGGGGTCGGGGGTTCGAATCCCAGCTGCGGACATTTTTTCGAAAATGTTTTCTTTTTTTCTTTCTTTTGTTTATTTTACATTATATTATTTTTTAGATGTGTTTTTCGATATTCCGGAGGGTCTTGCATGTTGGAGATTTGTTTTTTAATTAGGAAAATGGGAAAAAACAGGAAAATTCTGGGAAAATCAGTTTATTTGTTATTTTTCGACTCCTTTTGCAACTTTTTATGTTGTCTACCAGGCATAAGTTGTTCTTTGTATAGAATCAAGCATCTTTTTTTGTTAAAGAGCACTTTTTTGGAATAATAATAAAAAAAATTAAAAAAAAGTCGAAATGTCGAGAATAAGGTACAGGCTTCGAGACCTCCTAGCTACCTTTAATATTAAGTTATAATTTTCAAACTCGGTCCCAAGGTAGGCATCTAATGTCCAAACATGTCTGCCGAAGGAAATTTTTATATGTTAATTAGGAGGACCCCAGTGGGGCCCTAAATTTCTATTGCATAGGGAACCGAGAAAGGGCTTTTGAAGCGAAATTTTTTCTTTCTTTACATACTGCCTTGGTCTGGTGGTAGGACACCTGATTGGGAAGTGAAAGCTGGAGGGAGGGGTCGGGGGTTCGAATCCCAGCTGTGGACATTTTTTCGAAAATGTTTTCTTTTTTTCTTTCTTTTGTTTATATTACATTATATTATTTTTTAGATGTGTTTTTCGATATTCCGGAGGGTCTTGCATGTTGGAGTTTTTTTTTTAATTAGGAAAATGGGAAAAAACTGGAAAAATCTAGGAAAATCTGTTTATTTGTTATTTTTCGACTCTTTTTGCAACATTTTAGGTAGTCTATCAGGCATAAGTTGTTCTTTGTATAAAATCAAGCATCTTTCTTTGTTAAAGAGCACTTTTTTGGAATAATAAAAAAAAAAATTTAAAAAAAGTCGAAATGTCGAGAATAAGGTACAGGCTTCGAGACCTCCTAGCTACCTTTAATATTAAGTTATAATTTTCAAACTCGGTCCCAAGGTAGTTATCTAATGTCCAAACATGTCTGCCGAAGGAAATTTTTATATGTTAATTAGGAGGACCCCAGTGGGGCCCTAAAGGTCTATTGCATAGGTAACCGAGAAAGGGCTTTTGAAGCGTAATTGTTGCTTTCTTTCCGTACTGCCTTGGTCTGGTGGTAGGACACCTGACTGGCAACTCAAGGTTGGAGGGAGTGGTCGGGGGTTCAAATCCCAGCTGCGGACACTTTTTCAAAAATTTCACAATTTTTCAAAAAAATTTCTTTTGTTTATTTTACATTATATTATTTTTTAGGTGTGTTTTTCGATATTCTGGAGGGTCTTGCATGTTGGAGATTTGTTTTTTAATTAGGAAAATGGGAAAAAACAGGAAAATTCTGGGAAAATCAGTTTATTTGTTATTTTTCGACTCCTTTTGCAACTTTTTATGTTGTCTATCATGATTAAGGTGTTCCATGTATAAAATCGAGCATCTTTCTTTGTTAAAGAGCACTTTTTTGAATAATAATAAATTTTCTTTAAAAAAAGTCGTAATGTCGAGGGAAGGCTCAGGCTTCGACACCTCCTAGCTCCCTTTAATATTAAGTTATAATTTTCAAACTCGGTACCAAGGTAGGCCTCTATGGTCCAATCATGCCTGCCTAAGAAAATTTTTATATGTTAATTAGGAGGGCCCCAGTGGGGCCCTAAATGTCTATTGCATAGGTAACCGAGAAAGGGCTTTTGAAGCGAAATTGTTTCTTTCTTTCAGTACCGCCTTGGTCTGGTGGTAGGGCACCTGACTGGCAAGTGGAGGCAGGAGGTAGGGGTCGGGGGTTCGAATCCCAGCTGCAGACACTTTTTCAAAAAAATTTCTTTTTTTTCTTTCTTTTGTTTATTTTACATTATATTATTTTTTAGATGTGTTTTCGGATATTCCGGAGGGTCTTGCATGTTGGAGTTTTTTTTTTAACTAGGAAAATGGGAAAAAACTGGAAGATTCTAGGAAAATCAGTTTATATGTTATTTTTCGACTCCTTTTGCAACTTTGTAGGTTGTCTATCATGCATAAGGTGTTCTGTCTATAAAATCGTGCATCTTTGTTTGTTAAAGAGCACTTTTTTGAATAATAATAAATTCTTTTTTAAAAAAGTCGAAATTTCGAGAGTAAGGCTCATGCTTCGACACCTCCTAGGTCCCTTTAATATTAAGTTATTATTTTCAAACTCGGTACCAAGGTAGGCCTCTATGGTCCAATCATGCCTGCCGAAGAAAACTTTTATATGTTAATTAGGAGGGCCCCAGTGGGGCCCAAAATGTCTATTGCATAGGTAACCGAGAAAGGGCTTTTGAAGCGAAATTGTTTCTTTCTTTCCGTACCACCTTGGTCTGGTGGTAGGGCACCTGACTGGCAAGTGGAGGCAGGAGGTAGGGGTCGGGGGTTCGAATCCCAGCTGCGGACACTTTTTCAAAAAAATTTCTTTTTTTTCTTTCTTTTGTTTATTTTACATTATATTATTTTTTAGATGTGTTTTCGGATATTCCGGAGGGTCTTGCATGTTGGAGTTTTTTTTTTAATTAGGAAAATGGGAAAAAACTGGAAGATTCTAGGAAAATCAGTTTATATGTTATTTTTCGACTCCTTTTGCAACATTTTAGGTAGTCTATCAGGCATAAGTTGTTCTTTGTATAGAATCAAGCATCTTTCTTTGTTAAAGAGCACTTTTTTGGAATAATAATAAAAAAAATTAAAAAAAAGTCGAAATGTCGAGAATAAGGTACAGGCTTCGAGACCTCCTAGCTACCTTTAATATTAAGTTATAATTTTCAAACTCGGTCCCAAGATAGGCATCTAATGTCCAAACATGTCTGCCGAAGGAAATTTTTATATGTTAATTAGGAGGACCCCAGTGGGGCCCTAAATTTCTATTGCATAGGGAACCGAGAAAGGGCTTTTGAAGCGAAATTTTTTCTTTCTTTACATACTGCCTTGGTCTGGTGGTAGGACACCTGATTGGCAAGTGAAAGCTGGAGGGAGGGGTCGGGGGTTCGAATCCCAGCTGCGGACATTTTTTCGAAAATGTTTTCTTTTTTTCTTTCTTTTGTTTATTTTACATTATATTATTTTTTAGATGTGTTTTTCGATATTCCGGAGGGTCTTGCATGTTGGAGATTTGTTTTATAATTAGGAAAATGGGAAAAAACAGGAAAATTCTGGGAAAATCAGTTTATTTGTTATTTTTCGACTCCTTTTGCAACTTTTTATGTTGTCTATCAGGCATAAGTTGTTCTTTGTATAGAATCAAGCATCTTTCTTTGTTAAAGAGCACTTTTTTGGAATAATAATAAAAAAAATTAAAAAAAAAGTCGAAATGTCGAGAATAAGGTACAGGCTTCGAGACCTCCTAGCTACCTTTAATATTAAGTTATAATTTTCAAACTCGGACCCAAGGTAGGCATCTAATGTCCAAACATGTCTGCCGAAGGAAATTTTTATATGTTAATTAGGAGGACCCCAGTGGGGCCCTAAATTTCTATTGCATAGGGAATCGAGAAAGGGCTTTTGAAGCGAAATTTTTTCTTTCTTTACATACTGCCTTGGTCTGGTGGTAGGACACCTGATTGGGAAGTGAAAGCTGGAGGGAGGGGTCGGGGGTTCGAATCCCAGCTGCGGACATTTTTTCGAAAATGTTTTCTTTTTTTCTTTCTTTTGTTTATATTACATTATATTATTTTTTAGATGTGTTTTTCGATATTCCGGAGGGTCTTGCATGTTGGAGTTTTTTTTTTAATTAGGAAAATGGGAAAAAACTGGAAAAATCTAGGAAAATCTGTTTATTTGTTATTTTTCGACTCTTTTTGCAACATTTTAGGTAGTCTATCAGGCATAAGTTGTTCTTTGTATAAAATCAAGCATCTTTCTTTGTTAAAGAGCACTTTTTTGGAATAATAAAAAAAAAAATTTAAAAAAAGTCGAAATGTCGAGAATAAGGTACAGGCTTCGAGACCTCCTAGCTACCTTTAATATTAAGTTATAATTTTCAAACTCGGTCCCAAGGTAGGCATCTAATGTCCAAACATGTCTGCCGAAGGAAATTTTTATATGTTAATTAGGAGGACCCCAGTGGGGCCCTAAAGGTCTATTGCATAGGTAACCGAGAAAGGGCTTTTGAAGCGTAATTGTTGCTTTCTTTCCGTACTGCCTTGGTCTGGTGGTAGGACACCTGACTGGCAACTCAAGGTTGGAGGGAGTGGTCGGGGGTTCAAATCCCAGCTGCGGTCACTTTTTCAAAAATTTCACAATTTTTCAAAAAAATTTCTTTTGTTTATTTTACATTATATTATTTTTTAGGTGTGTTTTTCGATATTCTGGAGGGTCTTGCATGTTGGAGATTTGTTTTTTAATTAGGAAAATGGGAAAAAACAGGAAAATTCTGGGAAAATCAGTTTATTTGTTATTTTTCGACTCCTTTTGCAACTTTTTATGTTGTCTATCATGATTAAGGTGTTCCATGTATAAAATCGAGCATCTTTCTTTGTTAAAGAGCACTTTTTTGAATAATAATAAATTTTCTTTAAAAAAAGTCGTAATGTCGAGGGAAGGCTCAGGCTTCGACACCTCCTAGCTCCCTTTAATATTAAGTTATAATTTTCAAACTCGGTACCAAGGTAGGCCTCTATGGTCCAATCATGCCTGCCTAAGAAAATTTTTATATGTTAATTAGGAGGGCCCCAGTGGGGCCCTAAATGTCTATTGCATAGGTAACCGAGAAAGGGCTTTTGAAGCGAAATTGTTTCTTTCTTTCAGTACCGCCTTGGTCTGGTGGTAGGGCACCTGACTGGCAAGTGGAGGCAGGAGGTAGGGGACGGGGGTTTGAATCCCAGCTGCGGACACTTTTTCAAAAAAATTTCTTTTTTTTCTTTCTTTTGTTTATTTTACATTATATTATTTTTTGGAAGTGTTTTTCGATATTCCGGAGGGTCTTGCATGTTTGAGATTTTTTTTTTAAATAGGAAAATGGGAAAAACTGGAAAAATCTAGGAAAATCTGTTTATTTGTTATTTTTCGACTCCTTTTGCAGCATTTTAGGTAGTCTATCATGCATAAGTTGTTCTTTGTATAAAATCGAGCATCTTTCTTTGTTAAAGAACACTTTTAGAAATAATAATAAAAATTTTTTTTAAAAAAGTCGAAATGTCGAGAATAAGGTACAGGCTTCGAGACCTCCTAGCTCCCTTTAATATTAAGTTATAATTTTCTAACTCGGTACCAAGGTAGGCCTCTATGGTCCAATCATGCCTGCGGAAGGAAATTTTTATATGTTAATTAGGAGTGCCCCAGTTAGGAGGGCCTAAAGTTCTATTGCATAGGTAACCGAGAAAGGGCTTTTGAAGCGAAAATGTTTCTTTCTTTCTGCACCGCCTTGGTCTGGTGGTAGGACACTTGACTGGCAACTCAAGGTTGGAGGGAGGGGTCGGGGGTTCAAATCCCAGCTACGGACACTTTTTCAAAAAAATTTCTTTTTTTCTTTCTTTTGTTTATTTTACATTATTTTATTTTTTAGGTGTGTTTTTCGATATTCTGGAGGGTCTTGCATGTTGGAGAATTATTTTTAATTAGGAAAATGGGAAAAACCTGGAAAATTCTGGGAAAATCAGTTTATTTGTTATTTTTCGACTCCTTTTGCAACTTTTTATGTTGTGTATCATGCTTAAGGTGTTCCGTGTATAAAATCGAGCATCTTTCTTTGTTAAAGAGCACTGTTTTGAATAATAATAAATTTTTTAAAAAAAAAGTCGAAATGTCGAGAGCAAGGCTCAGGCTTCGAGACCTCCTAGCTCCCTTTAATATTAAGTTATAATTTTCTTACTCGGTACCAAGGTAGGCCTCTACGGTCCAGTCATGCCTGGCGAAGGAAATTTATATATGTTAATTAGGAGGGCCCCAGTGGGGCCCTAAAGTTCTATTGCAAAGGTAACCGAGAAAGGGCTTTTAAAGCGAAATTGTTTCTTTCTTTCCGTACCGCCTTGGTCTGGTGGTAGGACACCTGACTGGCAACTCAAGGTGTGAGGGGTCAGGGGTTCAAATCCCAGCTGCGGACACTTTTTCAAAAATTTCACAATTTTTCAAAAAAATTTCTTTTTTTTCTTTCTTTTGTTTATTTTACATTATATTATTTTTTAGATGTGTTTTTCGATATTCCGGAGGGTCTTGCATGTTGGAGTTTTTTTTTTAATTAGGAAAATGGGAAAAAACTGGAAAAATCTAGGAAAATCTGTTTATTTGTTATTTTTCGACTCTTTTTGCAACATTTTAGGTAGTCTATCAGGCATAAGTTGTTCTTTGTATAAAATCAAGAATCTTTCTTTGTTAAAGAGCACTATTTTGGAATAATAATAAAAAAAATTAAAAAAAAGTCGAAATGTTGAGAATAAGGTACAGGCATCGAGACCTCCTAGCTACTTTTAATATTAAGTTATAATTTTCAAACTCGGTACCAAGATAGGCCTCTATGGTCCAATCAAGCCTGCCGAAGAAAATTTTTATATGTTAATTAGGAGGGCCCCAGTAGGTCCCTAAATGTCTATTGCATAGGTAACCGAGAAAGGGCTTTTGAAGCGAAATTGTTTCTTTCTTTCCGTACCACCTTGGTCTGGTGGTAGGGCACCTGACTGGCAAGTGGAGGCAGGAGGTAGGGGTCAGGGGTTTGAATCCCAGCTGCGGACACTTTTTCAAAAAAATTTCTTTTTTTTCTTTCTTTTGTTTATTTTACATTATATTATTTTTTAGATGTGTTTTTCGATATTCCGGAGGGTCTTGCATGTTGGAGTTTTTTTTTTAATCAGAAAAATGTGAAAAAACTGGAAAAATCTAGGAAAATCTGTTTATTTGTTATTTTTCGACTCCTTTTGCAGCATTTTAGGTAGTCTATCATGCATAAGTTGTTCCTTGTATAAAATCGAGCATCTTTCTTTGTTAAAGAACACTTTTAGAAATAATAATAAATAAAATTTTAAAAAAGTCGAAATGTCGAGAATAAGGTACAGGCTTCGAGACCTCCTAGCTCCCTTTAATATTAAGTTATAATTTTCTTACTCGGTACCAAGGTAGGCCTCTACGGTCCAATCATGCCTTGCGAAGGAAATTTATATATGTTAATTAGGAGGGCCCCAGTGGGGCCCTAATGGTCTATTGCATAGGTAACCGAGAAAGGGCTTTTGAAGCGAAATTGTTTCTTTCTTTCCGTCCCGCCTTGGTCTGGTGGTAGGACACCTGACTGGCAACTCAAGTTGGGAGGGGTCGGGGGTTCAAATCCCAGCTGCGGACACTTTTTCAAAAAAATTTCTTTTTTTCTTTCTTTTGTTTATTTCACATTATATTATTTTTTAGGTGTGTTTTTCGTTATTCTGGAGGGTCTTGCATGCTGGAGATTTTTTTTTTAATTAGGAAAATGGGAAAAAACTGGAAAATTCTGGGAAAATCAGTTTATTTGTTATTTTTCGACTCCTTTTGCAACTTTTTATGTTGTCTATCATGCTTGAGGTGTTCCGTGTATAAAATCGAGCATCTTTCTTTGTTAAAGAACACTTTTAGAAATAATAATAAAAAAAAATTTTAAAAAAGTCGAAATGTCGAGAATAAGGTACAGGTTTCGAGACCTCCTAGCTACCTTTAATATTAAGTTATAATTTTCAAACTCGGTCCCAAGGTAGGCCTCTATGGTCCAATCATGCCAGAGGAAGGAAATTTTTATATGTTATTTAGGAGGGCCCCAGTTGGGCCCTAAATTTCTATTGCATAGGTAACCAAGAAATGGCTTTTGAAGCGAAATTGTTTCTTTCTTTCCGTACCGCCTTGGTCTGGTGGTAGGACACCTGACTGGCAAGTCGAGGCAGGAGGGAGGGGTGTGGGGCTCGAATCGCAGCTGCGGACACTTTTTCCAAAAAAATTCTTTTTTTTCTTTCTTTTGTTTATTTTACATTATATTATTTTTTAGATGTGTTTTTCGATATTCCGGAGGGTCTTGCATGTTGGAGATTTTTTTCTTAATTAGGAAAATGGGAAAAAACAGGAAAAATCTCGGAAAATCTGTTTATTTGTTATTTTTCGACTCCTTTTGCAACATTTTTGTTAGTCTATCATGCATAAGTTGTTCTTTGTAAAAATTCGAGCATCTTTCTTTGTTAAAGAGCACTTTTTTGGAATAATATTAAAAAAAATTTAAAAAAAGTCGAAATGTCGAGAGAAAGGCTCAGGCTTCGAGACCTCCTAGCTCCCTCTAATATTAAGATATAATTTTCTAACTCGGTACCGAGGTAGGCCTCTACGGTACAATCATGCCTGGAGAAGGAAATTTATATATGTTAATTAGGAGGGCCCCAGTGGGGCCCTAATGGTCTATTGCATAGGTAACCGAGAAAGCGCTTTTGAAGCGAAATTGTTTCTATCTTTCTGTACCTCCTTGGTCTGGTGGTAGGACACCTGACTGGCAAGTGGAGGCAGGAGAGAGGGGTCGGGGGTTCGAATCCCAGCTGCGGACACTTTTTCAAAACAATTTCTTTTTTTTCTTTCTTTTGTTTATTTTTCATTATATTATTTTTAGATGTGTTTTTCGATATTCGGGAGGGTCTTGCATGTTGGAGTTTTTTTTTAATTAGGAAAATGGGAAAAAACTGGAAAAATCTAGGAAAATCTGTTTATTTGTTATTTTTCGACTCCTTTTGCAACATTTTTGTTAGTCTATCATGCATAAGTTGTTCTTTGTATAAATTCGAGCATCTTTCTTTGTTAAAGATCACTTTTTTGGAATAATATTAAAAAAAATTTTAAAAAAGTCGAAATGTCGAGAATAAAGTACAGGCTTCATGACCTCCTAGCTACCTTTAATATTAAGTTATAATTTTCAAACTCGGTCCCAAGGTAGGCATCTAATGTCCAAACACGTCTGCCGAAGGAAATTTTTATATGTTAATTAGGAGGGCCCCAGTGGGGCCCTTAATTTCTATTGCATAGGTAACGGAGAAAGGGCTTTGGAAGCGAAATTGTTTCTTTCTTTCCGTACTGCCTTGGTCTGGTGGTAGGACACCTGACTGGCAAGTCGAGGAAGGAGAGAGGGGTCGGGGGTTCGAATCCCAGCTGCGGACACTTTTTCAAGAAAATTTCTTTTTTTCTTTCTTTTGTTTATTTTACATTATATTATATTTTAGATGTGTTTTTTGATTTTCTGGAGGGTCTTGCATGTTGGAGATTTTTTTTTAATTAGGAAAATGGGAAAAAACTGGAAAATTCTAGGAAAATCTGTTTATTTGTTATTTTGCGACTCCTTTTGCAACTTTTTAGGTTGTCTATCATGCATAAGGTGTTCTGTGTATAAAATCGAGCACCTTTCTTTGTTAAAGAACACTTTTTTGAATAATAATAAATTTTTTTAAAAAAAAAGTCGAAATATCGAGAGTAAGGCTCAGGCTTCGAGACCTCCTAGCTCCCTTTAATATTAATTTATAATTTTCAAACTCGGTACCAAGGTAGGCCTCTATGGTCCAATCATGCCTGCCGTGTGAAATTTTTATATGTTCATTAATAGGACCCCAGTGGGGCCCTAAATTTCTATTGCATAGGTAACGGAGAAAGGGCTTTTGAAGCGAAATTGTTTATTTCTTCCCGTACTGCCTTGGTCTGGTGGTAGGACACCTGACTGGCAAGTCGAGGTAGGAGGGAGGGGTCGGGGGTTCGAATCCCTGCTGCGGACATTTTTTCAAAAAAATTTCTTTTTTTCTTTCCTTTGTTTATTTTACATTATATAATTTTTTAGATGTGCTTTTCGATATTCCAGTGGGTCTTGCATGTTGGAGATGCTTTTTTTAATTAGGAAAATTTGAAAAAACTGGAAAAATCTAGGAAAATCAGTTTATTTGTTAATTTTTGTCTCCTATTGCATGTTTTTATGTTGTCTATCAAGCATAAGGTGTTCTGTGTATAAAATCGAGCATCTTTCTGTGTTAAAGAGCACTTTTTTGAATAATAATAATTTTTTTTTTTTAAAATTCGAAATATCGAGAGTAAGGCTCAGGCTTCGAGACCTCCTAGCTCCCTTTAATATTAAGTTATAATTTTCTAACTCGGTACCAAGGTAGGCCTCTATGGTCCAATCATGCCTGCCGAAGAAAAATTTTATATGTTAATTAGGAGGGCCCCAGTGGGTCCCTAAATGTCTATTGCATAGGTAACCGAGAAAGGGCTTTTGAAGCGAAATTGTTTCTTTCTTTCCGTACCACCTTGGTCTGGTGGTAGGGCACCTGACTGGCAAGTGGAGGCAGAAGGTAGGGGTTGGGGGTTTGAATCCCAGCTGCGGACACTTTTTCAAAAAAATTTCTTTTTTTTCTTTCTTTTGTTTATTTTACATTATATTATTTTTTGGAAGTGTTTTTCGATATTCCGGAGGGTCTTGCATGTTGGAGATTTTTTTTTAAATTAGGAAAATGGGAAAAACTGGAAAAATCTAGGAAAATCTGTTTATTTGTTATTTTTCGACTCCTTTTGCAGCATTTTAGGTAGTCTATCATGCATAAGTTGTTCTTTGTATAAAATCGAGCATCTTTCTTTGTTAAAGAACACTTTTAGAAATAATAATAAAAATTTTTTTTAAAAAAGTCGAAATGTCGAGAATAAGGTACAGGCTTCGAGACCTCATAGCTACCTTTAATATTAAGTTATAATTTTCAAACTCGGTCCCAAGGTAGGCCTCTATGGTCCAATCATGCCTGAGGAAGGAAATTTTTATATGTTAATTAGGAGGGCCCAAGTTGGGCCCTAAATTTCTATTGCATAGGTAACCAAGAAAGGGCTTTTGAAGCGAAATTGTTTCTTTCTTTCCGTACCGCCTTGGTCTGGTGGTAGGGCACCTGACTGGCAAGTGGAGGCAGGAGGTAGGGGACGGGGGTTTGAATCCCAGCTGTGGACACTTTTTCCAAAAAAATTCTTTTTTTTCTTTCTTTTGTTTAATTTACATTATATTATTTTTTTAGATGTGTTTTTCGATATTCCGGAGGGTCTTGCATGTTGGAGATTTTTTTCTTAATTAGGAAAATGGGAAAAAAAACAGGAAAATACTCGGAAAATCTGTTTATTTGTTATTTTTCGACTCCTTTTGCATCATTTTTGTTAGTCTATCATGCATAAGTTGTTCTTTGTGTAAATTCGAGCATCTTTCTTTGTTAAAGATAACTTTTTTTGGAATAATATTAAAAAAAATTAAAAAAAAGTCGAAATGTCGAGAATAAGGTACAGGCTTCGAGACCTCCTAGCTACCTTTAATATTAAGTTATAATTTTCAAACTCGGTCCCTAGGTAGGCATCTAATGTCCAAACATGTCTGCCGAAGGAAATTTTTATATGTTAATTAGGAGGGCCCCAGTGGGGCCCTAATGGTCTATTGCATAGGTAACCGAGAAAGAGCTTTTGAAGCGAAATTGTTTCTTTCTTTCCGTACCGCATTGGTCTGGTGGTAGGACACCTGACTGGCAACGCAAGGCTGGAGGGAAGGGTAGAGGGTTCAAATCCCAGCTGCGGACACTTTTTCAAAAAAATTTCTTTTTTTCTTTCTTTTGTTTTTTTTACATTATATTATTTTTTAGGTGTGTTTTTCGATATTCTGGAGGGTCTTGCATGTTGGAGAATTTTTTTTTTAATTAGGAAAATGGGAAAAAACTGGAAAATTCTAGGAAAATCAGTTTATTTGTTATTTTGCGCCTCCTTTTGCAACTTTTTAGGTTGTCTATCATGCATAAGGTGTTCTGTGTTTAAAATCGAGCATCTTTCTTTGTTAAAGAACACTTTTTTGAATAATAATAAATTTTTTTTAAAAAAAGTCGAAATATCGAGAGTAAGGCTCAGGCTTCGAGACCTCCTAGCTCCCTTTAATATTAAGTTATAATTTTCAAACTCGGTACCAAGGTAGGCCTCTATGGTCCAATCATGCCTGCCGTGTGAAATTTTTATATGTTCATTAATAGGACCCCAGTGGGGCCCTAAATTTCTATTGCATAGGTAACGGAGAAAGGGCTTTTGAAGCGAAATTTTTTATTTCTTTCCGTACTACCTTGGTCTGGTGATAGGACACCTGACAGGCAAGTCGAAGTAGGAGGGAGGGGTCGGGAATTCGAATCCCTGCTGCGGACATTTTTTCAAAAAAATTTCTTTTTTTCTTTCCTTTGTTTATTTTACATTATATTATATTTTAGATGTGTTTTCGATATTCCGGAGCGTCTTGCATGTTGGAGAATTATTTTTAATTAGGAAAATGGGAAAAACCTGGAAAATTCTGGGAAAATCAGTTTATTTGTTATTTTTCGACTCCTTTTGCAACTTTTTATGTTGTGTATCATGCTTAAGGTGTTCCGTGTATAAAATCGAGCATCTTTCTTTGTTAAAGAGCACTGTTTTGAATAATAATAAATTTTTTAAAAAAAAAGTCGAAATGTCGAGAGCAAGGCTCAGGCTTCGAGACCTCCTAGCTCCCTTTAATATTAAGTTATAATTTTCTTACTCGGTACCAAGGTAGGCCTCTACGGTCCAATCATGCCTGGCGAAGGAAATTTATATATGTTAATTAGGAGGGCCCCAGTGGGGCCCTAAAGTTCTATTGCATAGGTAACCGAGAAAGGGCTTTTGAAGCGAAATTGTTTCTTTCTTTCCGTACCGCCTTGGTCTGGTGGTAGGACACCTGACTGGCAACTCAAGGTGTGAGGGGTCAGGGGTTCAAATCCCAGCTGCGGACACTTTTTCAAAAATTTCACAATTTTTCAAAAAAATTTCTTTTTTTTCTTTCTTTTGTTTATTTTACATTATATTATTTTTTAGATGTGTTTTTCGATATTCCGGAGGGTCTTGCATGTTGGAGTTTTTTTTTTAATTAGGAAAATGGGAAAAAACTGGAAAAATCTAGGAAAATCTGTTTATTTGTTATTTTTCGACTCTTTTTGCAACATTTTAGGTAGTCTATCAGGCATAAGTTGTTCTTTGTATAAAATCAAGAATCTTTCTTTGTTAAAGAGCACTATTTTGGAATAATAATAAAAAAAATTAAAAAAAAGTCGAAATGTTGAGAATAAGGTACAGGCATCGAGACCTCCTAGCTACTTTTAATATTAAGTTATAATTTTCAAACTCGGTACCAAGATAGGCCTCTATGGTCCAATCAAGCCTGCCGAAGAAAATTTTTATATGTTAATTAGGAGGGCCCCAGTAGGTCCCTAAATGTCTATTGCATAGGTAACCGAGAAAGGGCTTTTGAAGCGAAATTGTTTCTTTCTTTCCGTACCACCTTGGTCTGGTGGTAGGGCACCTGACTGGCAAGTGGAGGCAGGAGGTAGGGGTCAGGGGTTTGAATCCCAGCTGCGGACACTTTTTCAAAAAAATTTCTTTTTTTTCTTTCTTTTGTTTATTTTACATTATATTATTTTTTAGATGTGTTTTTCGATATTCCGGAGGGTCTTGCATGTTGGAGTTTTTTTTTTAATCAGAAAAATGTGAAAAAACTGGAAAAATCTAGGAAAATCTGTTTATTTGTTATTTTTCGACTCCTTTTGCAGCATTTTAGGTAGTCTATCATGCATAAGTTGTTCCTTGTATAAAATCGAGCATCTTTCTTTGTTAAAGAACACTTTTAGAAATAATAATAAATAAAATTTTAAAAAAGTCGAAATGTCGAGAATAAGGTACAGGCTTCGAGACCTCCTAGCTCCCTTTAATATTAAGTTATAATTTTCAAACTCGGTCCCTAGGTAGGCATCTAATGTCCAAACATGTCTGCCGAAGGAAATTTTTATATGTTAATTAGGAGGGCCCCAGTGGGGCCCTAATGGTCTATTGCATAGGTAACCGAGAAAGAGCTTTTGAAGCGAAATTGTTTCTTTCTTTCCGTACCGCATTGGTCTGGTGGTAGGACACCTGACTGGCAACGCAAGGCTGGAGGGAAGGGTAGAGGGTTCAAATCCCAGCTGCGGACACTTTTTCAAAAAAATTTCTTTTTTTCTTTCTTTTGTTTTTTTTACATTATATTATTTTTTAGGTGTGTTTTTCGATATTCTGGAGGGTCTTGCATGTTGGAGAATTTTTTTTTTAATTAGGAAAATGGGAAAAAACTGGAAAATTCTAGGAAAATCAGTTTATTTGTTATTTTGCGCCTCCTTTTGCAACTTTTTAGGTTGTCTATCATGCATAAGGTGTTCTGTGTTTAAAATCGAGCATCTTTCTTTGTTAAAGAACACTTTTTTGAATAATAATAAATTTTTTTTAAAAAAAGTCGAAATATCGAGAGTAAGGCTCAGGCTTCGAGACCTCCTAGCTCCCTTTAATATTAAGTTATAATTTTCAAACTCGGTACCAAGGTAGGCCTCTATGGTCCAATCATGCCTGCCGTGTGAAATTTTTATATGTTC
Organism: Parasteatoda lunata; assembly: GCA_949128135.1. Lineage (NCBI taxonomy): Eukaryota > Metazoa > Arthropoda > Arachnida > Araneae > Theridiidae > Parasteatoda > Parasteatoda lunata. The sequence goes on along the minus strand of CASBRV010000308.1, from coordinate 688,954 downwards.
ATTAATAGGACCCCAGTGGGGCCCTAAATTTCTATTGCATAGGTAACGGAGAAAGGGCTTTTGAAGCGAAATTTTTTATTTCTTTCCGTACTACCTTGGTCTGGTGATAGGACACCTGACAGGCAAGTCGAAGTAGGAGGGAGGGGTCGGGAATTCGAATCCCTGCTGCGGACATTTTTTCAAAAAAATTTCTTTTTTTCTTTCCTTTGTTTATTTTACATTATATTATATTTTAGATGTGTTTTCGATATTCCGGAGCGTCTTGCATGTTGGAGAATTATTTTTAATTAGGAAAATGGGAAAAACCTGGAAAATTCTGGGAAAATCAGTTTATTTGTTATTTTTCGACTCCTTTTGCAACTTTTTATGTTGTGTATCATGCTTAAGGTGTTCCGTGTATAAAATCGAGCATCTTTCTTTGTTAAAGAGCACTGTTTTGAATAATAATAAATTTTTTAAAAAAAAAGTCGAAATGTCGAGAGCAAGGCTCAGGCTTCGAGACCTCCTAGCTCCCTTTAATATTAAGTTATAATTTTCTTACTCGGTACCAAGGTAGGCCTCTACGGTCCAATCATGCCTGGCGAAGGAAATTTATATATGTTAATTAGGAGGGCCCCAGTGGGGCCCTAAAGTTCTATTGCATAGGTAACCGAGAAAGGGCTTTTGAAGCGAAATTGTTTCTTTCTTTCCGTACCGCCTTGGTCTGGTGGTAGGACACCTGACTGGCAACTCAAGGTGTGAGGGGTCAGGGGTTCAAATCCCAGCTGCGGACACTTTTTCAAAAATTTCACAATTTTTCAAAAAAATTTCTTTTTTTTCTTTCTTTTGTTTATTTTACATTATATTATTTTTTAGATGTGTTTTTCGATATTCCGGAGGGTCTTGCATGTTGGAGTTTTTTTTTTAATTAGGAAAATGGGAAAAAACTGGAAAAATCTAGGAAAATCTGTTTATTTGTTATTTTTCGACTCTTTTTGCAACATTTTAGGTAGTCTATCAGGCATAAGTTGTTCTTTGTATAAAATCAAGAATCTTTCTTTGTTAAAGAGCACTATTTTGGAATAATAATAAAAAAAATTAAAAAAAAGTCGAAATGTTGAGAATAAGGTACAGGCATCGAGACCTCCTAGCTACTTTTAATATTAAGTTATAATTTTCAAACTCGGTACCAAGATAGGCCTCTATGGTCCAATCAAGCCTGCCGAAGAAAATTTTTATATGTTAATTAGGAGGGCCCCAGTAGGTCCCTAAATGTCTATTGCATAGGTAACCGAGAAAGGGCTTTTGAAGCGAAATTGTTTCTTTCTTTCCGTACCACCTTGGTCTGGTGGTAGGGCACCTGACTGGCAAGTGGAGGCAGGAGGTAGGGGTCAGGGGTTTGAATCCCAGCTGCGGACACTTTTTCAAAAAAATTTCTTTTTTTTCTTTCTTTTGTTTATTTTACATTATATTATTTTTTAGATGTGTTTTTCGATATTCCGGAGGGTCTTGCATGTTGGAGTTTTTTTTTTAATCAGAAAAATGTGAAAAAACTGGAAAAATCTAGGAAAATCTGTTTATTTGTTATTTTTCGACTCCTTTTGCAGCATTTTAGGTAGTCTATCATGCATAAGTTGTTCCTTGTATAAAATCGAGCATCTTTCTTTGTTAAAGAACACTTTTAGAAATAATAATAAATAAAATTTTAAAAAAGTCGAAATGTCGAGAATAAGGTACAGGCTTCGAGACCTCCTAGCTCCCTTTAATATTAAGTTATAATTTTCTTACTCGGTACCAAGGTAGGCCTCTACGGTCCAATCATGCCTTGCGAAGGAAATTTATATATGTTAATTAGGAGGGCCCCAGTGGGGCCCTAATGGTCTATTGCATAGGTAACCGAGAAAGGGCTTTTGAAGCGAAATTGTTTCTTTCTTTCCGTACCGCCTTGGTCTGGTGGTAGGACACCTGACTGGCAACTCAAGGTGGGAGGGGTCGGGGGTTCAAATCCCAGCTGCGGACACTTTTTCAAAAAAATTTCTTTTTTTCTTTCTTTTGTTTATTTCACATTATATTATTTTTTAGGTGTGTTTTTCGTTATTCTGGAGGGTCTTGCATGCTGGAGATTCTTTTTTTTTAATTAGGAAAATGTGAAAAAACTGGAAAAATCTAGGAAAATTACTTTATTTGTTAATTTTTGACTCCTATTGCAACTTTTTATGTTGTCTATCAAGCATAAGGTGTTCTGTGTATAAAATCGAGCATCTTTCTGTGTTAAAGAGCACTTTTTTGAATAATAATAAATTTTTTTTTAAAAAAGTCGAAATATCGAGAGTAAGGCTCAGGCTTCGAGACCTCCTAGCTCCCTTTAATATTAAGTTATAATTTTCTAACTCGGTACCAAGGTAGGCCTCTACGGTCCAATCGTGCCTGCCGAAGGAAATTTTTATATGTTAATTAAGAGGGCCCCAGTTGGGCCCTAAAGTTCTATGGCATAGGCAACCGAGAAAGGGCTTTTGAAGCGAAAATTGTTTATTTCTTTCTGTACCGCCTTGGTCTGGTGGTAGGACACCTGACTGGCAAGTCAAGGAAGGAGAGAGGGGTCGGGGGTTCGAATCCCAGCTGCGGACACTTTTTCAAGAAAATTTCTTTTTTTCTTTCTTTTGTTTATTTTACATTATATTATATTTTAGATGTGTTTTTTGATTTTCTGAAAGGTCTTGCATGTTGGAGATTTTTTTTTTAATTAGGAAAATGGGAAAAAAACTGGAAAATTCTAGGAAAATCAGTTTATTTGCTTTTTTGCGACTCCTTTTGCAACTTTTTAGGTTGTCTATCATGCATAAGGTGTTCTATGTATAAAATCGAGCATCTTTCTTTGATAAAGAACACATTTTTGAATAATAATAAATTTTTTTTAAAAAAAGACGTAATATCGAGAGTAAGGCTCAGGCTTCGAGACCTCCTAGCTCCCTTTAATATTAAGTTATAATTTTCTAACTCGGTACCAAGGTAGGCCTCTACGGTCCAATCATGCCTGCCGAAGGAAATTTTTATATGTTAATAAAGAGGGCCCCAGTTGGGCCCTAAAAATCTATGGCATAGGCAACCGAGAAAGGGCTTTTGAAGCGAAATTGTTTATTTCTTTCTGTACCGCCTTGGTCTGGTGGTAGGACACCTGACTGGCAAGTCAAGGAAGGAGCGAGGGGTCGGGGTTCGAATCCCAGCTGTGGACTCTTTTTCAAAAAAATTTCTTTTTTTTCTTTCTTTTGTTTATATTACATTATATTATATTTTAGATGTGTTTTCGATATTCCGGAGCGTCTTGCATGTTGGAGATTTTTTTTTTAATTAGGAAAATGGGAAAAAACTAGAAAAATCTAGGAAAATCTGTTTATTTGTTATTTTTCGACTCCTTTTGCAACATTTTAGGTAGTCTATCATGCATAAGCTGTTCTTTGTATAAAATCGAGCATCTTTCTTTGATAAAGAACACTTTTTGGAATAATAATAAAAAAAATTAAAAAAAAAGTCGAAATATCGAGAATAAGGTACAGGCTTCCAGACCTCCTAGCTACCCTTAATATTAAGTTTTAATTTTAAAACTCGGTCCCAAGGTAGGCCTCTATGGTCCAATCATGCCTGCCGAAGGAAATTTTTATATGTTAATTAGGAGGGCCCCAGTGGGGCTCTAAATTTCTATTGCATAGGTAATGGAGAAAGGGCTTTTGAAGTGAAATTGTTTATTTCTTTCCGTACTGACTTGGTCTGGTGGTAGGACACCTGACTCGCAAGTCGAGGCTGGAGGGAAGGGTAGAGGGTTCAAATCCCAGCTGCGGACACTTTTTCAAGAAAATTTCTTTTTTTCTTTCTTTTGTTTATTTTACATTATATTATATTTTAGATGTGTTTTTTGATTTTCTGAAAGGTCTTGCATGTTGGAGATTTTTTTTTTAATTAGGAAAATGGGAAAAAAACTGGAAAATTCTAGGAAAATCAGTTTATTTGCTTTTTTGCGACTCCTTTTGCAACTTTTTAGGTTGTCTATCATGCATAAGGTGTTCTGTGTATAAAATCGAGCATCTTTCTTTGTTAAAGAACACATTTTTGAATAATAATAAATTTTTTTTAAAAAAAGACGTAATATCGAGAGTAAGGCTCAGGCTTCGAGACCTCCTAGCTCCCTTTAATATTAAGTTATAATTTTCAAACTCGGTACCGAGGTAGGCCTCTATGGTCCAATCATGCCTGCCGTGTGAAATTTTTATATGTTCATTAATAGGACCCATGTGGGGCCCTAAATTTCTATTGCATAGGTAACGGAGAAAGGGCTTTTGAAGCGAAATTGTTTATTTCTTTCCGTACCGCATTGGTCTGGTGGTAGGACACCTGACTGGCAACTCAAGGCTGGAGGGAAGGGTAGAGGGTTCAAATCCCAGCTGCGGACACTTTTTCAAAAAAATTTCTTTTTTTCTTTCTTTTGTTTTTTTTACATTATATTATTTTTTAGGTGTGTTTTTCGATATTCTGGAGGGTCTTGCATGTTGGAGATTTTTTTTTTAATTAGGAACATGGGAAAAAACTGGAAAATTCTAGGAAAATCAGTTTATTTGTTATTTTGCGACTCCTTTTGCAACTTTTTAGGTTGTCTATCATGCATAAGGTGTTCTGTGTATAAAATCGAGCATCTTTCTTTGTTAAAGAACACTTTTTTGAATAATAATAAATTTTTTTTAAAAAAAGTCGAAATATCGAGAGTAAGGCTCAGGCTTCGAGACCTCCTTGCTCCCTTTAATATTAAGTTATAATTTTCTAACTCGGTACCGAGGTAGGCCTCTATGGTCCAATCATGCCTGGCGAAGGAAATTTATATATGTTAATTAGGAAGACCCCAGTGGGGCCCTAATGGGCTATTGCATAGGTAACCGAGAAAGGGCTTTTGAAGCGAAATTGTTTCTTTCTTTCCGTACCGCCTTGGTCTGGTGGTAGGTCACCTGACTGGCAAGTGGAGGCAGGAGGTAGGGGTCGGGGGTTCGAATCCCAGCTGCGGACACTTTTTCAAAAAAATTTCTTTTTTTCTTTCTTTTGTTTATTTTACATTATATTATATTTTAGATGTGTTTTTTGATTTTCTGAAAGGTCTTGCATGTTGGAGATTTTTTTTTTAATTAGGAAAATGGGAAAAAACTGGAAAATTCTAGGAAAATCAGTTTATTTGCTTTTTTGCGACTCCTTTTGCAACTTTTTAGGTTGTCTATCATGCATAAGGTGTTCTGTGTATGAAATCGAGCATCTTTCTTTGTTAAAGAACACATTTTTGAATAATAAAAAATTTTTTTTAAAAAAAGTCGAAATATCGAGAGTAAGGCTCAGGCTTCGAGACCTCCTAGCTCCCTTTAATATTAAGTTATAATTTTCAAACTCGGTACCAAGGTAGGCCTCTATGGTCCAATCATGCCTGCCGTGTGAAATTTTTATATGTTTATTAATAGGACCCATGTGGGGCCCTAAATTTCTATTGCATAGGTAACGGAGAAAGGGCTTTTGAAGCGAAATTGTTTATTTCTTTCCGTACTGCCTTGGTCTGGTAGTAGGACACCTGACTGGCAAGTCGAGGTAGGAGGGAGGGGTCGGGGGCTCGAATCCCAGCTGCGGACATTTTTTCGAAAAAATTTCATTTTTTTCTTTCCTTTGTTTATTTTACATTATATAATTTTTTAGATGTGTTTTTCGATATTCCAGAGGGTCTTGCATGTTGGAGATTCTTTTTTCAATTAGGAAAATGTGAAAAAACTGGAAAAATCTAGGAAAATCAGTTTATTTGTTATTTTTTTAATCCTATTGCAACTTTTTATGTTGTCTATCATGCATAAGGTGTTCTGTGTATAAAATCGAGCATCTTTCTGTGTTAAAGAGCACTTTTTTGAATAATAATAAATTTTTTTTTAAAAAGGTCGAAATATCGAGAGTAAGGCTCAGGCTTCGAGACCTCCTAGCTCCCTTTAATATTAAGTTATAATTTTCTAACTCGGTACCAAGGTAGGCCTCTATGGTCCAATCATGCCTGTCGAAGGAAATTTTTATATGTTAATTATAAGGGCCCCAGTGGGGCCCTAAAGTTGTATTACATAGGTAACCGAGAAAGGGCTTTTGAAGCGAAATTGTTTCTTTCTTTCCGTACTGGCTTGGTCTGGTGGTAGGACACCTGACTGGCAAGTCGAGGTAGGAGGGAGGGGTCGGGGGCTCGAATCCCAGCTGCGGACATTTTTTCGAAAAAATTTCTTTTTTTCTTTTATTTGTTTATTTTACATTATATAGTTTTTTAGATGTGTTTTTCGATATTCCAGAGGATCTTGCATGTTGGAGATTCTTTTTTTAAATAGGAAAATGTGAAAAAACTGGAAAAATCTAGGAAAATCAGTTTATTTGTTATTTTTTTACTCCTATTGCAACATTTTAGGTAGTCTATCAGGCATAAGTTGTTCTTTGTATAAAATCAAGCATGTTTCTTTGTTAAAGAGCACTTTTTTGGAATAATAATAAAAAAAATTTTAAAAAAGTCGAAATGTCGAGAATAAGGTACAGGCTTCGAGACCTCCTAACTACCTTTAATATTAAGTTATAATTTTCAAACTCGCTCCCAAGGTAGGCATCTAATGTCCAAACATGTCTGCCGAAGGAAATTTTTATATGTTAATTAGGAGGACCCCGGTGGGGCCCTAAAGGTCTATTGCATAGGTAACCGAGAAAGGGCTTTTAAAGGAAAATTGTTTCTTTCTTTCCGTACCGCCTTGGTCTGGTGGTAGGACACCTGAATGGCAAGTCGAGGCAGTAGGGAGAGGTCGGGGGTTCGAATCCCAGCTGCGGACACTTTTTCAAAAAAAATTCTTTTTTTTCTTTCTTTTGTTTATTTTACATTATATTATATTTAAGATGTGTTTTTTGATTTTCTGAAAGGTCTTGCATGTTGGAGATTTTTTTTTTAATTAGGAAAATGGGAAAAAACTGGAAAATTCTAGGAAAATCAGTTTATTTGTTATTTTTCAACTCCTATTGCAATATTTTAGGTAGTCTATCATGCATAAGGTGTTCTGTGTATAAAATCGAGCATCTTTCTTTGTTAAAGAGCACTTCTTGGAATAATAAAAAAATTTTTTTTAAAAAAGTCGATATGTCGAGAGTAAGGCTCAGGCTTCAAGACCTCCTAGCTCCCTTTATTAAGTTATAATTTTAAAACTCGGTCCCAAGGTAGGCCTCTATGGTCCAATCATGCCTGCCGAAGGAAATTTTTATATGTTAATTATAAGGGCCCCAGTGGGGCCCTAAAGTTGTATTACATAGGTAACCGAGAAAGGGCTTTTGAAGCGAAATTGTTTCTTTCTTTCCGTACTGGCTTGGTCTGGTGGTAGGACACCTGACTGGCAAGTCGAGGTAGGAGGGAGGGGTCGGGGGCTCGAATCCCAGCTGCGGACATTTTTTCGAAAAAATTTCTTTTTTTCTTTTATTTGTTTATTTTACATTATATAGTTTTTTAGATGTGTTTTTCGATATTCCAGAGGATCTTGCATGTTGGAGATTCTTTTTTTAAATAGGAAAATGTGAAAAAACTGGAAAAATCTAGGAAAATCAGTTTATTTGTTATTTTTTTACTCCTATTGCAACATTTTAGGTAGTCTATCAGGCATAAGTTGTTCTTTGTATAAAATCAAGCATGTTTCTTTGTTAAAGAGCACTTTTTTGGAATAATAATAAAAAAAATTTTAAAAAAGTCGAAATGTCGAGAATAAGGTACAGGCTTCGAGACCTCCTAGCTACCTTTAATATTAAGTTATAATTTTCAAACTCGCTCCCAAGGTAGGCATCTAATGTCCAAACATGTCTGCCGAAGGAAATTTTTATATGTTAATTAGGAGGACCCCAGTGGGGCCCTAAAGGTCTATTGCATAGGTAACCGAGAAAGGGCTTTTAAAGGAAAATTGTTTCTTTCTTTCTGTACCGCCTTGGTCTGGTGGTAGGACACCTGAATGGCAAGTCGAGGCAGTAGGGAGGGGTCGGGGGTTCGAATCCCAGCTGCGGACACTTTTTCAAAAAAAATTCTTTTTTTTCTTTCTTTTGTTTATTTTACATTATATTATTTTTTAGATGTGTTTTTCGATATTCCGGAGGGTCTTGCATGTTGGAGATTTTTTTCTTAATTAGGAAAATGGGTAAAAACTGGAAAATTCTAGGAAAATCAGTTTATATGTTATTTTTCGACTCCTTTTGCAACTTTTTAGGTTGTCTATCATGCATAAGGTGTTCTGTGTATAAAATCGTGCATCTTTCTTTGTTAAAGATCACTTTTTTGGAATAATATTAAAAACAATTTTAAAAAAGTCGAAATGTCGAGAATAAGGTACAGGCTTCGAGACCTCCTAGCTACCTTTAATATTAAGTTATAATTTTCAAACTCGGTCCCAAGGTAGGCATCTAATGTCCAAACATGTCTGCCGAAGGAAATTTTTATATGTTAATTAGGAGGACCCAAATGGGGCCCTAAAGGTCTATTGCCTAGGTAACCGAGAAAGGGTTTTTGAAGCGAAATTGTTTCTTTCTTTCCGTACCGCATTGGTCTGGTGGTAGGACACCTGACTGGCAACTCAAGGCTGGAGGGAGGGGTCGAGGGTTCAAATCCCAGCTGCGGACACTTTTTCAAAAAAATTTCTTTTTTGCTTTCTTTTGATTTTTACATTAGATTATTTTTTAGGTGTGTTTTTCGATATTCTGGAGGATCTTGCATGTTGGAGATTTTTTCTTTAATTAGGAAAATGGGAAAAAACTGGGAAATTCTAGGGAAATCAGTTTATTTGTTATTTTTCGACTCCTTTTGCAACTTTTTTGGTTGTCTATCATGCATAAGGTGTTCCGTGTATAAAATCGAGCATCTTTCTTTGTTAAAGAGGACTTTTTTGAATAATAATAAATTTTTTTTAAAAAAAGTCGAAATGTCGAGAGCAAGGCTCAGGCTTCGAGACCTCCTAGCTACCTTTAATATTAAGTTATAATTTTCAAACTCGGTACCAAGGTAGGCCTCTATGGTCCAATCATGCCTGCCGTGTGAAATTTTTATATGTTTATTAATAGGACCCATGTGGGGCCCTAAATTTCTATTGCATAGGTAACGGAGAAAGGGCTTTTGAGGCGAAATTGTTTATTTCTTTCCGTACTGCCTTGGTCTGGTGGTAGGACACCTGACTGGCAAGTCGAGGTAGGAGGGAGGGGTCGGGGGCTCGAATCCCAGCTGCGGACATTTTTTCGAAAAAATTTCTTTTTTTCTTTTATTTGTTTATTTTACATTATATAGTTTTTTAGATGTGTTTTTCGATATTCCAGAGGATCTTGCATGTTGGAGATTCTTTTTTTAATTAGGAAAATTTGAAAAAACTGGAAAAATCTAGGAAAATCAGTTTATTTGTTATTTTTTTACTCCTATTGCAACTTTTTATGTTGTCTATCATGCATAAGGTGTTCTGTGTATAAAATCGAGAATCTTTCTGTGTTAAAGAGCACTTTTTTGAATAATAATAAATTTTTTTTTAAAAAAGTCGAAATATCGAGAGTAAGGCTCAGGCTTCGAGACCTCCTAGCTCCCTTTAATATTAAGTTATAATTTTCTAACTCGGTACCAAGGTAGGCCTCTATGGTCCAATCATGCCTGACGAAGGAAATTTTTATATGTTAATAAAGAGGGCCCCAGTTGGGGCCTAAAGTTCTATGGCATAGGTAACCGAGAAAAGGCTTTTAAAGCGAAATTGTTTCTTTCTTTTCGTACCGCCTTGGTCTGGTTGTAGGACACCTGACTGTTAAGTGGAGGCAGGAGGCAGGGGTCGGGGGTTCGAATCCCAGCTGCGGACACTTTTTCAAAAAAATTTCTTTTTTTTCTTTCTTTTGTTTATTTTACATTATATTATTTTTTAGATGTAATTTTCGATATTCCGGAGGGTCTTGCATGTTGGAGTTTTTTTTTTAATTAGGAAAATGGGAAAAAACTGGAAAAATCTAGGAAAATCTGTTTTTTTGTTAATTTTCGACTCTTTTTGCAACATTTTAGGTAGTCTATCAGGCATAAGTTGTTCTTTGTATAAAATCAAGCATCTTTCTTTGTTAAAGAGCACTTTTTTGGAATAATAATAAAAAAAATTTTAAAAAAGTCGAAATGTCGAGAATAAGGTACAGGCTTCGAGAACTCCTAGCTACCTTTAATATTAAGTTATAATTTTCAAACTCGCTCCCAAGGTAGGCATCTAATGTACAAACATGTCTGCCGAAGGAAATTTTTATATGTTAATTAGGAGGACCCCAGTGGGGCCCTAAAGGTCTATTGCATAGGTAACCGAGAAAGGGCTTTTGAAGCGAAATTGTTTCTTTCTTTCTGTACCACCTTGGTCTGGTGGTAGGACACCTGACTGGCAACTCAAGGTTGGAGGGAGGGGTCGGGGGTTCCAATTTCAGCTGCGGACACTTTTTCAAAAAAATTTCTTTTTTTCTTTCTTTTCTTTATTTTACATTATATTATTTTTTAGGTGTGTTTTTCGATATTCTGGAGGGTCTTGCATGTTGGAGATTTTTTTTTTAATTAGGAAAATGGGAAAAAACTGGAAAATTCTGGGAAAATCAGTTTATTTGTTATTTTTCGACTCCTTTTGCAACTTTTTATGTTGTCTATCATGCTTAAGGTGTTCCGTGTATAAAATCGAGCATCTTACTTTGTTAAAGAGCACTTTTTTGAATAATAATGAATTTTCTTTAAAAAAAGTCATAATGTCGAGGGAAGGCTCAGGCTTCGACACCTCCTAGGTCCCTTTAATATTAAGTTATTATTTTCAAACTCGGTACCAAGGTAGGCATCTAATGTCCAAACATGTCTGCCGAAGGAAATTTTTATATGTTAATTAGGAGGACCCCAGTGGGGCCCTAAAGGTCTATTGCATAGGTAACCGAGAAAGGGCTTTTGAAGCGAAATTGTTTCTTTCTTTCTGTACCACCTTGGTCTGGTGGTAGGACACCTGACTGGCAACTCAAGGTTGGAGGGAGGGGTCGGGGGTTCAAATCCCAGCTGCGGACACTTTTTCAAAAAAATTTCTTTTTTTCTTTCTTTTGTTTATTTTACATTATATTATTTTTTAGGTGTGTTTTTCGATATTCTGGAGGGTCTTGCATGTTGGAGATTTTTTTTTTAATTAGGAAAATGGGAAAAAACTGGAAAATTCTAGGAAAATCAGTTTATTTGCTTTTTTGCGACTCCTTTTGCAACTTTTTAGGTTGTCTATCATGCATAAGGTGTTCTGTGTATAAAATCGAGCATCTTTCTGTGTTAAAGAGCACTTTTTTGAATAATAATAATTTTTTTTTTTAAAAAGTCGAAATATCGAGAGTAAGGCTCAGGCTTTGAGACCTCCTAGCTCCCTTTAATATTAAGTTATAATTTTCTAACTCGGTACCAAGGTAGGCCTCTATGGTCCAATCATGCCTGCCAAAGGAAATATTTATATGTTTATAAAGAGGGCCCCAGTTGGGCCCTAAATTTCTATGGCATAGGTAACCGAGAAAGGGCTTTTGAAGCGAAATTGTTTCTTTCTTTCTGTACCGCCTTGGTCTGGTGGTAGGACACCTGACTGGCAAGTCAAGGCTGGAGCAAGGGGTCGGGTTCGAATCCCAGCTGCGAACACTTTTTCAAAAAAATTTCTTTTTTTTCTTTCTTTTGTTTACTTTTCATAATATTATTTTTTAAATGTGTTTTTCGATATTCTGGAGGGTCTTGCATGTTGGAGATTTTTTTTTAATTAGGAAAATGGGAAAAAAATTGGAAAAATCTAGGAAAATTAGTTTATTTGTTATTTTTCGACTCCTATTGCAATATTTTAGGTAGTCTATCATGCATAAGGTGTTCTGTGTATAAAATCGAGCATCTTTCTTTGTTAAAGAGCACTTCTTGGAATAATAATAAATTTTTTTTTTAAAAAGTCGAAATGTCGAGAGTAAGGCTCAGGCTTCGAGACCTCCTAGCTCCCTTTAATATTAAGTTATAATTTTAAAACTCGGTCCCAAGGTAGGCCTCTATGGTCCAATCATGCCTGCCGAAGGAAATTTTTATATGTTAATTATAAGGGCCCCAGTGGGGCCCTAAAGGTGTATTACATAGGTAACCGAGAAAGGGCTTTTGAAGTGAAATTGTTTCTTTCTTTCCATACCGCCTTGGCCTGGTGGTAGGGCACCTGACTGGCAAGTGGAGGCAGGAGGCAGGGGTCGGAGGTTCGAATCCCAGCTGCGGACACTTTTTCAAAAAAATTTCTTTTTTTTCTTTCTTTTGTTTATTTTACATTATATTATTTTTTAGAAGTGTTTTTCGATATTCCCGAGGGTCTTGCATGTTGGAGATTTTTTTTTTAATTTGGAAAGTGGGAAAAAACTGGAAAAATCTAGGAAAATCTGTTTATTTGTTTTTTTTCGACTCCTTTTGCAACATTTTAGGTAGTCTATCATGCATAAGTTGTTCTTTGTATAAAATCGAGCATCTTTCTTTGATAAAGAACACTTTTTGGAATAATAATAAAAAAAATTTTAAAAAAGTCGAAATGTCGAGAATAAGGTACAGGCTTCGAGACCGCCTAGCTACCTTTAATATTAAGTTATAATTTTCAAACTCGCTCCCAAGGTAGGCATCTAATGTCCAAACATGTCTGCCGAAGGAAATTTTTATATGTTAATTAGGAGGACCCCAGTGGGGCCCTAAAGGTCTATTGCATAGGTAACCGAGAGAGGGCTTTTAAAGGGAAATTGTTTCTTTCTTTCCGTACCGCCTTGGTCTGGTGGTAGGACACCTGAATGGCAAGTCGAGGCAGGAGGGAGGGGTCGGGGGTTCGAATCCCAGCTGCGTACACTTTTTTAAAAAAAATTCTTTTTTTTCTTTCTTTTGTTTATTTTACATTATATTATTTTTTAGATGTGTTTTTCGATATTCCGGAGGGTCTTGCATGTCGGAGATTTTTTTCTTAATTAGGAAAATGGGAAAAAACTGGAAATTTCTAGGAAAATCAGTTTATATGTTATTTTTCGACTCCTTTTGCAACTTTTTAGGTTGTCTATCATGCATAAGGTGTTCTGTGTATAAAATCCTGCATCTTTGTTTGTTAAAGAGCAATTTTTTGAATAATAATAAATTTTTTTTTAAAAAAGACGAAATGTCGAGAGAAAGGCTCAGGCTTCGAGACCTCCTTGCTACCTTTAATATTAAGTTATAATTTTCAAACTCGGTCCCAAGGTAGGCATCTAATGTCCAAACATGTCTGCCGAAGGAAATTTTTATATGTTAATTAGGAGGACCCCAGTGGGGCCCTAAAGGTCTATTGCATAGGTGACCGAGAAAGGGCTTTTGAAGCGAAATTGTTTCTTTCTTTCCGTACCGCCTTGGTCTGGTGGTAGGACACCTGACTGGCAAGTGGAGGCAGGAGGTAGGGGTCGGGGGTTCGAATCCCAGCTGCGGACACTTTTTCAAAAAAATTTCTTTTTTTTCTTTCTTTTGTTTATTTTACATTATATTATTTTTTAGATGTGTTTTTCGATATTCCGGAGGATCTTGCATGTTGGAGTTTTTTTTTTAATTAGGAAAATGGGAAAAAACTGGAAAAATCTAGGAAAATCTGTTTTTTTGTTATCTTTCGACTCTTTTTGCAACATTTTAGGTAGTCTATCAGGCATAAGTTGTTCTTTGTATAAAATCAAGCATCTTTCTTTGTTAAAGAGCACTTTTTTGGAATAATAATAAAAAAAATTTAAAAAAAGTCGAAATGTCGAGAATAAGGTACAGGCTTCGAGACCTCCTAAATACCTTTAATATTAAGTTATAATTTTCAAACTCGCTCCCAAGGTAGGCATCTAATGTCCAAACATGTCTGCCGAAGGAAATTTTTATATGTTAATTAGGAGGACCCCAGTGGGGCCCTAAAGGTCTATTGCATAGGTAACCGAGAAAGGGCTTTTCAAGGGAAATTGTTTCTTTCTTTCCGTACCGCCTTGGTCTGGTGGTAGGACACCTGACTGGCAAGTCGAGGCAGGAGGGAGGGGTCGGGGGTTCGAATCCCAGCTGCGGACACTTTTTCAAAAAAAATTCCTTTTTTTCTTTCTTTTGTTTATTTTACATTATATTATTTTTTAGATGTGTTTTTCGATATTCCGGAGGGTCTTGCATGTTGGAGATTTTTTTCTTAATTAGGAAAATGGGAAAAAACTGGAAAATTCTAGGAAAATCAGTTTATATGTTATTTTTCGAGTCCTTTTGCAACTTTTTAGGTTGTCTATCATGCATAAGTTGTTCTTTGTATAAAATCAAGCATCTTTCTTTGTTAAAGAGCACTTTTTTGGAATAATAATAAAAAAATTTAAAAAAAAGTCGAAATGTCGAGAATAAGGTACAGGCTTCGAGACCTCCTAGCTACCTTTAATATTAAGTTATAATTTTCAAACTCGGTCCCAAGGTAGGCATCTAATGTCCAAACATGTCTACCGAAGGAAATTTTTATATGCTAATTAGGAGGACCCCAGTGGGGCCCTAAAGGTCTATTGCATAGGTAACCGAGAAAGGGCTTTTGAAGTGAAATTGTTTCTTTATTTCCGTACCGCCTTGGTCTGGTGGTAGGACACCTGACTAGCAACTCAAGGTTGGAGGGAGGGGTCGGGGGTTCAAATCCCAGCTGCGGACACTTTTTCAAAAAAATTTCTTTTTTTCTTTCTTTTCTTTATTTTACATTATATTATTTTTTAGGTGTGTTTTTCGATATTCTGGAGGGTCTTGCATGTTGGAGATTTTTTTTTTAATTAGGAAAATGGGAAAAAACTGGAAAATTCTGGGAAAATCAGTTTATTTGTTATTTTTCGACTCCTTTTGCAACTTTTTATGTTGTCTATCATGCTTAAGGTGTTCCGTGTATAAAATCGAGCATCTTACTTTGTTAAAGAGCACTTTTTTGAATAATAATGAATTTTCTTTAAAAAAAGTCATAATGTCGAGGGAAGGCTCAGGCTTCGACACCTCCTAGGTCCCTTTAATATTAAGTTATTATTTTCAAACTCGGTACCAAGGTAGGCATCTAATGTCCAAACATGTCTGCCGAAGGAAATTTTTATATGTTAATTAGGAGGACCCCAGTGGGGCCCTAAAGGTCTATTGCATAGGTAACCGAGAAAGGGCTTTTGAAGCGAAATTGTTTCTTTCTTTCTGTACCACCTTGGTCTGGTGGTAGGACACCTGACTGGCAACTCAAGGTTGGAGGGAGGGGTCGGGGGTTCAAATCCCAGCTGCGGACACTTTTTCAAAAAAATTTCTTTTTTTCTTTCTTTTGTTTATTTTACATTATATTATTTTTTAGGTGTGTTTTTCGATATTCTGGAGGGTCTTGCATGTTGGAGATTTTTTTTTTAATTAGGAAAATGGGAAAAAACTGGAAAATTCTAGGAAAATCAGTTTATTTGCTTTTTTGCGACTCCTTTTGCAACTTTTTAGGTTGTCTATCATGCATAAGGTGTTCTGTGTATAAAATCGAGCATCTTTCTGTGTTAAAGAGCACTTTTTTGAATAATAATAATTTTTTTTTTTAAAAAGTCGAAATATCGAGAGTAAGGCTCAGGCTTTGAGACCTCCTAGCTCCCTTTAATATTAAGTTATAATTTTCTAACTCGGTACCAAGGTAGGCCTCTATGGTCCAATCATGCCTGCCGAAGGAAATATTTATATGTTTATAAAGAGGGCCCCAGTTGGGCCCTAAATTTCTATGGCATAGGTAACCGAGAAAGGGCTTTTGAAGCGAAATTGTTTCTTTCTTTCTGTACCGCCTTGGTCTGGTGGTAGGACACCTGACTGGCAAGTCAAGGCTGGAGCAAGGGGTCGGGTTCGAATCCCAGCTGCGAACACTTTTTCAAAAAAATTTCTTTTTTTTCTTTCTTTTGTTTACTTTTCATAATATTATTTTTTAAATGTGTTTTTCGATATTCTGGAGGGTCTTGCATGTTGGAGATTTTTTTTTAATTAGGAAAATGGGAAAAAAATTGGAAAAATCTAGGAAAATTAGTTTATTTGTTATTTTTCGACTCCTATTGCAATATTTTAGGTAGTCTATCATGCATAAGGTGTTCTGTGTATAAAATCGAGCATCTTTCTTTGTTAAAGAGCACTTCTTGGAATAATAATAAATTTTTTTTTTAAAAAGTCGAAATGTCGAGAGTAAGGCTCAGGCTTCGAGACCTCCTAGCTCCCTTTAATATTAAGTTATAATTTTAAAACTCGGTCCCAAGGTAGGCCTCTATGGTCCAATCATGCCTGCCGAAGGAAATTTTTATATGTTAATTATAAGGGCCCCAGTGGGGCCCTAAAGGTGTATTACATAGGTAACCGAGAAAGGGCTTTTGAAGTGAAATTGTTTCTTTCTTTCCATACCGCCTTGGCCTGGTGGTAGGGCACCTGACTGGCAAGTGGAGGCAGGAGGCAGGGGTCGGAGGTTCGAATCCCAGCTGCGGACACTTTTTCAAAAAAATTTCTTTTTTTTCTTTCTTTTGTTTATTTTACATTATATTATTTTTTAGAAGTGTTTTTCGATATTCCCGAGGGTCTTGCATGTTGGAGATTTTTTTTTTAATTTGGAAAGTGGGAAAAAACTGGAAAAATCTAGGAAAATCTGTTTATTTGTTTTTTTTCGACTCCTTTTGCAACATTTTAGGTAGTCTATCATGCATAAGTTGTTCTTTGTATAAAATCGAGCATCTTTCTTTGATAAAGAACACTTTTTGGAATAATAATAAAAAAAATTTTAAAAAAGTCGAAATGTCGAGAATAAGGTACAGGCTTCGAGACCGCCTAGCTACCTTTAATATTAAGTTATAATTTTCAAACTCGCTCCCAAGGTAGGCATCTAATGTCCAAACATGTCTGCCGAAGGAAATTTTTATATGTTAATTAGGAGGACCCCAGTGGGGCCCTAAAGGTCTATTGCATAGGTAACCGAGAGAGGGCTTTTAAAGGGAAATTGTTTCTTTCTTTCCGTACCGCCTTGGTCTGGTGGTAGGACACCTGAATGGCAAGTCGAGGCAGGAGGGAGGGGTCGGGGGTTCGAATCCCAGCTGCGTACACTTTTTTAAAAAAAATTCTTTTTTTTCTTTCTTTTGTTTATTTTACATTATATTATTTTTTAGATGTGTTTTTCGATATTCCGGAGGGTCTTGCATGTCGGAGATTTTTTTCTTAATTAGGAAAATGGGAAAAAACTGGAAATTTCTAGGAAAATCAGTTTATATGTTATTTTTCGACTCCTTTTGCAACTTTTTAGGTTGTCTATCATGCATAAGGTGTTCTGTGTATAAAATCCTGCATCTTTGTTTGTTAAAGAGCAATTTTTTGAATAATAATAAATTTTTTTTTAAAAAAGACGAAATGTCGAGAGAAAGGCTCAGGCTTCGAGACCTCCTAGCTACCTTTAATATTAAGTTATAATTTTCAAACTCGGTCCCAAGGTAGGCATCTAATGTCCAAACATGTCTGCCGAAGGAAATTTTTATATGTTAATTAGGAGGACCCCAGTGGGGCCCTAAAGGTCTATTGCATAGGTGACCGAGAAAGGGCTTTTGAAGCGAAATTGTTTCTTTCTTTCCGTACCGCCTTGGTCTGGTGGTAGGACACCTGACTGGCAAGTGGAGGCAGGAGGTAGGGGTCGGGGGTTCGAATCCCAGCTGCGGACACTTTTTCAAAAAAATTTCTTTTTTTTCTTTCTTTTGTTTATTTTACATTATATTATTTTTTAGATGTGTTTTTCGATATTCCGGAGGATCTTGCATGTTGGAGTTTTTTTTTTAATTAGGAAAATGGGAAAAAACTGGAAAAATCTAGGAAAATCTGTTTTTTTGTTATCTTTCGACTCTTTTTGCAACATTTTAGGTAGTCTATCAGGCATAAGTTGTTCTTTGTATAAAATCAAGCATCTTTCTTTGTTAAAGAGCACTTTTTTGGAATAATAATAAAAAAAATTTAAAAAAAGTCGAAATGTCGAGAATAAGGTACAGGCTTCGAGACCTCCTAAATACCTTTAATATTAAGTTATAATTTTCAAACTCGCTCCCAAGGTAGGCATCTAATGTCCAAACATGTCTGCCGAAGGAAATTTTTATATGTTAATTAGGAGGACCCCAGTGGGGCCCTAAAGGTCTATTGCATAGGTAACCGAGAAAGGGCTTTTCAAGGGAAATTGTTTCTTTCTTTCCGTACCGCCTTGGTCTGGTGGTAGGACACCTGACTGGCAAGTCGAGGCAGGAGGGAGGGGTCGGGGGTTCGAATCCCAGCTGCGGACACTTTTTCAAAAAAAATTCCTTTTTTTCTTTCTTTTGTTTATTTTACATTATATTATTTTTTAGATGTGTTTTTCGATATTCCGGAGGGTCTTGCATGTTGGAGATTTTTTTCTTAATTAGGAAAATGGGAAAAAACTGGAAAATTCTAGGAAAATCAGTTTATATGTTATTTTTCGAGTCCTTTTGCAACTTTTTAGGTTGTCTATCATGCATAAGTTGTTCTTTGTATAAAATCAAGCATCTTTCTTTGTTAAAGAGCACTTTTTTGGAATAATAATAAAAAAATTTAAAAAAAAGTCGAAATGTCGAGAATAAGGTACAGGCTTCGAGACCTCCTAGCTACCTTTAATATTAAGTTATAATTTTCAAACTCGGTCCCAAGGTAGGCATCTAATGTCCAAACATGTCTACCGAAGGAAATTTTTATATGCTAATTAGGAGGACCCCAGTGGGGCCCTAAAGGTCTATTGCATAGGTAACCGAGAAAGGGCTTTTGAAGTGAAATTGTTTCTTTATTTCCGTACCGCCTTGGTCTGGTGGTAGGACACCTGACTAGCAACTCAAGGTTGGAGGGAGGGGTCGGGGGTTCAAATCCCAGCTGCGGACACTTTTTCAAAAAAATTTCTTTTTTTCTTTCTTTTGTTTATTTTACATTATATTATTTTTTAGGTGTGTTTTTCGATATTCTGGAGGGTCTTGCATGTTGGAGATTTTTTTTTAATTAGGAAAATGGGAAAAAACTGGAAAATTCTGGGAAAATCAGTTTATTAGTTATTTTTCGACTCCTTTTGCAATTTTTTATGTTGTCTATCATGCTTTAGGTGTTCCGTGTATAAAATCGAGCATCTTTCTTTGTTAAAGAGCACTTTTTTGAATAATAATAAATTTTCTTTAATAAAAGTCGTAATGTCGAGGGAAGCCTCAGGCTTCGACACAACCTAGCTCCCTTTAATATTAAGTTATAATTTTCAAACTCGGTACCAAGGTAGGCCTCTATGGTACAATCATGCCTGCCGAAGAAAATTTTTATACGGTAATTAGGAGGGCCCAAGTTGGGCCCTAAATGTCTATTGCATAGGTAACCGAGAAAGGGCTTTTGAAGCGAAATTGTTTCTTTCTTTCCGTACCGTCTTGGTCTGGTGGTAGAGCACCTGACAGGCAAGTGGAGGCAGTAGGTAGGGGTCGGGGGTTCGAATCCCAGCTGCGGACACTTTTTCAAAAAAATTTCTTTTTTTTCTTTCTTTTTTTTCTTTCTTTTGTTTATTTTACATTATATAATTTTTTAGATGTGTTTTTCGATATTCCGGAGGGTCTTGCATGTTGGAGTTTTTTTTTTAATTAGGAAAATGGGAAAAAACTGGAAAAATCTAGGAAAATCTGTTTATTAGTTATTTTTCGACTCTTTTTGCGACATTTTAGGTAGTCTATCAGGCATAAGTTGTTCTTTGTATAAAATCAAGCATCTTTCTTTGTTAAAGAGCACTTTTTTGGAATAATAATAAAAAAAATTAAAAAAAAGTCGAAATGTCGAGAATAAGGTACAGGCTTCGAGACCTCCTAGCTACCTTTAATATTAAGTTATAATTTTCAAACTCGCTCCCAAGGTAGGCATCTAATGTTCAAACATGTCTGCCGAAGGAGATTTTTATATGTTAATTAGGAGGACCCCAGTGGGGCCCTAAAGGTCTATTGCATAGGTAACCGAGAAAGGGCGTTTGAAGCGAAATTGTTGCTTTCTTTCCGTACAGCCTTGGTCTGGTGGTAGGACACCTGACAGGCAACTCAAGGTTGGAGGGAGGGGTCGGGCGTTCATATCCCAGCTGCGGACACTTTTTCAAAAAAATTTCTTTTTTTCTTTCTTTTGTTTATTTTACATTATATTATTTTTTAGGTGTGTTTTTCGATATTCTGGAGGGTCTTGCATGTTGGAGATTTTTTTTTTAATTGGGAAAATGGGAAAAAACTGGAAAATTCTGGGAAAATCAGTTTATTTGTTATTTTTCGACTCCTTTTGCAACTTTTTATGTTGTCTATCATGCTTAAGGTGTTCCGTGTATAAAATCGAGCATCTTTCTTTGTTAAAGAGCACTTTTTTAAATAATAATAAATTTTCTTTAATAAAAGTCGTAATGTCGAGGGAAGGCTCAGGCTTCGACACAACCTAGCTCCCTTTAATATCAAGTTATAATTTTCAAACTCGGTACCAAGGTAGGCCTCTATGGTCCAATCATGCCTGCCGAAGAAAATTTTTATACGTTAATTAGGAGGGCCCCAGTGGGGCCCTAAATCTCTATTGCATAGGTAACTGAGAAAGGGCTTTTGAAGCGAAATTGTTTCTTTCTTTCCGTACCGCCTTGGTCTGGTGGTAGGGCACCTGACTGGCAAGTGGAGGCAGGAGGTAGGGGTCGGGGGTTCGAATCCCAGCTGCGGACACTTTTTCAAAAAAATTTCTTTTTTTTCTTTCTTTTGTTTATTTTACATTATATTATTTTTTAGATGTGTTTTTCGATATTCCGGAGGGTCTTGCATGTTGGAGTTTTTTTTTTTATTAGGAAAATGGGAAAAAACTGGAAAAATCTAGGAAAATCTGTTTATTTGTTATTTTTCGACGCTTTTTGCAACATTTTAGGTAGTCTATCAGGCATAAGTTGTTCTTTGTATAAAATCAAGCATCTTTCTTTGTTAAAGATCACTTTTTTGGAATAATAATAAAAAAAATTTAAAAAAGGTCGAAATGTCGAGAATAAGGTACAGGCTTCGAGACCTCCTAGCTACCTTTAATATTAAGTTATAATTTTCAAACTTGGTCTCAAGGTAGGCATCTAATGTCCAAACATGTCTGCCGAAGGAAATTTTTATATGTTAATTAGGAGGACCCCAGTGGGGCCCTAAAGGTCTATTGTATAGGTAACCGAGAAAGGGCTTTTGAAGCGAAATTTTTTCTTTCTTTCCGTACCGCCTTGGTCTGGTGGTAGGACACCTGACTGGCAACTCAAGGTTGGAGGGAGGGGTCGGGGGTTCAAATCCCAGCTGCGGACACTTTTTCAAAAAAATTTCTTTTTTTTCTTTCTTTTGTTTATTTTACGTTATATTATTTTTTAGATGTGTTTTTTTTTTTTAATTAGGAAAATGGGAAAAAACTGGAAAAATCTAGGAAAATCTGTTTATTTGTTATTTTTCGACTCTTTTTGCAACATTTTAGGTAGTCTATCAGGCATAAGTTGTTCTTTGTATAAAATCAAGCATCTTTCTTTGTTAAAGATCACTTTTTTGGAATAATAATAAAAAAAATTTAAAAAAGGTCGAAATGTCGAGAATAAGGTACAGGCTTCGAGACCTCCTAGCTACCTTTAATATTAAGTTATAATTTTCAAACTTGGTCTCAAGGTAGGCATCTAATGTCCAAACATGTCTGCCGAAGGAAATTTTTATATGTTAATTAGGAGGACCCCAGTGGGGCCCTAAAGGTCTATTGTATAGGTAACCGAGAAAGGGCTTTTGAAGCGAAATTTTTTCTTTCTTTCCGTACCGCCTTGGTCTGGTGGTAGGACACCTGACTGGCAACTCAAGGTTGGAGGGAGGGGTCGGGGGTTCAAATCCCAGCTGCGGACACTTTTTCAAAAAAATTTCTTTTTTTTCTTTCTTTTGTTTATTTTACATTATATTATTTTTTAGATGTGTTTTTTTTTTTTAATTAGGAAAATGGGAAAAAACTAGAAAAATCTAGGAAAATCTGTTTATTTGTTATTTTTCGACTCTTTTTGCAACATTTTAGGTAGTCTATCAGGCATAAGTTGTTCTTTGTATAAAATCAAGCATCTTTCTTTGTTAAAGAGCACTTTTTTGGAATAATAATAAAAAAATTTTAAAAAAAGTCGAAATGTCGAGAATAAGGTACAGGCTTCGAGACCTCCTAGCTACCTTTAATATTAAGTTATAATTTTCAAACTCGGTCCCAAGGTAGGCATCTAATGTCCAAACATGTCTGCCGAAGGAAATTTTTATATGCTAATTAGGAGGACCCCAGTGGGGCCCTAAAGGTCTATTGCATAGGTAACCGAGATAGGGCTTTTGAAGTGAAATTGTTTCTTTCTTTCCGTACCGCCTTGGTCTGGTGGTAGGACACCTGACTAGCAACTCAAGGTTGGAGGGAGGGGTCGGGGGTTCAAATCCCAGCTGCGGACACTTTTTCAAAAAAATTTCTTTTTTTTCTTTCTTTTGTTTATTTTACATTATATTATTTTTTAGGTGTGTTTTTCGATATTCTGGAGGGTCTTGCATGTTGGAGATTTTTTTTTTAATTAGGAAAATGGGAAAAAACTGAAAGATTCTGGGAAAATCAGTTAATTTGTTATTTTTCGACTCCTTTTGCAACTTTTTATGTTGTCTATCATGCTTAAGGTGTTCCGTGTATAAAATCGAGCATTTTACTTTGTTAAAGAGCACTTTTTTGAATAATAATGAATTTTCTTTAAAAAAAGTCGTAATGTCGAGGGAAGGCTCACGCTTCGACACCTCCTAGGTCCCTTTAATATTAAGTTATTATTTTCAAACTCGGTACCAAGGTAGGCCTCTATGGTCCAATCATGCCTGCCAAACAAAATTTTTATATGTTAATTAGGAGGGCCCCAGTGGGGCCCTAAATGTCTATTGCATAGGTAACCGAGAAAGGGCTTTTGAAGCGAAATTGTTTCTTTCTTCCCGTACCGCCTTGGTCTGGTGGTAGGGCACCTGACTGGCAAGTGGAGGCTGGAGGTAGGGGTCGGGGGTTCGAATCCCAGCTGCGGACACTTTTTCAAAAAAATTTCTTTTTTTTCTTTCTTTTGTTTATTTTACATTATATTATTTTTTAGATGTGTTTTTCGATATTTCGGAGGGTCTTGCATGTTGGAGATTTTTTTCTTAATTAGGAAAATGGGAAAAAACTGGAAAAATCTGGGAAAATCAGTTTATTTGTTATTTTTCGACTCCTTTTGCAACTTTTTATGTTGTCTATCATGCTTAAGGTGTTCCGTGTATAAAATCGAGCATCTTTCTTTGTTAAAGAGCACTTTTTTGAATAATAATAAATTTTCTTTAAAAAAAGTCGTAATGTCGAGGGAAGGTTCAGGCTTCGACACCTCCCAGGTCCCATTAATATTAAGTTATAATTTTCAAAATTCGGTACCAAGGTAGGCCTTTATGGTCGAATCATGCCTGCCGAAGAAAATTTTTATATGTTAATTAGGAGGGCCCCAGTGGGGCCCTAAATTTCTATTTCATAGGTAACGGAGAAAGGGCTTTTGAAGCGAAATTGTTTCCGTACTGCCTTGGTCTGGTGGTAGGACACCTGACTGGCAAGTCGAGGTAGGAGGGAGGGGTCGGGGTTCCAATCCCTGCTGCGGACCTTTTTTCAAAAAAATTTTTTTTTCTTTCTTTTGTTTATTTTACATTATATTATTTTTTATATGTGTTTTTCGATATTCCGGAGGGTCTTGCATGTTGGAGTTTTTTTTTTTATTAGGAAAATGGGGAAAAACTGGAAAAATCTAGGAAAATCTGTTTATTTGTTATTTTTCGACTCTTTTTGCAACATTTTAGGTAGTCTATCAGGCATAAGTTGTTCTTTGTATAAAATCAAGCATCTTTCTTTGTTAAAGAGCACTTTTTAGGAATAATAATAAAAAAAATTTAAAAAAAGTCGAAATGTGGAGAATAAGGTACAGGCTTCGAGACCTCCTAGCTACCTTTAATATTAAGTTATAATTTTCTAACTCGGTACCAAGGTAGGCCTCTATGGTCCAATCATGCCTGCGGAAGGAAATTTTTATATGTTTATTAGGAGGGCCCCAGTACGGCCCTAAAGTACCATTGCATATGTAATCGAGAAAGGGCTTTTAAAGCAAAATTGTTTCTTTCTTTCCGTACCGCCTTGGTCTGGTGGTAGGACACCTGACTGGCAAGTCGAGGCAGGAGGGAGGGGTTGGGGGTTCGAGTCCCAGCTGCGGACACTTTTTCAAAAAAAATTCTTTTTTTTCTTTCTTTTGTATATTTTACATTATATTATTTTTTAGATGTGTTTTTCGATATTTCGGAGGGTCTTGCATGTTGGAGATTTTCTTCTTAATTAGGAAAATGGGAAAAAACTGGAAAATTCTAGGAAAATCAGTTTATATGTTATTTTTCGACTCCTTTTGCAACTTTTTAGGTTGTCTATCATGCATAAGGTGTTCTGTGTATAAAATCGTGCATCTTTGTTTGCTAAAGAGCACTTTTTTGAATAATAATAAATTTTTTTTTTAAAAAGTCGAAATGTCGAGGGAAGGCTCAGGCTTCGACACAACCTAGCTCCCTTTAATATTAAGTTATAATTTTCAAACTCAGGACCAAGGTAGGCCTCTATGGTCCAATCATGCCTGCCGAAGAAAATTTTTATACGTTAATTAGGAGGGCCCCAGTGGGGCCCTAAATGTCTATTGCATAGGCAACCGAGAAAGGGCTTTTGAAGCAAAATTGTTTCTTTCTTTCCGTACCGCCTTGGTCTGGTGGTAGGGCACCTGACTGGCAAGTGGAGGCAGGAGGTAGGGGTCGGGGGTTTGAATCCCAGCTGCGGACACTTTTTCAAAAAATTTCTTTTTTTTCTTTCTTTTGTTTATTTTACATTATATTATTTTTTAGATGTGTTTTTCGATATTCCGGAGGGTCTTGCATGTTGGAGATTTTTTTTTAATTAGGAAAATGGGAAAAAACTGGAAAAATCTAGGAAAATCTGTTTATTAGTTATTTTTCGACTCTTTTTGCAACATTTTAGGTAGTCTATCAGGCATAAGTTGTTCTTTGTATAAAATCAAGCATCTTTCTTTGTTAAAGAGCACTTTTTTGGAATAATAATAAAAAAAATTAAAAAAAAGTCGAAATGTCGAGAATAAGGTACAGGCTTCGAGACCACTTTAAATTATTAATATGCAAATACATTAAAACGCCTGTTAATTAAAATAAAAAATAAGTAAAACTGCAGCGGTCGTCATTTCAACACCTGCAATGACGACACATGCGCACTTTATACCAGTGTTGGCCAAAAATGTATTCTATTACAGTAATCAATTACTTGTAATCATAATTATCAATTACTTGTAATCATGATTACAACTTTTAAAAATGTCGATTATAGCTGTAATCATGATTACAATAATTAATTACAGTAATAAATTACTTGTTATCTTGATTATAATTAATCAAAATTTTGATTACAACTGTAATCATGATTCCAAGTAATAGAAACAAAAAGATTACGGGTAATTATGATTACATGTAATCGGGATTACATGCAATTGTGATTACTTGTAATCAAACTATTTGATTACAAGTTATTATGACTGCATATGCATGCTTATGCAAATAAATTATGCAAGTACGTATGGGGATGCATGTTTTTATGTACATAGAATGTACACACGCATGTACCTACAATTAGTGATTCCTGTGTATACATATACAATGCATAAACGTGGTTTGTACGTAAGTTATACATAATTATATTATACATATAACAATACGTATATGCTTAGTACACATATTTATGCATATATGACACAAGTACGCATGTATGTTAGTTTGTATGCAAATACATTGTTTTGTGCATTTTTATACATAGACCATATATGTATGAACGTAGGTGAAAACAATGTTTACACATATGCATTCATTTATGTAAGTAACTACATAGACTGTATATGTTTACGATACGCCCCCTAATAGCACGTATATACAATGTACTTATGTACATACATTGAAAGCATTTACGTAGAATATATAAGAACGTTGTTTATAGGTATACTATATGTACAGTCAGCAAAAAAAAAAAAAAAAAAAAAAAAAAAAAAAAATCACCCTGAATAACTTTCTTTCTAATGATCGGATTTTCACGAACTAAGTGTCAATCTTAATGGTTCCTGGGGGTGACCTTAAATATGCTAATTAATTAGTGCTAACTATTAATTAAGTTACGAAATCAGACACAAAAACGTACTTTTTCTGAATAAACATATATTTTTTTTACATATTTGGATTTTTAACCTTCAAAATATAGGGGGTAGCCGCAATCTGGAAAATTTGGTCCCCATAGTTGATCAGGAGAGCGATCCAAAGTTCGTACCCCTTAATGCTAATTTCACTTTTTACGTTTATACTCATATTTTTAAAACTAATAAAGCAATTCAAAGAAAATTGCACCCACTCATAAAACTCATTTACCCAAAGTTAATTTCATGAAAAAAATAATTTTTAATAATTATTGTTTTTTTTTTTATTTAATTAAATTGAGGATGAAAAAATTTTGAATTATAAGATATGAATTTTTTTTATACCTTATTAATCTACATATTTTTCAATTGAAAAATCTTAAGTTTCAACTGTTTTTATTTATTAGAAGCTGAGAAAAATTAAAATTAATTATTTTTAAAAAACTAATTTGGCGACAATAAAGAAATAATTCAATGGAGCGATTAATATTAAAGTGTGATAAATTTGCGAGGAACTTGATTTCGCGCGCGTAGCGTAAAATTTCATTCATATTTTTTGCGCTAATAATCGTTTGCTAATCTTTTTAGTTTTATTTCTTTCAAACTATAAAATACGATGTTTCTTTTTTAGTCGTTTAATAATTTGTTTGCAATTTAGTAAAGAAATAAGAATAAAACATTTCGAATAAAAGACACTTTATTCAACGAATGTCTAGTTTTATAAAAGCGTGCTTCTGATAGAATATGATTATACACCAGATTGTGCTTATTTAATGCGATTATTTTTTTTTTTTTGATTTTTTTTTTCAATAACTGATACAATTTCAATGATATACATACGTATGCATAGATTTGGAATAATATATTTATAAATTTCTTGAATATGTATTTCATAATTATTAATACGAATGCGTAGTCAACATTTTTAAGCATCTTAAAACTTCTTTATATCTTATATATCGCCTTAATCTTAATTAGTCTGCGCGTACTTCGCAGAATTATTTTTTCTAACTTTTTAATTAAATTTTAACGTTTCTCAAAATCTTATTTTTTATGCTACCATACATATTAATTTTCCATTAATACACTAATCAATTGTTTGAATACTTTAATTTATGCTTTCCTTTAAAATAAAATTACTTTTTAAGTTATTGTTAAGCTTTTATTGAAAGAAAACTTACAATTATTTCCAACCAGCTGAGAATTAAATCTTGTTAAGAAATTAAAAATATTCTACTGGTCAATATCATTCGATGCAGAACACCTGACTATTTACTAATCATACTATTATTTTCAAAAAATGAAGATAAATTATTTATTTTCCTTTTTTTTATTGTTTATTATTTATTTGAGTAATGAAAAGTAAATGGGTATGTGAGCATAGCAAAAACATGCAACAGATTGTTTTTTTTTTTTTTTTTTCAAATGAACAAAAAACTATGGACATAAAATTTTATTTTGACGTTCAAAGTTAATCTTGCCCGCTAACTTAAAGAAATTCACCCTTTCCTTTTAAAAAGTTGAAAATATCTGCTTAAAAAGTTGTTTTTTATTATTTCTCAACTTTTGCACAGTTTAAACAAATATTGCTATATCTGGAAAATGTTTCATATGCCTTGTTTCGTTAAACAGCTACTAAAATAAAACAATGTAAAAAGATACGAAAAACGTGCTATTTTTAGAATCATCATCTCAAAAATTTTTCTTTTTCTAATATTAGGATTTTTTCTACTTAAATAACCTATAATAATAGCTTTAATACACGTTTTGAAGAAATAATGAATGCAAATTTGGATCTTATTTTAAATTTCTTTCGTAATAAGAAAACAAGAATATTAATAATTCATTGATAATTCATTGACTGTGTACCCCCTATGGGCGCTAAAATTATTTCCTTTGGTAGGGTACACTAGTACCAGGTAATATAACACCTGGTCCACTTAAAATATTAAGGGTCAATATTAAGATCTGATAGGAGGCTTTGTTAACATTGAGAAAAGACTTAGAATTTCTGCTTATAAAAGCTCTTCGGAAAGCGAATTTCTTCGAAATAAAGCTTCTCGCAACACTTTTGGAGATATACAAAAACAGTAAAATTCGGGGTCACGCTGTGTACCCC
The DNA here is from genome assembly GCA_949128135.1 of Parasteatoda lunata. Classification (NCBI taxonomy): domain Eukaryota; kingdom Metazoa; phylum Arthropoda; class Arachnida; order Araneae; family Theridiidae; genus Parasteatoda; species Parasteatoda lunata. Next base: position 660,490 of record CASBRV010000308.1, on the reverse strand, counting down.
CTATGGGGTCTATAATTATTTCCTTTGGTAGGGTACACTAGTACCCCTTAATATAATACCTGGTTCAATTACAACATTAAAGGTATATATTAAGTACTGATAGGAGGCATTTTTCTTAACATTGAAAAATGCACTGTTTTAGATATACATACATAGTAAAGTTCGGGGTCACGCTGTGTACCCCCTATAAGGTCTATAAATATTTCCTTTGGTAGGGTACACTAGTACCAGGTAATATAACACCTGGTCCAATTAAAATATTAAGGGTCAATATTAAGGTCTGTTAGGAGGCTTTGTTAACATTGAGAAAAGACTTAGAATTTCTGCGTATAAAAGCTCTTCAGAAGGCAAATTTCTTCGAAATAAAGCTTCTCGCGGCACTTTTTGAGATATACAAAAACAGTAAAATTAGGGGTCACGCTGTGTACCCCCTATGGGGTCTATAATTATTTCCTTTGGTAGGGTACACTAGTACCCCTTAATATAATACCTGGTCCAATAACAACATTAAAGGTTAATATTAAGGTCTGTTAAGAAGCCTTTTGTTAACAATGAGAAAAGACTTAGAATTTCTCCGTATTAACGCTTTTCGGAAGGCGAATTTCTTCAAAATAAAGCTTCTCGCGACACTTTTTGAGATATACATACATAGAAAATTTATTTCTCTTGAAAAAAGACATAGAATTTCTGCGTATAAAAGCTCTTCAGAAGGCGAATTTCTTCGAAATAAAGCTTCTCGCAACACTTTTGGAGATATACAAAATCAGTAAAATTCGGTGTCACGTTGTGTACCCCCTATGGGGTCTATAATTTTTTCCTTTGTTAGGGTACACTAGTACCAGGTAATATAATAACTGGTCCAATTACAACATTAAAGGTTAATATTAAGGTCTGATAGTACGCATTTTTCTTAACATTGAAAAATGCACTGTTTTAGATATACATACATAGTAAAGTTCGGGGTCACGCTGTGTACCACCTATGAGGTCTATAATTATTTCCTTTGGTAGGGTATACTAGTACCAGGTAATATAACACCTTGTCCAATTAAAATATTAAGGGTCAATATTAAAGTCTGATATGAAGCCTTCTGTTAACAATGAGAAAAGACTTAAAATTTCTCCGTATTAACGCTTTTCGGAAGGCGAATTTCCTCAAAATAAAGCTTCTCGCAACACTTTTTGAGATATACATACATAGAAAATTTATTTCTCTCGTAAAAGCACCGCGGCTTCTGCGGTGTCCGGTGCGTCTCTGCCGGCCCTTGCAAATCCGGGGGAGAGAGTGTGATTTTCGTGCCGGTCCGTACCCATATCCGCAGCAGGTCTCCAAGGTGAACAGCCTCTAGTCGATAGAACAATGTAGGTAAGGGAAGTCGGCAAGTTCGATCCGTAACTTCGGGATAAGGATTGGCTCTGAGGACTGGGCCCGTCGGGCTGGGGTCCGAAGCGGGTGTGGCACTGCAACTGGACTGGGAGAGACTGGCTGCAGCGATGCAGTCTGGTCAGGCCCGGACCAGCGGCGGGGCCTTCCCGTGGAACGCCTCAGCTGCGCGGCGGGCCCAATTTCTTCACATTGAGAAAAGACTCTGAGAAAAGACTGAGAAAGATTTTGCGTATAAATACTCTTCAGAAGGCGAATTTCTTCGAAATAAAGCTTCTCGCAGCACTTTTTGAGATATACAAAAACAGTAAAATTAGGGGTCACGCTGTGTACCCCCTATGGGATCTATAATTATTTCCTTTGGTAGGGTACACTAATACCCGGTAATGTAACACCTGGTCTCATTAAAATATTAAGGGTCAATATTAAGGTCTGATATGAAGCCATTTGTTAACAATGAGAAAAGACTTAAAATTTCTCCGTATGAACGCTTTTCGGAAGGCGAATTTCCTCAAAATAAAGCTTCTCGCAACACTTTTTGAGGTATGCATACATAGAAAATTCATTTCTCTTGAAAAAAGACTTTGAATTTCTCCGTATAAAAGCTCTTCAGAAGACGAATTTCTTCGAAATAAGACTTTTCGCATCACTATTTCAGATAGACATACATTGCGGGGTCCCACCGTGTACCCCCTATGGGGTCTTTAATTATTTCCTTTGGTAGAGTACACTAGTACCAGGCACGGACGTAGCTATAGCTTTTACATGGGGGAGGTCGAGAATTTCCATTATATATATATATATATATATATATATATATATATATATATATATATATATATATGTGTGTGTGTGTGTAATATAAGCTACTAATATTTCAGTAATCATATAGGTGTGTAAAATATTTGTTTATTGTAAGGAAAACAATGATTAAAGAGTATAGAAAAATGTTAATTGCTTAAAGTTATAAATTTAATCTTTTGCGCCTTGTTGATAACTTATTTACAATTCCGTCGGAATCCAATTGCACCGCCAAGTCACGATGCACACTCAGAAGAGCAAGTCCATTCAGTCTCTCATCTCCCATCTTATTTCTGAGATAGGTTTTTAATCTCTTTAGAGTGGAGAAACTTCTTTCTGGTGTCGCGGTGGAAACCGGAAGTGTTGCCAAAATACCCAGCAACGTTCTTGTCAGAGGGAAAAACTGTTGATCGCACTGATCGAGAGTTTTGAGAACAGTGACCGGTTTTTCGGTTATTGATTCCCAGTGTTTTCTCCATGTGTCATATTCACTAAGAAATGTGTTTTCTTCAGTTTCGCCTAGAAAGGTTATTGCTACTTTTTTCAGACTTTCTTTTGTTTTATCATCAGTTTTAGTTTTCTCGGGTAGAAGCAGTTGAATGCCTTCTATAGCGTCTTCATGTGGTTTGAAACGAGCATCTAGTTCGGTTACCACATGATCTATAAACGAATAAAACACATTTCGCCGGTAGTAAATTTCGGCAGTTTCTCCAGGTGCATTGCTGCGTTGGGACGCTCTTGCGGCCATTCTTGGGACAACTATTTCGTTCGAGCTCATTCTCTTTGCTTCCTCGAAAAGTATGGAGAATTGTGTCTCGTTTCTAATGCTTTCTATGGTTGTTCTGACAGTTTTCGCATAGCTGCAAGTGGCGATTAAATCAACATTCACCTTCTGCATCACCTTAATCAAATTTACAGTATAGGAAAACACTTTTCTGAGTATGACCAAAGATACTATAAATTGGCTATTGTCCACAGCTGTCTGCAGCTGAAAAGCTTGTGTGGCCACGTCTGAACTACCAGTGCTTTGAAGTGTTTCAAGCGTTGCACGTGCAACGGGTAGCATTTCTGCGAACCTTTCGACAGCCACATGTTTTTCAGTCCATCGTGTTTCACAATGACCGATAAGGGTGGAATGTTCAAAGTTGTTTTCATCGGCAATTTTCTTTAATTGACCATCCCGTAGTGGAGATTTTCGGAAGAAGTTGATTACGGATTTTACAGTTCCTAGACAGTTCCTTATCATAGGTACTTCGCATGAATGAGTTAATACTAAGTTCAGTACATGAGCCACGCAATGTACGAATTGCGCTTTTGGATACTGCTCTGCGATTATTGTTCTCACACCTCGTAATCGACCACTCATCACTGCAGCGCCATCATATCCTTGCCCTATAAATTTATGCATATCTAAATTATAGGATACAAGATGTGTTATTATGGTCGTTGCTAATGCTTGAGCAGAAACATCTTCTACGGTAATAAATTCAACAAAATCTTCCCGGATAACTGCTTTTCCAGATGAACAGTCTACGTATCGCACACACAAAACTATTTGTTCCCGTCGTGATATATCTTGTGTTTCATCAGCTAGTACACTGAAATAGCCTGCCTTTTTTACCCTTTCTAGAAGTTTATCTGGAATTGTCTTATCGGATAGTTCAATTATTTCATTTTGAATCTGTGATGAGGTATACATGGCTCGACTGTGTATTGATTGTGTTAGTAAATGCTTCTTAAGTACCTTATCGCCAGAGCCAGCACGAAAACGAAGCAGTGCTCTAAAGTTTCCATCATTATGAGCGGGGTCATTTATTTCAATTTCACCAGAGTCACAGCTTCCCCTTAAAGCGAGTTCTTGTCTTCCGCAAAAAAGAATCGTTTCTAGAATGGCTTTTAATCTTTTCCTGTTTTCTTGAGCAATTTTGCTGTTTTCCACATTGATTGATTCGGCAACATCAAGCACTTTGCCTTCCGCTACCTTTACAAAATTTGCTACCTGCTCGATAGCAAATTTATGATATTTTGTGTTTGCATGATGATCTAAGGCTTCTAAAGCGGACTTCCAGTTTATAAAGGGCTTACTAACAAAGGCTCCAAGTTCTTGACTGCCACGACCACCTTCCTTTTTTCCAAGAAGAACGCATACTTTGCAAAATGCTCCCTGCATGCATATTGAATATGCAAGCCATGAATGTCTAGCCGTCCAATGACGTTGAAAGGAGAGTCTTTTTTTGCCACTGACACTGACTGGAAACTTGAAAGTATCCGGGGGGATCCAACACTGTTTCAACGCTTTAAGCTTTTCTTCATCATCGTCCGGAGGATTACTGAGATAATTACAAATATCCATGGAAGCAGGATATTTCTTAAAAAAATATTTTTCGAGGCAAGACGTATATTATAAGAAGTTCTATGCGATATTTGGAAATATGGATATTAAAAAAAACTCAAGCTAAAGGGGGTGTCCGGACCCCATGGACACCCCCCTTATATACGTCCGTGGTACCAGGTAATATAATACCTGGTCAAATTAAAATATTAAGGGTCAATATTAAGCTCCGTTAGGAGGCTTTGTTAACATTGAGAAAAGACTTAGAATTTCTGCGTATAAAAGCTCTTCGGAAAGCGAATTTCTTCGAAATAAAGCTTCTCGCAACACTTTTGGAGATATACAAAAACAGTAAAATTCGGGGTCACGCTGTGTACCCCCTATGGGGTCTATAATTTTTTCCTTTGGTAGGGTACACTAGTACAAGGTAATATAACACCTGGTCCAATTACAACATTAAAGGTTAATATAAAGGTAAGATATGAAGCCTTTTGTTAACAATGAGAAAAGACTTAAAATTTCTCCGTATAAAAGCTATTCAGAAGGCGAATTTCTGCGAAATAAGACTTTTCGCATCACTATTTCAGATAGAGATACACTGCGGGGTCACACTGTGTACCCCCTATGGGGTCTATAATTATTTCCTTTCGTAGGATACTGTATTACAAAGTATTATAACACCTGGTCCAATTAAAACATTAAAGGTTAATATTAAGGTCTGATAGGAGGCATTTTTTTTAGCATTGAAAAATGCACTGTTTTAGATATACAATAATAGTAAAATGCGGGGTCACACTGTGTACCCCCTATGGGGTCTATAATTATTTCCTTGGGTAGGGTACACTATTACAAGGTAATATAACACCTGGTCCAATTAAAACATTAAAGGTTAATATTAAGGTCTGATAGGAGGCATTTTTTTAACATTGAAAAATGCACTGTTTTAGATATACAATAATAGTAAAATGCGGGGTCCCAAACTAACTTAAAGAAAATTACCCTTTTCTTTTAAAAAGTTGAAAATATCTGCTTAAAAACTTGTTTAGTTTATATTATTTCTCAACTTTTGGACAGTTCAAAAAAATATTGCTATATCAGGAAAATGTTTGATATGCCTTGTTTCGTTAAACAACTTCTAAAATAAAAAATTGTAAAAAGATTCGAAAACCGTGCTATTTTTACAATCATCATCTCAAAAATTGTTATTTTTGAGCGATGAATATAAAATATGAATATAAAAAGGTGATATAAATGATACACCGATGAATATAAAAAGGATCCAGAATTCGTAAAACAGGTATTTGAAGATACTGTTAAAGAGAGAAAGAAACAAGAAGAAATGGCTATACTTCAAGAAAAAGAAGCCATGGAATTGGAAAAAGCCCGAATGGCTCATGAATTGGAAATGGCCAGATTACAGGCGCAAAATCGAGAATCGACAATTCAAAATGCCGCCAATTCAAGTTCAATTAATGCCGAAGCTGTTAATGCTAGGCGAAAGTTTACGTTGCCAAAGCTGGAATTTAGGCAGTTTGGCGACGATGTCAAGGAATGGCTTCCGTTTTGGAGCCAATTTCAGCACATAGATAAGGATGCGGATATTGCCCTTGAAGATAAATTTCAGTATCCGATACAAGCTACTGTGATGGGTTCCAGAGCAAGAGAGATTGTAGAAAGTTTCCCGCCAACTGGGGCAAATTATACTAAAGCCATCGATAGTCTGAAATCGAGATTTGGAAACGAGGATCTTTTGGTGGAGATATACGTAAGGGAACTTCTCAAATTAATTATTAATGTTCAGGTGAATAGATCTTTTCCACTTACCTCCTTATATGATAAGCTGGAAACATATTTAAGAGCATTAGACACTCTCGGGGTTACTACAGACAAGTGTGCATCGATTCTCTACCCGATGGTAGAATCCTGTTTTCCGGAAGAATTTTTGAAGGCCTACCATCGGAGTAATTCTTTAACTCCAAAATTAGAAGCCAAAGAAAGGCTAAACAAACTGATGGTGTTTTTAAAGGCAGAAGTAGAGGGTGAAGCCCGAATTAATTTAGCTATGGATGGGTTTGGCCTGCTCAAAGTTGAAGATAACAAGGTAGCTAAGAAGAAAAAAGTTGAATATGAAAAGAATAAATCTCGAGCACCATCAACAGCCGCTGTTTTACACGCAGCTTCTTACGTAAAAGAACAAAGAAGAGGTTGCTTATTTTGTGAAGGCAAACATAATAGTTTCGAATGTTTTTCCGCCCAGAAAAAGCCTTTAGTTGAAAGGCAGGGAATTGTAAGAAGTAAAAAAGGGTGTTTTGCTTGTTTGGCTCCCGGTCACGTAGCTAAGTACTGCAGGAATTTTGTAAAATGCCTGGTTTGTGGTCGAAAACATGTGACACTCATGTGTGAAAACCTAGAACAAATGAGAAAATCAGCTTCGAAAGAGGGAGAAAAGACGCAGACGGAAACATCTGTAAATGAACTTAATATGGCGAATTTAAATCAGACGCCAGAAGTTTTTCTGCAAACTTTGGTTGCCAAACTTGTCGCCAATGGTAATGAAATGAACGTTCGTCTGCTAATTGATACAGCATCGCAGAGATCCTACATCCTTAATACCGTTGCCCAGAAGATGATGTATACTCCTTTAGAAGAAATGAATGTGGCTCATTCCCTTTTTGGAGGTGTAACTACTGATGTTAGAAAACACAAGAAATATGAAATAAGAGTTACATCGCTGAAAGGAAAATTCTCTTGCAATTTGGAGGTATTGGGCCAAGATGTTATTTGCGAGAAGATATTACCTGCAAACAGAGGTCCATGGCTGAAGGAACTTAAGAGTTTAAAAATTTGTTTAAATGATGTTAGCCAGACTTATGAACAAGTACAAATACTCATAGGAGCAGACATGATAGGCAAGTTAATGACTGGACAGCAAAAGTTTTTGTCAAATGGCATGGTTGCAACCGAAACAAATCTTGGATGGACCTTAATGGGAAAAGTACCTCATCATAAGCCTGGTACCGAAAGTATCGCCATGTCGGTGATATCACTTTTCGTTAAAGAATCTGAGATGGCCGATCTATGGAGATTAGATTTAATAGGAATCAAAGATCCCATCGAGAAGAAATTGAAAAGGGAAAAAGATTTTGAAGCACAGGAACATTTTCTTAAGACGGTAAAGGTCAATGATCAAGGAAGGTACGAAGTCCGTTTACCATGGCAGGAAAACGATATTTTCTTACCCAATAACTTTAACTTGGCAAAGAGGAGATTAGAGCGGACCACAGTTCAATTGAAATCAAAGAATATTTATGATGTTTATGAAAAAGTCTTCAAAAGCTGGCTTGACGAAAAAATCATCGAAGAAGTACCCTCTAATGAAACAGACTTACCAGGAAATTACTTGCCACATAGAGCTGTAATAAAAGAAAGCAGTACCACCCCAATAAGGCCGGTATTCGATGCGTCTGCCCGTATGAAAGGACACCCTTCCCTTAACGACTGTTTACACAGCGGCCCTAACTTAATCGAACTTATTCCGGATGTCTTATTGCGTTTTAGAGAAAGAAGTATTGGTATTTCTTCAGATGTGAGAAGAGCGTTTTTACAATTAAGTGTCGCTAAAGAAGATAGGGACTTTTTAAGGTTCTTATGGTGGCAAAATGAGGAGGACAAAAAGTGTAAAATATTTCGACATGCAAGAGTTGTCTTCGGAGTAACGAGTAGTCCTTTTCTTTTGGCATCTGTCATCAGGTATCATATTCAAAATGACCAAGATAACGATGAAGATTTCAAGAAAAGGCTCTTGCAGAGTTTCTATGTCGACAATTCTTTAACCAGTGTAGATACTCCACTTGAAATGGAAGAATTTAAGCAAAAATCTATTGAATTGATGAAAAAAGGGAGTTTCGAGTTGAGAAGTTGGGAAAACTCATATTGCCAAGACTTGCCCACAGAATCAACTGTATTAGGTTTGAAGTGGAATAAAGTGGAAGACACCCTCAAGGTAAATATGAGTTGGTTAAAAGAAATCAATATGGAAAAAGTCACTAAACGATCTATTCTGTCTATCGCTCACCGCATTTTCGATCCTATTGGATTTACCACTCCAGTCATGCTGTGCCCAAAGTTAATACTACAAAACGCATGGGTGATGGGTGTTGCTTGGGATGAAGAGATTAGAGAAGATCTGAAAAAAGAGTTTCTTCAGTGGTAAGCAGAATTGAAAATATTGGAAGAAATTGAGATACCCAGGTGGATTCAAGTTAATTCGGAAAACCTAGAGAACTGTTCCTTACATACATTTTGCGATGCCAGTAAAGAGGCTTATGCAGCTGTGGTTTTCTTAAGGATTGAAGAAAAAGATGGCGTTAAAATCAGTTTTGTGTCAGCGAAGTCTCGTATTACGTCACTCAAAGGAGGGACCATACCAAGGCTAGAGTTAACTGCTGCCTTGGTGGGAGCTAGACTCTCACAATCAGTTGTACAAGCTCTCGACTGGAAGAACATCAAACAATATTTTTGGAGCGATTCCACAACAGTTCTCGCTTGGATAACCAAAGCAGAAAATTGGTCAGTTTTTGTTAGGAATCGCACAGATGAAATAAGAAAATTGAGCGACTTCTCCTCCTGGCGCCATGTTGCAGGAAAATTGAACCCGGCAGACCTTCCTTCCAGAGGATGTTCTTCTAAAACATTGGAAGCTATGAAATGGTGGGAGGGTCCAGCCTGGTTGAAAGAACCTATCTCAACTTGGAATAGTACCACAGAGATTGATGTCCACAATGACGAGGAAGTTGTAAAAGAACGGTCAAAGTCTGGTGGTTTTCTGACCACTTGCAACCAATTGACAATAGAAGACGGGTCTCAATTGAATCCTAACTTCGACAGAGAAGAAATAATATCTGGCCAACGGCAATATTTAACAGTAGTAACTTGCGACATTAATGTAGATCTTTCATGGATTTTCTCTTACTTTTCTAAATATTCAAAGATTCTACGAATGATAGCGTGGATGCTGAGGTTCACAAAAAATTCACAGATCAAGAAAGAAGAGAGAAAAATTGGGGAACTGAAAGTGTCTGAATTGCTGATAGCTGAGACAAGGTTAGCAAAACTAGTTCAGCAAATGGTTTTTGCCCCAGGAGACATTAACAGGCTCAAAACAATATCTGTGTTTAAAGATGAGGGAGGCCTACTACGCGTCAAAACCAAGTTGACAGAAAGGAAAGACGACGCTGATTTTATAGCTCCTATTCTACTACCTAGCAAACATGACCTTGTTGACTGCATAATTTTGGATTTGCATCTGAAAATGTGCCATGCTGGTTTAAATGTATTGATGTCTAAACTAAGAGAAAGGTTTTGGATAATCAAGAGCAAAAAAGCAATTAGAAAGGTACTGAACCGATGTATAAGATGCAAGAGACACGAAGCCAGACCAATCCAAACTGTTCCTGTGGTCTTACCAGAAAATAGAGTCAGAGATGCGTCTCCTTTTGAAATCAGTGGAATCGACCTATGTGGCCCCCTAATTCTTAATGACCAATCGAAAGCGTGGGTCGTCCTCTTCACATGTGCTGTGTACCGCGCCATCCCTCTAGAACTGATACAGTCACTTTCCACACATGGTTTTTTCTTGGCTCTTCGAAGATTCATAGCCCGAAGGGGAAGACCAAAGGTCATCTATAGTGACAATGGAACAAACTTCGTGGGAGCCGACAACTTATTCAAATCTATAGATTGGAACGCTATCGAGATACAATCTTCGATAAATCGAATTCAGTGGTACTTCAGTCCTCCTGCTGCTCCATGGTGGGGAGGTTTTTGGGAAATCATGGTGAAGCTGATCAAGACCCTTTTGAGAAAAGTTTTAGGTAGATCTTCATTGAATTACGAAGAACTGCAAAGTGTTCTTATCGATTGTGAAAGTACTGTGAACTCAAGACCACTAACGTATGTTTCCGAAGACTCCAATGACCTGATTCCATTAACACCTGCGTTGTTCTTAGGTAAGTTAACAGAGATGGGTGTTCCAGACCTGGATAATATAGACAGAGTAAACCTAAAGAGAAGATTTCGTTATCATCAAAATCTAAGGGAAGCTTTAAGAAAGCGATTTAGGGTCGAATACCTCGGAAAATTAGTAATGCGCTCGTCCAAAATTAAAGGCAATCAACGAATAGCTGTGGGAGATATCGTCCTAATTGAAACCGAAAATAAATTAAATATTTTTAAATTGTTGTGAAAAGAATTTTTAGTTGTACAAAGTACTTCACTAACAATTTCTTTCTATTTTTTCTACTTAAATAAAAGCTATAATAATAGTTTTAATACACGTTTTGAAAAAATGATGAATGCAAATTTGGATCTAATATTTCGTAATAAGGAAACAAGAATATTAATAATTCATTAATAATTGTTTCATAGCACCGAATTAGTTAATTCTTTTCGAAACAATCAGCCTTGCAACTATTTAACTTTGACTCTTTGAAATAGGGATCATTTCATGCATGTCATTCGACTTTAAAATTTCAAATATAAAATGCAAAAATTACAAGAATGCGTAAGCTGGCTTTAATTAACAATAAAAAACTGACAAAATCGTCGGCAAAAGAAGTTATCTCATGAAAAGAATGTCAGAGTTAAAAACTGTAACAAGTGTTACTCTTGTTTAGTTTGGGGTATTATAAAACCAAATTTTATTTTATTTTAATTTTTTTAATTATTTTTTTTAATAAACTAACGAAGTGAGTATGTAAATAATATCCATTCATTTTACTTGAAACCAAGTTTAGTTAGTATCATTCGGAACTCATATGAAGTGCAAATTCTTGAGCTCAGGTGTAGGGTAGTAGGATATTTCATACATGATCAGTAGTTTCAAGAGTGAACAATTATATTAGAAGGCAGCTAACTTCTTTAAAAATTCTAATTCGAAAAATACTGGTTATTTTACAAATGTTATAAAGCGTGTGTATTTTTTAAATGGTTATTTATATAATTTTTACATTGGCCATTAGTTTTCTGTTGATGAAGCAAAAACGAAGACTCTAGTAAGCAGCCAAAAACTAAATCATTATGAATTATTATCTTTTAACTTTTTTTTTAATTCTCTAACCTTGCTATTTAAACTCTATGATCCGCTGTAATATGTTTTTGTTTGAGTCAAAATATTGGCATTTTTTATATTTTTTACAATTTACATACATCAACATACTTCAAGAAATTAACATCTAAAAATTTGAACTCATTTTATCAAATAGTGAATCTCTAACAATACTTCGGCGAATCATAAAAAAATAATTTAGCACAATTTCTGAGTTAGTTTATCCTCTAAATACTCCCCCCCCCCCTCAATTTAAAATTCGATGATAAAATTTATTAGTTTTTGTAAAAAAAAACTGCTACAAGGCAACTGAAATAAAAGAACTGATAGGAAAGAATACATAAAAGCTTGCTATACTACACTAAATAAATTATTTATATTAAATAATCAAAATATAAATTTACAAAATATTTAATTGTTTTATATAATTTTTACGTTTAAAAATGAGAAACTTTATGGCATTCAGCTAATTTATGCTTTACAATATTTGTAATGTTCAAAATGCTTAATAGGTATCTACTTAAATCCTATAGGAAAGAATTTATGCATTTTGATTCTATTTATAGTTTTCTATTAATTAAGCCACAGATTATTTAACCAAAGAATGTCACTGACTTATTGATCAAAAAGTTAAATTATTAAATTAACTCAGTAAAACTTAAAAAAGATATCTACCACGTATGCATTAAGTTTCAGATAATTTCTTTTATGAAACATTTTTACCTTATATAAAGCGGTGGGTTGAATAGTTCCTGCCAACAGCATTAATTTTTTAATATTGTTGCTAAGCTATTTTTTCATCTATAATTTCTGCGACCATCTTCTCATAATTTCAGAAAATAAAAAAAATACCAATGTAAGGATTTGTTTGCATAAATGCTGGAAATAGTTAAGTGTAGAGGGGTCTCATTATTTTGTCTAATTCAACAATTAAGCCTAGTAAAATTCTAATAAAAATTAGCAAATCTCTAAATAAATGCAAATACAACGATAAACTCTAAGTAAAATTGACTTCAACTTCTGATGAATTTTAATTTTTTCAAAAATTTGAAACTCTTTTTTTTTTTTTTTTTTTTTTTTTTTTTTTTTTGATTTGACCTTTTATTTAAAAAGTCAAGAACCTAGTAATTAATAAATTAAGAACACTGTGGTATCAGTATCGATCGTAATTATAAAGTTATCATTAAAAGTTATCATTTGATATTAAATATTGAATGTTGTGGTGAATATAAACGTAATACAATAAATCTTTTTAGTTTCGCTCCCACATTTTTAACTTCTTAAGGACCTTACGAACTCTACTTAAAATGACGCTATCGTATCAGATGTCGGAAATGATGGTGAGAATAGTAAAATAAGTTTTTAAATAAAGGAATAGAACAAAGAAACTTTAGTAACCATATTTGGAGATAAATGAGTTACTGATCGCAATCGAAGAGCTTAGGGAAAAAACATGTTTGCAAAAGTCAGTTTCGGAATTTATACATAAGGATTCTATTTGCAAATCCTACTTATTTAAAAAAACATGTAACCTAAATATTTGTCAAAATGAAACAATAACATAATAGACCCTTAAACAATAACATGAAAATGCAATAAAAATTTACTCTTATACTATTTTATATATATATATATATATATATATATATATATATATATATATATATATATATATATATATATAATTTCAATTTTATCAAAAAGAAATACCGTGAATTTTATAAAACCTTCTGATTGCGCATCAAAATCGTGCCCCAAATTTTTTGCTGGATCTCTTTTTTCTTTTCCTTACCTGAAAGACTTGAACTGAGGTGTAAAAGCAAATAGCCCTACAATTCTTCATAAACCATAAATTTATTACAACTTAGGTAAATTTGGTTTTAGTACAGCATTTTTTTACAAATAAAATCTTTAAAAAAATAAAAAATTTCAGATAATAAGTTCAACGTTTAAATTTTGAAATATTGGAAAATCAAAAATAATTTTATTTTCATTTCTTCATTTTGAATTCAAATGTTATTTTCAAAGTATTAAAACGAATACTATTTTCTTCTATAAGCAGATCCAAAAATTCTCTTCTTGGTTGCCTATAGCCCATATAGCACTCATCTTCCGAAACCATTCCCTAGGACCTCCCAAATGCGTCCCTTTCTTCCGAGGGAAGACGCGGATAAATAGCGGAACGCCGAGGGAAATTCCATTCTAACATTCCTACGGATAACGATACGTAGGAAGTCCTTCGGAAACATTGCCTACGGATATTCCTCCACCGGTCATCCGTTAGAAATTTATCCAATGGATTTTCCTCCCTGGTTATTCCATAGGAGCATCATATTTAGTCTCATTTTTGCGCATGCGCTCTCGTACACTCACTCCGCACTTACGATTACTGGATGCTACGCCAAATAATATAAACAACGTTCAACATTGCTGGATTTTCATTAGCAAGTAAGTAAATATCAATTCTTATGTTTTTAATATGATGAGATAAATCTTTAAATTTTTTGTAAAAACAGCAACAACGTCTTTTAGTTAAAAATATTGAGAAATTGCTGTTTATACGCGTTACTGAAAATACACGAACACATTTCATTGCTCAATCACTAAGCCTACTAACTGTGATTCTAAAGTAATAATTTTGATCGACTTAATTAATCCTTTAAATGAATTAATATGAAACATACTCCAAAACTTATGAAAACTAAGCTTGCTATTTATAGATTGAATCCAAATAAGTTAAATGTATTCAACTGTTTTTAATATAAATTTCAGAAATATATAAACATTTTGTTTCTTTATATCTGAACCTACCATTATTCTTCCCAAAATAATAAATTCTTATCTATTGAGAGATGGTTTAAAATTTATATTATACTGATACAAATTCTTTCTTGGATATGCATATTATGTTCTTTCAAACATAAATCGAAATTTTATTTTTGTGATTATAACCCTTATTTGGAGAAATTTTATCTTGTGTAAGATATGTGTATAATTAGTAGAATTATTATACTAGTTGAACTTTAACTGTTCTATAATTTTTATAAGTTTGAAATTATAAGCAAAATTTAAAAAATTAAAAAAAAATGTTATTTTATTAATTATTAATTTTTTTTCCGTCTTCTATTAAAATTAAGTGACTGACCATTTCACTTGCTATGCAACATCCTGTTGCTACTACAGAATCTAGATTTTTGATTATTTTACTTAAATAGATATATTTTCCAGAGTAATTATTTCTATTCTTTTGTTTTTAGAATTGAAAAATGTTTTTAAAGAAGTGCAAACTTTACACTTTGTCTAAAAGACCACATTGTAGATTAGTGAGGCAAAATGCTATCCTAAGTAATAGATCTGACAATGAAGAAGTTGATCAAGGAGGGATATTCTGAAGGAAAGGTATTACTTTATTGTGAATTCTTGTACCCAGACTTTTTTTAATCTTGTTTTATATTTATGTGCAATTGCCAAGTATCTTTATCTCAATAATCAGAAAAATAATAATTTTTTTTAAAAATTTCTCTGAGAGAGGGAAATTTTTTCAAAACAATTATTAGGGAAATTTTAAAAATTATCAGGGGAATTCAAAAAGAAAAATTATCAGGGAAATTTGGTACTGAAAATCAGTAGCCACCCTGATTCTATGTACAAAATAGTGCAGTTTTGTTTCATTTATTGAATGGCTTGATGTTATTCCGTAGATGATAAATAGTGTTAATAATTTTTCCTTTTAAAATGTTTTCTTTTCCTTTTAATCGTGTATTATCTGAATTATTTGGTATGTTTCGAAGAAAGTTTGAAAAGCTTTGAAGAAAATAATTTTTTTTTCTTCAAAAACTTAACAAAATTATGTAGTTACTTATAATAAGATATACTTCTCATATACTGTAAAATCCTGAAAGTAAGCCCCTTCATTTTGAAAAGCAAAACAGGTTTATTTTAGATGGAGGGGTTATAATAGAGTTTAAAAAATAATATAATTAGTTTTCACTTTCAACAATATTTAAAGGGGGGGGGGATTATATTCAACAGAGGGGTTACTTTCCGGATTTTACGGTAGTTGAAATAAATTATAAATTGCTAAAGGTTTTTGTTTTTTTTTATTTTTAACTTTAGAAAAAAATCGAGTTTTCTGCTATTTTAAATTAGTTGAATGATCCCAATGCTTATTCTCCACGCTTTACTTTTATGGTCGTTTAAAGTGTTGAATTCTTTTTCTCTTATTGCTGACATTTTTATATATTATGTAGTGTTGCATATGTTGAAAAACCTTTACTCAGATTTCAATTTAAAGACGGGGAGCTTTAATTAATTTATTATGGTGATTGAGTATGAGTATTAATATACCATTAAAATAATGTTAACTTCTATTATTGATAAATATCTGGTATTGTACTTTTAAAATATGTGTTTACTTAGTAACACGTGGACGATGTGAAAAAGAAGTAATTTTCAAAATTGATATTGTATTAGCTGGGTTTTTTTTTAAAATCAAGTTTATATTAAAATTTCATTAGGTTTTTAATATTCATTAAGCATTAAGTCATTATAAAATAGAATTACGATTTATAATTCTTTTAGCGAAAGTTATTAGTATTGCCTTAAAAATGTTGTTAAATAGCCTTAAAAAGGTCTTATTTCTATTGGAAAGTAAAGAGTGGGAACCCTGTCCATTAACTAATAAAATCAGTTGTGCTATGCATTATTTTTTATGAAATATATTGGTAGTGTTTCGTATATTAATGAATTAAATTATGAATTGTAATATAAAGGTTTGCAACTATTCAATAGGAAAACATGGCTTTGAACAAAGTTAATACTAGGGTTTTTGTATTTTCCTCCAATTTAGGGTCATTTACAATAATTTATCCTATTATAGGAGCTACCAATTCTCCAAACTTTTACTAAAACAGTACTTATTTACTTAAATTAACATTACATTTTTCTATGATTTTAAGAATGACTTCTCAATCATGTTTTTAAATAATTGGAAAGTATCCTTAAAACCATAGAAAGGAGTAAGGAATAAACTGTTGTAAAGTATTTGCTAACTTTAAATAAATTCGGTAGAATCTATCTGTGGCCTAGGAACAAAACTCTTATTTTATTTGACATGCAAATAAATTCAAGTGAGCAGTTATTATTCATAATGTATGTTTGATTGGTGATGAAAAATTCTAAAAAGTAATTTTGTTACCAAGCAGTGTTTGAAAATAATGTAACAATTTGTAAAGTTTTTACTATGGTAGTTTCTAGTACAGTAAATAATGGTGCTTAATGTATTGAGAATATTATTCTATTTTAGTGAAAATAATCACAAATGTTTAATAATATTTTAGCAACCTAATATTCTTTTTTAATTTTCATATTTGTTGCATCTAAAGCAATTATTTTTGTAGTCTTCCCCATTGTCAGGCCAGTAATGGATGTATGTGGGTGCATGTATAAAGGTTTAATTATTTATGCCTAATCATTTTTTAAAAATAGTATAGTTTGAAATATGCTTGTGAAAGGCCCTTTTTAACTTTGATGACTATAGTGCAGATAAAAAGACAAAAACTAAAAGTACACGAATGAATTGCCAGAAACGCTTCAGAATTGCTTTTTTGGTGTATATTCTCTGATAAAAAGAAGGGATTTATTTTGTTCTTCATGAATATACTTTAAAATATCCATATGAATATAGTCATTAAATACAATTAAAGTACATTTTTTATGAATTTTTGCAATAAATATTGAATTTATACAAAACTAAAAATTAAGCTTGAATTTGTTAGTTTCTATGGATGATTTTTCAGGATTAAAGCCTCAGTACATAAAATTTCAAAATATAATAAAAACAATGTGAAAAAAAGTTTTTTGAAAAAGCATTAAATGCAAAAATTTCAAATGAAATTCAGCGCTTAATTTGCAGCTTAAATACCATTAGAAATTAATAAAAAAAATACATATAAATTTTTTCAGTGCATAAAAAACATACATAAAGTTTTTATTCTACCCCTCAGTTGTGTATTTCTTTTTTCCTTTCAATTGTAATTAAAATATAAAATTTCTGTTTTTATATTTTAGATGTTGTACGAATTCATCATAGCGATGTTACAAATGCAAATATAAAGGAACCCATCCAGAGTTGGCTGCGCCATTGCAAAGAAAAATGTAGTAAATTGTAAAATTTAAAAAAAACTATTTCTTATTTGTAATAAATTTAAAAAATATTTCTTATTAACATTTGTTTTGTGTTTTTTTTTCATTTTTGTTTCAATTTTATTTTTATCCTAGAGTAAAAGTTAATGCAATGTTTACTGTGATATCTAAGATGTTAAGTTTATCTTTAAAAAGTAACATATTGGTGAAATAATGTTTCATATACTAAAAAATTATCAATTATAAATGCTTTCAATTGGAAAACAGGACTTTGTAGTGATTACTGGTATGATTTTATTTCTCTTTAAACTTTTTTATATTTTTAATCCTAGAGTAAATTTAAAAACATTTTAGATATTGCAGTAAACATTACGTTAAGTTTAATTTTTGAAAAGTGACAATTAGTTAAAATGAATAACATATGTCATAAGTGACAATAAATGTCACTTTTGTATATTAAACAATTTTTTAAGCAACATGTGCGCAAATTTTTCTTTTAACTGTCAGCAGCTCTATATTAAACACAGTATTCTTCATTTGAAATTTCCGTTGACTAATAAAATAAGTTGCAATGCACATTGTTTTTATTAAATATGTTACAGGCAGTGTTTTTTATGCTAATGAATTAAGTTTTCAATTGAGAAACATTGCTTTTAGTAGAAGTTTACGGCTACAATTTTTGTAGCAGTAATTTACATTTTTTTTTTTCAATTTAAAAATCTATTTTCAAATAAAATATTTAAAGACAATAAAACTGAGGAGGTATGTAATAAAAATAATCAAAAGTTCTATATTATTTCATATGAGCATCAGTGTTACGTATGGGCTATAATTTGAAACACTGATAAATGATCCAAAGAGTAATTCATAATTGATTTATCTTATTGAAAGCAGAAATTATATAAATTTATCAAAAGAAATATAACTAAAAAGCTATATTAACTTGTATAGCCGGGGTACGGATTTACTACAAATTTTGCCCTGTAACATAGGGCTTAATTTTTACGAAATCCGTTTTAAGGCCTAAGGGAAAGCCATAAGATTTAAATCTACCTCAGCACTTCTAAAGAGAGAACCCGAGGAAAGTTCCTCAGTACTTCCTTAGGAGTCTGCCTGAGGAAAGCCATCGGAAAGTATGTGACCTTGAAACTTCCTCACCGTTCTTCCTCGGCTCCTCCTATGGAGTGACTTTCGGGAAGCCCGCCGGAGGGACTGAGGAATTGAAAGGTGCGGACATTTTGCATTACTGGGGAGCTCCGCGGGAGGAATTCGGGAAAAGTCGGGAGCTCCTGGGGAGGTTGAGCGATTCCTCCGTGGGAGCTACTACGGAAGAATTTTTGCTATAAGGGAGCAATAGAGACACACAATATTATGACGTCTCGTCATTCATTCAGCTTTTTTATGGCTGTTTTAAATTGTTTCACTTTATATGGCGAGGTAATTTGGCATTCTTTTAAACTTTCGCCATATAAATCTTTATTGCTACCCAATTTACGACCCAATTTTTTCGAAATTTTGTCTACCCCCCCCCCCCCCCTATTTCGAGGGTCAGGATTCCAAATATGTAAAAAAGTTTATTCCGAGAAATTACGTTTTTGTGTTTGATTTCGTAACATAATTAATAGTTAGCACTAATTAATTAGCATATTTGAGGTCACCCCCAGGAACCATTAAGATTGGCACTTAGTTTGTGAAAATCCGATCATTAGAACGAAAGTTATTCAGGGTGATTCGTTTTTGTTTTGTTTTTTGCGGACTGTACTACGATATTTCCCCTTTTCTTAATATTTTTCCTCTTCATTTAATAAAAATATTTTTTAAAATTTCCGTGATACTTTTCTTTAGAACTGTGTTTAATGTAGTTTTCAGTTCCATATAGTTTCCAATTTAAAAGATTTTAATCTATATGAAAATCAAAAGAGAAACTAACGTACTTCCTTCCTCTATGACTTTCCGCACGCTAATGGGGAAAGCATGTGAAGTGTTGCCATAGGTAGAGAGTTCTGCTCTACGCCACCTGCAGCCCATTTCGATCGCCAATTGTTGTGATTTGTGTTTAAATGTACTCTTAATAATTTTACCCTTCATAAGAGTTTTCTGTAATTTATAAATTCTAACAGGTCGTGAGCTTTAAACAAATTTAAGAACCATAATATCACAACCTAAATAAAGGGTAGGGTTTGCCATGTTTCGAATGTTATCCCTTATTTCGCTATACTAGTGCACAATATCCTCAACGACATCGAAAATGACCTGATATTGTATTGTATTTCATTTACGTCGCATTAGAGCTGCACAATGGGCTATTGACGACGGTCTGGGAAACATCCCTGAGGATGATCCGAAGACATGCCATCACAATTTTGATCCTCTGCACTCCCGCTTCGGTAGCCTGACGACCTGCGCGCGAAGTCGAGCACTTTACGGTAGAACAGTTTAACGATGACCAATACCGCACACCCTCGGTCCCTACGCAGACTGATCCAAGTGGTCACCCACCCGCACACTGACCGCAGCCAGTGATGCTTGACTTAGCCTAATCTCTTCAGTGATTCTCAAATCTTCAAATATTCTGAAAAAATAATATAAGCTGTTGTCCAAACTGGTCATTAATTAAACAAATTAAGTACTTGAACAACTTGCTTGACTTCGGTGATCTGCTGGGAACCGTGTCTTAACGATCAGTCCACTGCGGGACGAAAATGACCTGAAAACCCTAAAGAATAAAATTTGGAAGGGAGGTTGCCAGGGATATGAGTCGCTAGCGTTTGTCAGCTGTTGCGGCAGACAAAACCTGCATAGGGCTGTCACGCAGACAAAGAAAAAGAAACGTACAATATCACTGTAATGTTATTTTTAATATCGCAATGGTATCATAGCTTGCTAGTGGAGTTTTCAAAATTCATTTGTTGTTTGTTTCGCTGAAATTTAAATTGAAAGAACGCTTTATAATGTCGTAATATTGGATGGTGCTTCTCGTATGACTCTAATCTCTTGAGTAAGATTTTTACACATTTTAATTATTTTAAATTCTGCTTAAAATCATTTAAATGTAAGTAATTTTCTAATAAAAGTAATTTAATACTAATAGATTGCGTTTTTATACGTTTATTATTTATTTACTTATTTATTTTTTGATTTACAAAATTTATTTTATTCAAAGTCATGATGACATATTATTTAATTGTATCACTCTAAATTTTATTATAAATTGTTTTTATTTATTTATTATATTTGAATTTATTCTAGAACAATGTTACTCCCAACCGAAACTAATTTATCAATTCGTGAAATAAATGAATTAGTTTAGGTTTCAAACAACTTCGTAGCAAAAGAAATATGTTTACATAAATTAAAAATTGATATAAAATCTCTAATTTTTTCCTTCAAACATAAACCTCTCCTTCATAAATTTATAAATTTCAGTCCGTTTTAGAAATTTGTAATTAATAAATTTAAATCATAAAACAAAATAAACTATTTTTGAATGAAATAAATAAATTTGTTTTATAACTATATAGTTAATTCAATTCAATTGAATCTATAAAAGCGAAAAAGAGCGATTAATTCAGAAACGAATGGGAACCACGCAAAAGACGAGAATCGGCTTTTAGTAGTTCGTAAATTCTATATCAAGCTACCGCGAATCGATGAATTAGTTCGTTAAATCCGTATCACGCTACCTGAGCTATATAGCACAGTTTTTCTAGTTCTTTCCGTTTCTCTGTCTGAACTTCACAGCCAATCACACTTGTTTACATCCGGTCCGGACATCGAGCATCGTGGAAAGAATGGCGGTATATTTTAGTAAGTGCATTTTTCTCTTTATTTCCTGCTTTTATTTGCATCTTTGTTAGTTACAGAAATGTTAAAACGTACGCTTGAGTATGAATAGTGTTTATATTTTAAGTTATCAAGACATATATTACGTTCTTGAATTATTACTGCTTTGCTTGTGCATGCACGGGTTAGGGTAACGATATATAGACTTCATTGCATGAGAAGAAAGTATTTTTAATGTTTTTTTCCTGGGTTTCTTAATGAAACTTTGATTGAATCGCTTTGTCCACATGTTTTTTACATAAATTCTCACTAATATCACCGTTATTAACAAATTAATTATTTATTTAGTTGTATATAATATTTGTAAACTTCGCATTATATATTAAAGTGTTAATCTCAAATTCTTTTGTTATTTTTAATGTTTAATTTTATTTTAAAAATTTTAAAGCATTTAGTTTTAATGATATTTTATTAACTGTTGGTACCCTGAAGTTTCAGTAAAACTAAAATATCATTTTAAAAACAAAGCAGTTGATACTTAAAAGTTTGATATTACTACCTAGTTAATAGCGTACATATATTTTGTAGTTGTATAATTTCTAAATAAATTTTTTTTTTCAGAAATGATTTGGAAAACAGCATATTTCATTTTTATTTCAATAGAGGTATGTTTTTCTAGTTCTTGACACATTCAACATGCAAACTATTATAGAATTTTTTTTTAAAAATTCGATTGTTATTTTATCTTTTATAAATCAACATTTAGGGATATTTCAGTGTCAGGATCCATTGCACCAGCTACAACTGTCAAGATGCCTAAAAGATTTTAAGCTTACAAAATTTATTTATTATTTAAAAAAGAAAAACTAGTAGAGATTTGCCTGGGATGGCTACAAGTTATACTCTTTAAATTGGTCCTGTTCTTTCATGTTTTTGTTTTAATTTCTCCAGGAGGTGGGCCGACCCGAAAGTGGCGGTGATGTTTTTAAGATGTTTGCAAAACTCCCAGAATTCTGAAAGTTTTAGTTATCTATATCAATAAAACATTTTGCAAAAAAAATAGTAGTTTGCAGTCCCGAATTCATTATATTCTTATCTTAAAAGTGATACGGTGCATAAAAGTGATACGGTGTATATAAAGATATTCAGTTTGTTAATAAATTGAATTAGTGAAACCTTTTTGTAAGTTTTCATATTGTAGTTACAAATTAATTATAAAATAGAACTGAATGCTTCTTAGATTTTAATGAATATAAAAAGTATATGCAAATTTAAATGTTTCAATATTTTTACTTCTGAGTTCAGCCACTGAATAGTTCAATTTTTAGCTTTACGTTCAAATTTTATTAGACTTAAACATGCTTTGCATGATAATGAATTTAAGTGTTAACCTTTTGACGAGGTTATAAGCTGAACTGTTTAAAAATTATTTTACTGAAACTAAAATGGTCAAAAGTTACTTCAGATCATCCATACTTAAATTTTTGCATTGAATCACTCTAAAAAGTTGGTTGGTATTGTGCTTTCATGATGTGGGCGTTTGTGAATTCTTTTGTGTTGTCAACAAGAAGTGGGTAGTATGAGCCTATGATACCTATGTTAGACATTAACTTCCCTTTATTAGAAATCTCTTTCAAATTACAAAAATAATAAAATTTTGGTGGACCATCATTTTTTCTTACTATTGTCGTGTTGATCTTAGTTTCAATTAGCCAGTTGAAATATTTGTATCTTCTGAAATTTAAACCTTTGAAATAACAGTCTAGTAAAATTGTTTTTTTTTTTTTTTTTTTTTTTTTAATTTAAAAAAACTTTGAAGCTATTTTCCAAAGAGAAAATTTTATTTTCCTCTTAAATTAAAGTGAGGGGGCGAAGAATATACTTCACCCCTTCTGAAATTCAGACATTCGCTGGAATAAAGTCAAGTAAAATTTATATTTAACTCTTATTTTCCACTTTAAAGCTATTTTCCAAATCGAAAACTTTATTTTCCTCTGAAATTTAAAAGATGGAAGATAACGTGCGCCACCCCTTCTGAAATTTGACATTCGCTACAATAAAGTAAAATAGAATTGAGAATTTTAGAAAAAGAAACTACTTTTTTTCCAATTTACTAGCTATTTTCCAAATTGAAATAGAAATTCACAAGAAAAATACTTCGGTTTTTTTCAATTTTTTTCTACATGTTACAACTTTTAATTTATTAAAAAAATTTAAAACTAAAACACGAAAAGAGAAGAGGAGTACATCATAAAAAAACATAACAAATGTTTAGAAGACTAAAATAAGTACCACTGTTTTGCATCCTGAAAAATGCATTCTACAGATATATTTTAAAGCATCTTTTGACTGCGGGTGGTATGAAGGTGTTAAAACTTTCACACCACCCACAGTTATTTGACTCCTCAAAAAATAGCCATCTCCTTTTACACCATGGGAAAATGACCTTTTGCTTCTTTAAATTGCTTTAATCATATTTATGACCCTGGGCTCTTTTGTGCTTCTATAAAATGTCATATATTTACAGTACCATCTATATGTCCCTTAAGTTGTCTTATACTAGCAATTATCTAGCTGTTCTAGGAAAATAGATGTAAGCTTTTAAGGGATCCAAGGGGATGACTCTTGTTGACATTTACTTAGGTCATTTTGTCAAGAGATTTTTTCTGAGACAAACGTTCCAGTTAAATTCCAGTTTTTAACTCATTTAATTGTGTAATTTAAATTAACCATTTTTAATTCAGATATAAATTTTCAGTTAGCTTTTATTTTGTTCAATTTTTGAAATTAAAATTTAACTTTAATTAAGAGTTATTGAAATTATTTGCAACTTCCTTTTTTTCAAACATAAATCGTGATATCGATAATTCCCATTCATAATTTTCTTCGGAAAACAAGAAAACCAAATGTAAATTTATTTATAAGGAGGTAAGTAAATGTTTGCATTAACTGATTTAATACATTTAAATTTTATATTTATATACTGTTCGAATTCTTTTATAAGAATGTTAACATAAAAATTGGGTTTTTTTATGTTCGTATATAAAATTTAATTTGTATAGTAAATACTTTAATTGATAATTTTACTGTTTATTGTGTGCATGGATTTTGTTCTTATTTTATACTTTTCAAATTATTAAGTCCTTTAAATTTTTTAAATTGGAACTTTGAATTTTTAGGGTTTTTAACAACTTTGTTTTCATCAAAAATGAAATGCAATCTTTATTTTATATTTAAAAAAAATCATGTTTAATTTAATAAAAGAACGCATTTTATTTAATAAAAAAGCTATGAACATCAGCTTAGAAATCCGTAGCAATTAAAATTCATTACCATGACAAACCATTAAAAAGATTTTTTTTTAATTAGCAAATATGCTTTGACTTTTCTCATTTTTCTTTCATAAAAAAAACTATTACTCTTTGTCATAATTTTGTCACATCTGATTACATGGCGTCATGAATACATAGGCCAAATATTCAAGAACGATTTTCTAGGGACCTGTCCATATTGGAGTAAAGCAACTTTGTTTTTGTTAATCGATGCATATAGAGAAAAACCTTTCTGAATATTTTTTCAATTAGGACTTTTTAAAATGTGAGTATATGTGCCGATAGAAAAGAAAAAAGTCTATAATTTCCTTCAGTCTCTATAACGCGACCAAAAACTTTTAGATTTGAAACTAAAAAATTATTTTCAGTTTTATAATGGTTTTATCTTGAAAAGACCTTCCTAAGGATACAGTAACCGGATTCAACAGGTTTATAAAATTGGTTTTTAATGATTATAAAAAATTACAAATATATAACATTATATTATAGCATTATATTTTTATATGATATTTTTATAGCATTATATTTAGAGGAAAGGGAGGCTACTGTGGACATGGGGGACAGGAGTAGACAACATGAATAGCTATTTCCCTCCTAGTCATATTTCCTCGGTGAGGTGTCGTAAATTGGTAACATTTACGTACAGTGAACCAAATAAGTACCACCCAGAATAACTTTTGATTTAATGATCGGATCTTCATGTTCTAGGTCTCCATCTTATTAATTCGAGGGTGTGACATCAAATATGCAAATTAATTAGTGCACGATATTTTATTTTAAGTTGCGCAATCAGACAAAAACATACTTTCTCTGATTAAACATAACTTTTGTTCGACAGATTCTATTTTCTAACACCCGTAATATAGGAGGTAGCTGTAATCAGGGAAATATGGTCCCAATAGTTGGGTCGGGTGAGCTATCCAAAGTTTGAACCCCCAAATGTTAATTTCATTTTTTTGTATTTCGCTACAGATCGATAGCTTTTTAAGGGAATTGAAAAAAATTTGCACACGGTTATAAAATTCTGTTATCTAAAGATAACTCCATGCAAAAAATAACTTTTAGTAAATATTTATTATTTTTTATTTAAATGATTTTAGTCTGATGTTGATCATTTACGTCGCACTAGTGCTGCACAATAGGCTATTGGGAAACATCCCTTGAGGTTTGATCCTCTGTAGAGGGGGTGGCACCCCCGCTTCGGTAGCCCGATGACATGCACGCGAAGTCGAGCACTTTATCGTAGAACAGTTTAACGAGGACAAATACCGCACACCCTCGGTCCCTACGCAGACTGATCCAAGTAGAAGTCACCCATCCGCACACTGACCGCAGCCAGTGATGCCTGATTTCGGTAATCTGCTAGGAACCGTGTCTTAACGATCCCTTTGGAACAATAATAGTCTGTAAACTTTTGAATCGTAAGGCATATAGTTTTTGTTTATTTTTGTATCATTTTAAAGTATCTAATTCCACATGGAAAATATAAATTTGAGCGAAATTGGTTCCTGAGAAATAGAGTTTTATAAGTACAACTTTTTAAAAATTTAATTTCTCAGGATTAATCGATTTCGCTGAAATTTTGTATTTTGCCATGTGGAAAACTTACAATGTTTTGTAATCTAATTTATATGCGAACAAATAACTTGTTTTCATAAATATATTCGCTAATATAATAAATAACAGGGCCCCTGCCAAAAATGTTTGCCCCAGGGCCCCGAGGGGTAAAGTTACGGCACTGACTTTAAAATTTGAAGATAATGTTAAAATAAGGTTTCTATAATTTCTATTAAAATTATTTTTTTTATTTTAAAATTTCATTTATTCGTAGTTATGATTAAAATTTTGGCTTGCTGTTATCCTATTCTATTGATATGTAATGTTAAAATAAATGAGTTTTTTAAAATAAAAAAAATAACTGTTTTATTTTATTTAAGATAATATTTTCTGGTGTAATAGAAATATTTAGTAAACAAAACTTGTGAGTTTTTAATTTCAGAGTATTTAATAATGAGCAATATATTTTCTAATTTGTGATTTAGAATTACCAAAAATATATTACAAATTAGAGTCTATGAATGTCTATCAATTGTTTCAAATATTTAATTTTTAATCTAACTTATTATTATTTTTATTTGTATCTTTTTGAAAAACATGCCTGATTTGTCAATGGCATTTGTTTAATTTTATAAAAGTAAATACATTTTTAAAAAAATTTAATATTATTTTTCCAAAATATGTAAGGAATGAAACATTTTAGAAATCATTAATTTTATTGAGCATTGTTATATCTTACCAAAAAGTTTTTTTTTATTTTGTTATATCTAACATTAGAAATGTTTAAATTGACTTATAGTAAATTCAAGAATTCGCAGCAGGGATTAAAAATTTTTTTTTGCAAAGTAAACAAAAAGGGAAAATTTAGGAAATTTAAATTTTTTTTTAAAGTTGGTAATTTAAAATAAAATTGCTATAACAGAAGGCGTTTTGAATTTATCTTCAGCTTTTTCATTTATAATTAGAATTTTTTTTATTAGTGTAGGTATCTACTTCTATTTATTTTAATGCTGTGTCTTTTGCTCTATATTTGAAATATTATAGTGGTGCACAGCCTGCGTCCAGTGAGCCAGATGTAGCCCGCTGACTGTTGATATGCAACAAGGGAAAGCTTCTCAACACAAGTAAATCTATGTTGTTTCGTAATTGCTTTTTCCGTTCTTTTTGTTTTGGAATTTCAAATGGTTTTAAAAAAGCAAATATTTTTATTGCAATATTATACAAATTTTAGTGATCACCTTTAGTTTTACCTTATTTTCACTGATTTTTTCATATATTCAAATGGGGTTTTGACTGCTTTTGAACAGTTATAACTACTATCTTCATGTGGTTATTAAAATCCGGATACATTTAATACAATATTCAGACTCTTTAATTGTGCTTTTAGTTAACCACTATTTCATGCTCTTTATTTGTGCCTTTTTCACCATAAAAGTTATTATAAGCAATCATTTAGTTTAGCAAATCTTGATACTTTTTTAATATGATATACTATGAATCTCGTGAATCACACATTTAAGTAAACACTTTAACATGCTTTCTTTGTGCTGATTTTATTGTAAATATAAATTTCCCCCTTGTATGGTTAATTTCTATGCTTTTCCACATGATTTTGAAAATCTCTTGTTTTTACTATGCTATTATAACATGCAAATGTTTCAAATTGCTCATAAAAATAATAATTTCTGGCATCGTAAATTCAAGTTATTTTTAACTCTTATTTTTCGGCAGATTTTGCTATGGATACCCAAGTGGTTATAAAAATTCTGCTGTTTTTATTACAAAAAGCAAATTTGTATGGGGTTGTTAGGATCCTGATAATGCAACATAAAAAATTTGGAAAGTGGAAAAAATTGCTCTCAGTTTTTATTTATTTGAAGTTAAAGTGATTTTTTTAAGATACAAAAACTGTTTACTATTTAACATTCAACTTCTAATAATTCAATAAATAGAAATAATACTTAAAATATATTTCCAAATAAATATTGAATCTTATTTTGTATCCTAATGGTTTTGTTTAAACCCTGTAAATTTTCTTTAATTAATTAATTTGAGTTTATATTACTCATTGAGATGTGTATTTAATTTTTCACTTTTTTTTTCCTCTATGAGCATTTCTTTTTTTTTTTTTTTTTTTTTTGTTAGAATTTTTTTTAGATCAACTGACTGACTTTTTTTAGATTATGACAAAAAACTCCACTTCTTTCCCCCAATATTTATATTTTTGTTGTTAAATGCGAATTTTTTTTTGTAAAAAAATGTATCATTTATTAATTAATTCTAGCAATTAAAAGTATTTAATTTTCTGAAAACATATTATCAAGTTTACTGATAAAAAATTTACTCTGAATTTACTGATAACAACTCGTAGAACATAAAAATTAACATAAATCAGGGTTCTGTCTAGGTTTTTCTGAGAGGTACCTATTTTGTGAAAATTTAGACATAATTTGTGAAAAATTAAAAATTATATTAAAAAATCAACACAAAAATATGATCAAAATATGGATTTATCGTTTCTTAAGGGATATAGAAATAAAATTTTAAGAAAGTATTTTGTGAAACTACCGTTTTTCTTAAAGTTGAATTTGTGAAGGTACCGCTAAACGGTAGAAAATTCGGCCTGGGCTGACCCCTGCATAAATGCTGTATTTTCATGTGTGACTCTTGTTAATCTACCTGCTGTATTTTCACTTAAAAAGGTAACATCCCTATATTATAATGAAAATGTGGTTTACAAGGATTGTATTTTAATGCTAGGAATTAGTTGAAATTTCATTACAGTGATGCTTTTTGCAAAATAAATCCATTCTCTTTTAAATAATACCACTTTTTGTAATGAAGATGTAAATGAAGGATTAAAAAAAAACATTTTTACTTTGTTTGTAGTTCTAAATAATTGTAAAAACTGGTATATTTTGAAAATGCTATAATTTATTACTGTCTGAGTATTCATGCAATTTCGCTTTATTAACACAATATATTAACAACAATTTTAAAGCTATGAATATCAGTGGATACTTGTAAAAACTTGTATTTTAATGCTTCTTGAATTTTGAAATTGCTGATTTCTCTAAAAAAATTTATTTAAATTGAGACTTATACCAATGAACAATACTTTTAAATTTTAACAGTTATTCATAATACATTCATTCGCTCTAATATTGTGACTTAACTTAGAGTTACTAACTTATGTTTTCTACTTAGCATTTCAGTTAGAAATATATATATTCTCTCACAATAAACAATTCATGTTAAATTTGGTTTATCACCCATTTTCCAATTATTATGTATAAAACTTTTTTGTTTTTATGAATATTTATAACTTTATATTTATAATGTGAATGTTTTATTTTGATGTTAGTAAATCCATTGAAGAGAAAATTACAGGAGCAAATAAACTGACAGCATGGACAGAAGAGTGTGAGAATTATGGTGTTAGAATTGGCAGGAAGTAAGTAAAGTACTTAACTACCTTAAGTATTTAGTTTAAAATTATGTGTTAATCAAGGTTTTTATCACGCCATCTAGTGTTTGTGTTGTTTTTAATGAGGGGTTGCTTTGCTTAAGGAAACTTTAAACAAAATTATGTTGTGGAGAAAGGCGCTCTTTACATCATTCATTGGGGAACATAACATTCCCATCAATGTTGCCGAGCATGTTGGTCCCCTACTGCAGAATATGTTCCCAGACAGCAAGATTGCAAAAGAGTATAGCTGTGCGAGGACAAAAACAAAAGCGATTGTTGGGGAAATGACTAGATCCAACAAATTGGAAATTAATGATTTGCTAAAAAGCAACGTGTTTTCAATTTCTACCGATGGAAGCAACAACGGTGACAGCAAATTGTTTCCCATTGTTGCTACTTTCTATGGTGAAAAGAAAACACAGATTGACACATGTTTGATATCTGTGCCTGTTTTGGAGGGAGATGACACTAGAGTAAATATATCTAAACTCATTTGAGATACTTTAACTTCTAGTAAAATACCTTTGGCATCTGAAAAGGGGGCAAAGTGCTTGCCAATAAATATTGAGGAATATATTGTGGACATATTTTTTTAATTAGAAAAGAGTGTAAAGCGCAAGGAGCGCCTTAAAAAATCCCAAGAATTGCATAATGCTGAAGTACGAAAAATATTAAAGCATGTTGCAGCTCAATGGTTGTCTGTTGGACATTCTCTGTCAAGAATTTTACTACAATGGGAACCACTTACTTCTTTTTTTAAAGAAGAAGTGAAGAGCATTCCAAGTGTTGCCCTTCCGAATTATGTTATTCCTAAGAAGAAGAGTAACCTCTCTCGCACAGAAACAAAAAAGATTATCAAAAAATGAGAAAATGGCAGCAATGTTATGCCCCCATCAAAAAAACAGAAGGTAGAGGACTTATCAGTTGGAAATCTTTAAAGTTTTTAAATCGTTCAAGACATCATCCATCCATCTATATTTTCTTTGATCTGCCTCTTGACTTATTGCACATGAGCTTCCAATGCAAGATCTTTATCATTCTGTTGCTTACAATGCGACCAAGCCATGAAAGCCTCTGTGTTTTGATAAATTTTATAATGTTTTTATGCTTGATAAGAGCTTCCAGTTCTTATTCTTCAATAATTATTAGTTAGCTGTATTGGGCCAGAAATATTTCTTAGTATTTTTCATTCAAAAATTAGTAGTAAATTATTTATATGTTTTTTTGTCAAAGTTCAAGTCTTATATGTCACCACGGGACAGCTGATTTTTATGTTACTTTTTAGTTTAATTGCTCTCAGGATCAATTTATTTTTTAACAGATGCCGATATGAAAAATAGCTTTGATTCCTTTTCTAGATTCAGCAATTAATTTCTTCTGAAATTGTATTTAAAGTGTTTATAATTAAGCTTATATATGAATTAGATATGTAAAACTTCCCATGGTTTCAAATTTAAAGTTATGCTGTTTATATTAGTTATTTTTGTAGATGCAATTAAAGCATTTCTGTTTCTACTTGATATTACTATGTCATCAACAAATGCACAATTTTATTTTGTTTTTTTTACTGGAAATCAAGCCTCTAAGAACCAATTTTCTAATGACAAATTCAAATGCTAAATTAAAAAGTCGAGGTGATAATGCACCTCTCTGACAAGCTTTGATGTCGAAAGTTTCTGAAAAATCTTTCTGGATTAAAATGGTGGCTTAAGATTCCTTTAAAGTAATTGGTATCTGATATCACAAGATTTACATTTCATTAGAATCTGTCTGTATACTATATGACCTATGGATGGATCCTGTGGAACATTCACATGACCTCTCTATATGTATGTTCTTGGTGGATTTGAGCATTCATATCCCTAAAAACAATGACACAATCTCCTCTGCTGTTTGAGTTTAGTTCTCTGAACTTCATCATAAAATTCCTCTTTTATTGATTCATCTGAATCTTTAGTAGGAGCATAAATGTTAATGAGGATTGTGTTACAGAAACGCCCCCCTTCACTTTAAATTTACATATTCTGCCACTAATTTTGACAAGGCTCAGGTCTGATCCTGAAGTCTTTTTATTAACGTTGAATCCAACTCCATTTAAGCCGTTTCTCTGGTCCACTGTTATCAAAATTAAATTCCTTTTTACTTATAACTCCATTATTCTTCCACCTGATTTCTTGCAGTGCAGCAATTTTTATTTTTCATTTCATTGGTTGTTCAGCCACTGCCATCATTTCCCAGGTGATAACATCGATCTAACATTTCAAGTTCCAATAATATTATTAAAATTATCATTAGCCTTATGATTCCATCCAGATTTATCTTGTTTAGCTTTCGAAACTACTAGTTTCCTATAAGATGAGGTAGTTAGCCTCATGCTTAACCCCCGACCTGGAGGATCAGTCACCTGATATAATCCTAGGGGCAGGGTTCCTGTCTGTTCTCCATTAGCTCCATTAATTTTAGAAAAGTATTTCACACTCCTAGAAAATAAGTTCTATTCCTATATACTATTGGAAAAAAAAAGGTTAAATAATTTATCCATCTGTAATTCTAGATTATACAATTTGTTTTCTAGATTGTTTAGATTTTTGGAAAATACAAATATAGAGAGGCTTAGTTTAGAGCTATATGTGAAAAAAGCTTAACCAATGTTTGCAAAGAATGCAAATAATGTCTCATAAGTAGAAATAGGATTGTTTTGTTACTAGATATTTTATTATAAGCACCAATATGATTGTATGTCTGTTTATGTGGCATTATTTGTGCTATTTTCACATTGGTTTAGCTTTATTCATTATAGAAAATTATTGCACTGTCCCAATAAAATTAGTTCAATTCTGGTGTATTATTGAAAAAAAAAATTAAAATATTAATGTGTCTATAATTCTTAATATTTCATTCTCAACTAGATTGTGGTTTGATGAGCTTATGAAAACTTGGCAAAATTGGCATAATGTTCCAGCTTGGGAAGATGTAAGTAAAGTTTTTTTTCCCTTTCCTTTCGGTATTTTATTCGGTATTCGGTATTTTATTTAGTTCGAGATTTTTAAAAAACTTTGCCTTTAATTCTCATATAAATTGAAGGAGTGAGATAAATACTAATAGTGTAGGTTTTTTGTTTCTTGTAATGATGTAGGATGTACTTTAGTTGTAATCTGAAATTTTTTTTTATATGGTAGGGGAGAGTCGGGTAGCCCCGCCCAATGTCAATTTAATATGTATAGAATATTTTTTCAAGTCAATGGGCCATTGGACAATAATTTTTATATTAAAAAAAGATTATTTTCAAAGTTTCAAGTATTTATGCAGCTGGTAACATGGTAAACAATAGTTTTGAAAATATGTTGAATACAGTTGTCATGATATTAAGAAAAATTGGTTGAATGTTTCGATTAAACTTCATTTTAATATTAAAAAAATAATTTTTTCTATGCATACAGCATTAAAGTATGTAGTCTTAAGTTTAGTTTGCACAAAGAACGAAGTTTATTTGTGAAAAATTGTTTGAGTAATTACAAATTTACAAAAAAATTAGATTTCGGGTAACCCCGCTCACATGAATGTTAGGTCTCACAGCCCACTTTTATTTCATCGATAATTGTACGGTTCCAATGATTTACTTAAATTAAATTATTTTCTTTAAATATTTAATATAAATATATATTAATATTATAATATATTTATATACATTAATAATAATTAAAAATATAACATTTGTTGTTAATAAATGATAGTATTCACTAAAAGTATATAAATATGTAATAAAAAAAATAATTTTGTGATAAAAATGATAAATAAGGTTTATCTATTGTCAATACATTGGTCATTTTCATTTACACCTGAAAAAACTATCAAAAAACATAATTTTTGTAACTGGGCGGGGCTGCCCGACACATTTTGAAAAGAGCTGAAAAACATGTTTTTTTAAATTTCTTTTTTTTTTAAGTTAAACTATTCTTTTTTTTTTTTTGGTTTATTCTTTTTGTATTATTTAATTAAATGATAAAACAATAGAAACATACAAAAATCTTGATTATTACTCAATATTATACAGAAATATAAGCAATAGTCCTTAAGTGGGCGGGGCTACCCGACTCTCCCCTACATATTAAAAAATTCTACTATATTTAAAAATAGTGACTTCTCATGAAAAATACTATCTAGCTGTTTAAAAAACTGTCTTAGGGTCATAATTTATAATTAAAATCTCTGATACATTACAAAATTAAAATATAGAAAGTATATTTTACTTTACATATATTTTAACTTCATATTAAATATAAATAAAATAAAATTAACATAATTTTCTCTCAGTGTTAATAGAGAGCCATTGTATACTTTTTGACAGATTTTGTGTGCATAGATTAATAAAAACATTTTTCATATGAGATGTAGACATTTACTGAGTTCAGAGTTTTTTATTTATTTTTATCGAAAATTTCTAATGATTCTAATTATTATTTTTTGTTTCTATTTCAGTCTCTGTTACAGCTTTTGGCTCGATTAGCTGAAGATAATGTTGGGTACATTGATTGGGAGCCATGTATACCAATGGTAGTTATTTTATATTTGTCCAGTTTTTGATTCTCTTTTAAATAATCAAATGAGAGTTGTTGCAGTGAAAGTTAAAGTTTAACAATAGTTTTATAAACACATAGCTTAATAAATGAAAGCTTTATATTAGCAAAAAAAGTGAATTCTCTTAATACTATACAAAAGTAAAGGATATCAGTATGTCGGTGGCAGATATTTGGTGCTTTTTCTGTATTTTGAATTTATTGTCTGAATGCTTTTTTATTTAATATGCATGATAATCTGAAAAAATTATGAAGATTAGAAATCTAAAAAAATTCTTTATTTGTTTGTATACCATTGCTAATGCTTGGAATGTTTGGTACGTTTTCTTCTTCACTTTCTCTGATTCTCTGGGTACTTGAATAAGTGTTTGTTCCTGTAATAAAAAGCTTTAAATAATATATTTTCAATCATATGTATCAAATAAGTTTTAAATAGTAAGTTATATTAAGAGACAAGATGGGTAACATTCCTTCAAATAAATCAATAGCATGTTTTGAGTTGATTTTTTTGTAGATTTGCTTCCTTTTAATAAAATTTTCTCATATTTCATGTATTGTAAAAAAGAAAAAATGCTTGAAATAAAATAAATTGTTTCTGAGAAATAAAAGATGTGGGGTTGGCTTTTTGCCGGCAAAAACTGGTTTTTGCATGCCAGTGGCAGAAACTGGTTTTTGCCATGCCAGTGGCAGAAACTGGTTATAACCGGTAAAAACTGGCGGAAACTAAAAAAGTGTATATATTAGTTCCAGTAATTGCTTAATGACATTTTGTTAAAATGAATTGAAAAATGTAAGAAGGAGAGCTGTTCAATTGCAGATGCTTGTGATATTTGGATTAATCTAATAAAGGAAGAGAATCTTATGGCTGTTTATGAAAAAGAAGTGACATACAGATTTAAACAGGCAGTTACTGATTATCATTTGTTAGCTTATATGCTGCATCCAAAGTATTTGGGATTGAAATTATCATGTGCTCAAGAAGAAAGTGCCAGAATTTTACTCGCCAATATTAAACAAGATTTTGTACCTTATGTCATAGCTTTGCAAAACAAATCGGCCCCTTTTCCCGAAACTTATTTTTCCAGTCAAGTTTTGACAACTACCCCAGCTGTTACAGAGTGGTCCAGTTTTAAAAATTATGCAATAGATGAAAGTTTCACAAATCTTGCTTGTTCCTTGATGGCAATGCCTGTTAGTTCTGCTGGACTTGAGAGAATCTTCTCAAATTTCTCGTTCGTGCATAGCAAATTGAGAAATTGTTTAGGTTTAGAAACTGCATTAAAACTTGTCTTTTTTTATAGATTACTGCAGAGTGCAAGCAATGTAATATTTGATTTTGAATGGTGATAATTTTTTAAATAAATTGTACTTTGTTTAACATTTAATTTTTTTTTTTAATTTTTTTTTTTTGAATTATCCATTGTATGTCAATCTCAGTACTTACTTTTATGTCATTTTCTGAATTTCTGCCAGTTTCTGCCACAAATGTGGAAGAAAAGGGTTTCTGTCATGCCAGTTTTAACCGGTTTCTACCAGTGGTTTTAACGACCTCGGCAGAAACTTGCCAACCTTGGACTTCAGTAACTTCTAATTTTTCTTCAAATTTCAATTTAAAACTTTTTATATTTTGAATTTAATGAACGAATTTTGTTCATCTTTTGGGTTTTGTTTAAAAACTTACATTGTCTAAAAGAATAAAAAAGATTTGTCTTACCATTTAAATATTTTCAATAATTATTAAATTAGCTGTTAAAATTTAACATTTTTTTGCATAAAATTATTTTGAGATAAAGGAGTTTAATAAACAGATAAAATAATTTATTTTAATTTATATCATTAACTTTATATATATATATATATATATATATATATATATATACAGTGGTACCTTGAGATACAAGTGCCTTGACATACCAGTTATTTGAGATACAAGGTGTTGAGGGAGCGAAATTTTGTTTTGAGATACGAGGAATGGCCATGCAAGCCCTTCTCGTCCTCGACAATGCTCCTGCTCACCCACCGAACCTCGAACATGACATCTTCGAAGAGTTAAAGTTTATAAAGATCCTCTATCTACCACCAAACACCACTCCTATCCTGAAGCCCATGGATCAGCAGGTGACTTCTAATTTTAAAAAGCTGTACACTAAGCACCTGTTCCGACGCTGCTTTGACTTGACAGAGAACACAAACCTCACCCTTCGAGAACACTGGAAGGACCACATCGTGACATGCCTCAGAATCATAGATCAGGCCTGGCTGAGTGTTACAACGAGGACCTTGACCTCTGCATGAAAGCTGTGGCCTGAGTGAGTCTGTGGTCGAAAATTGTGCTGTCGCCCAGGTCTGTAGCTTCGAAGAATTCGAACCCGAAGTGCCAATAGAGGAGGAGATTGTGTCTCTGGGGAAATCCGTGGATCTGGTGATGGGTGAGAGAGACGAGAACGAGCTCGTAGAGGAGCACTTTCAGGAACTGATGACCGAAGAATTACAAGAGTTACAGTCGCAGCAGCGTTCGAGGATTCTGCAAGAAATTGGTTTCGAGGAAGGGCCAGAGGTGGAGGAGGCTATCTCTACAAGTGAGATACAAGAGTTCTTGGGAATGTGGGAGAGAATTTCACAGTTCGTGGTAAAGAAACACTCTGAAAACTTGCAACTGGTCGTACATCGGAGCTATTTAATGACACTTGCCTAACTCATTTCTGCAGCATTCTGAAAAGGAGGAGGAAACAAACCTCCTTGGACAGTTTTTTTTTTTTAATCCGGCTAAAAAAGCAAAGACCAGTGAAGAGAAATGCAGTGACTAAAATTAAGCATACAGTGGCATTTAAGTTGTGTGTAAGTTGCATTTAAGTGACCAAAATACAAATATGCATGTACACTTTATTAAACCAGTTTTTTTGTTTTACATTCTCTTTTATTATGTTTTTATACAATATTTGTCATTTATAAATACATTTTTCTTATTCAAAAACACGTAACAAAAACAATTAGGGGTAGCATTTTTGGGGCTGGAACGGATTAATGGCATTTCAATTAATTTCAATGGGGAAAAGTGTTTTGAGATACGAGCAAATTGACATACGAGCAAGGTTACGTAACGAATTAAACTCGGTATCTCGAGGTATCACTGTGTATGTGTGTGTGTATATATATATATATAACATGAAATACAGAATTTAGATGAAATTTTCAACTGTTCTCTAAATTTAGACTGAATCTTTACTATCATATATTCTAAATTGTGTCTACTTTTCATATTTTGAAGGTCAAGAATCTAGTTTGTCGAAAAGAAAAAAAAAAGATTTGTTTATTGTACATGAATGGTTATATTTTTCATTATTAAATTAATAAAAACTAATAAATAGTTCAGAACTTTGTGAAAATGAGTTTCATAGATGAATAAAAAATTAAATTTTTTCAATTTGCAAAATTGTTCTGAATGCATGCAGTAAACAACAACATAAAGAATAAAATTTAAGGGGAGGGAAGACATTTGAGTAAAATATATTTTAAGGATAAAAAATCTCAACTTGTTGGGTAATTCAAGCAAAGTATATTTTTGTACCTGATTTTGGTGGCTTTAAGTTAATGAGCATATTTGAAGTGACTTTTAGATTTCATTCTGTTTTATCAAAATAGGATTTTTAAATCAAAAAGTATTTTATTTAAAGTGATATTTTTTTGTTGCTATTAATACACTTTATGTTTATGGAAATAACAAAAACCATTTGATATATTTTTTTTATAGATTTTTACTAGACTGTTACGTACTTTTAATCTCCCTGGTAGACCTGGTACATTACAAGTCTACAGAGCATCTGCAGCTTTTGACACTATAATAGCATCTATGTTGGTGAGTTGTTGTTTTGTTGCATTTTAATCAAACAGTTCTGTTTTTACTAAGAATTATCTCTCAGCTTCAGTCTATTCTTTTCAATTTTATCAGCTGCTGTCGATTATCAGAACCTTAGATCTTTAAAAAATTCTCAGGCGAAATCCCCATGCTTTATTTACAGTTCTGAGACAAAATCACTTCGTTTTATTTTCTGTAATTAGATGTTGTTGGTTATTAGTGAACAGAAATGTGCCTTAAATACATAGTATTCAACTTATGAAGTCATTAAGGAAAAGTATGATATGAAATATATGCATATTTAAATTATTTGATATAAGTTTCTACTAATATTTATTAGTTAATGCATTCATTTGTTCGAATTAAGTAAAATATTTTTTCATATTTCGACTGTTCAAATTATTTTAAAAAGCATTGTTCCTTTGTCTTATTTTATGTTCCTATCTACTTTTTTCCCTACACTTCGAGGTTAAAGCTTGGAATATAGGGCAAAATTATGCAATTTTGTTTCTTGTCAGTTGTAGTATTTTTAACAGTGACTACTTTTTAAGAAATGTGGACACTATTTTAAAAATTGAAAATTTTAAACAATTAAAAAGACTGTAGATGTTAATAATGTAAGAAATTTTGAAGCATTTCTCAAAATATGGTGAATATTACAAAGATCACTTCTAAAGTGAAGAAAAATTTTAAGAAACAAGCATAAAATAAAATAAGTTGTATATTTAATTAAAAAAAATAATAAAATGCACATAGAGTGCATTTTCAATGAAGAGAATGGAAGATAATTTATAGCCATGTATTATATTTAGTTGCCCTGTGGCAACCATTCATTTTGCCTTACAAGCCTGAGTGTCACACAGGATGCAGTTCTGAATGAAATTTTTTAAAATAACTTACTGTTGCAGGGTGTGTAGCGTTTTTAAAAAGTGCTTAAAGGTGCTTATTTTTGATTTACATTTTTTAAAAGCCCTTGAAGGTGCTTTCTCAGGGGTTTGTAAAAAATGCTTAATTTTCTATCTTTTATAAAAAGATTTTTTTCCTTGCCATATCGATTGTCGTTTTAGATTACAAAAAATGCATGATTTTCACAGTTTTCTCTGCAATATTTATCTGAAACTAGTTATTTTTTTCATGATCATGTAAAGTTTTGGAAAATGTTTTGAATTTTATTGATTTTATGTTTATAAATTAAAAACTTTAAATGATAGAAAAAAATAATTTTTAGGACTGCACAGATCCTAATTAAGATTTTTTTTTTTTTTCTGGAAAGTGATTAAAAATATTTTTTGAGTGCTTAAAAAGTACTTATTTTTTGTTGAAAAATCTGTCTACACTCCCTGTGCTGGTTACTACAAAGAAAATCAGTTTAAAAATTTTAAGGAAAATTTGCAGTAACTTCTATTTCTTCCAATTATCAATATCACCTTTTACTATGCTCAAAATAAAGCTCAAATTTATAAAGAGAAAAATCTTTTTGTTTTTTGTTTGTGGCTTTTTATTAGTTTTATAAATATCATTCTGAATTTAGGGAATGGGCAACAGTTGTCAGCTTCACCTCACCCGTCTCTTCAAAGCTTTGGAATCTTTCTATCACCCATCCAATCATGGAAGATGGCTGGTAATTATATTTTTGAGATTTAAATGTCTACTAGTGCATTTTTTTTTAACAGTAAACAAAATAAAAAAGCAGAACACCTTAATAACTCTTAATCTATTCATTGAATTATTGCTTACTAGTATTTTTTCTTAATGGTTCGCCAGAATTACCTCAAATATATGCTAATTAATTCGCAGAGATAATAATTTGGGTGGTACTTATCCATTTTCTTAAAAAAGTATGTAGCTACAAAAAAAAAATAAAAATAATAATTATCATAAATATAAAATAACTTCCAAACTATTGTCTGTAATAATATATATATATTTTTACTAAAAAAATTTCATTCAAATTGCAAAATTTCTTAATTTTTTCATCCTGTGATTTCTTCATTATATCAGAAAAGGCATGTATGTAGAAAAATTTCTGAAGCATTGACAATAGTGATGACAGTATATTTTTAAATATAGAGAGACAAATATTATATTTTCAAATAGGATTTTATAATCTCTGAAGTTCTTTATTTTGTATCATAAAAGGTAAAAATGCAGAAGCTTCTGCAGAGACTTCCCCTTGCTGTGACTAAACGACTCCACCGGTAGGTTTATTTCTTTTCTATATGATTTATGAAAAGACTTATAAAAGTTTTCATTTAACAGAGAGCGTCTCTCTAAACCTACTTGGAAGGCACCTGTTCCTGAACATGCTAAGCTTACTAATGATGATATCACAGAATTTGTAAAAAGCATTGTTCCTGCTGTTCTTTTGTCTATGTTTAGTAAACAAAAATGTATAGACTCTTCCTTAGCCATTCAAAATCTTGGTGCTCTGCGTCCTGAATTAGTTATTCCCCCTTTTTTAGAACGGTATCATTCATTTTAATTAAGATATTTATACTTTTCTGCAAATAATTATAAACTTTTTTTAAGCTTAATGTTTAAATGTCTCTTTTAGTGTTTTAACAAGATTTTGGTGTTGAAGTATTAAAGTTATTTTAAGCAAAAATTATGTATTTTTTGAAAGATATATTCTTGATGTTCAGCTGATGTATAGTTTAATATAAATTTATAGAAATGCACAGATTTTCTTTTTGGAACAGAATCATATCTAATTATTAATCAACATGTATTTAGCTTCTATTCATCTTAATGAAAGTTCTAGGTCCAATTGTATTACATTGTTAAGCGAAGAACAAATATTCTAAGCAAAATGTAGTAAATCATTATCAAGGAAGTCGAGACTAAAAACGTCAAAACCTATATTATTGCCTGAGAGAACAAAATAGAGACATCTCCAAGTGTAAGAAACTTACTTCTAGTTTCATCTGGTGATCTGGCTGGTTTTGGTGTTTTTTTTTGTCAAATCATACCCAGTTGCAATTCAACAGGTTGCATTAGCATTTCTGTTTATTTTTCTGCATTTAAATACTAATTAGCAACCCCTAATTTAATTTACTTCTGACAAGGATTCTAAAAATATGTATTAAGGAGGTCATACCAAAACAATTAACAGAAATTCTAATTACACTTTTTTTTCAATTTTTATTAGATATGTTTCTATAAAGTACTTTCAATTTCATATAGAACCCTGATTAAAGGAAATCTCAAATTTAATAAGAAAATTTTTTGTTAATGGTTTAACTTTCAGCATTGCACCCTCTTTTATTAAATTTTAAAGTTGACTCTCTTTCAAAGAAATGCTTTAAATCAAGTTTACAGGTAGTGAGAATATTTATAGTGCTTTTGCTCTAGATTATGTGATCGGACAGAGTTCGTTCGTGACTCTGTTAATACTTAAAAAATATGTGTATAAAACTTAGTTGTTAAGAGCATAACTTAGATTTGATATGAAATTTTTTTTAAACTTCTTGACAAATTATCTTATTGAAAAAAATGTCTGAGTTTTGGTTAAAATTCGTGATATTTTTCTATGCAGAGCTCCCCATTACACATCTAGACACGTATTTCATGAATAGAATTCAGTTTTACTCCCGAAAAATTAAAGGCAATTTCTCACTTAAAAAATTAGTTCTGACGTCTTTGCTTTATCTGCTCTTTCCTATCGAATATAATATCCTAATTAAACAAAAAGAAAAAAAGAGCATAAAAAATAATGTTTTTTGAAGGGGAGATTAAATGTTCAATCAATTCTTTTAAGAGTTTTTGCTTTGCACAGTTAACATGCTAATTATAATATAATATTTGTAATATATAAAATGGCAGTCATTTATTAATATAACCTTAACTTTGACGTGCACTCCTCAATTTTAAATGTTACTCCTCAAAAATACATAGAGGAGGGAAATTACTCTCTAAAAAGTTTATTTTAGATAACACTGGTTCAGTGTAACATATAACTCTAACTTTGTTTTTCTTGTGTCCTAAAGTTTGCTTATCTTTTACAGATTGTATTCTTCATTGGAGACACTTACAGAGCTCCATCGATTAACGGCTGATTTGCACTGCATTGTGCCTGTGTGCAGCCTAACAAATATTTTCCTGAAGGCCAGTCACATGTCCTACCACTACTCACGGCATCTTTACCTGGAATTGACCCTAATGACATTCGGAAATGCATGGTGACTTGTGTTTTTGGTTAACAGTAGCTCT
Source organism: Parasteatoda lunata (assembly GCA_949128135.1). Taxonomy (NCBI): domain Eukaryota; kingdom Metazoa; phylum Arthropoda; class Arachnida; order Araneae; family Theridiidae; genus Parasteatoda; species Parasteatoda lunata. Next base: position 617,942 of record CASBRV010000308.1, on the reverse strand, counting down.
TCTAATAGTTGAAGATTGTTTTGAGTCATATTTTAGTGAATTTAAGAATATTAGCTGTAGTACAGAACAAAAAAAAAGTTAGCAAAGCACATTTTTCTACCAAAAAGTGTATTATTTAATTACTTAGCTGGAAAAGAACTCAACTTTCCTATACATATGACTAACCGTATTGTGTTTTATATTTAAAATTTCATGTTTTTCTTTTAAATTTTTTTTTCATGCCTTCAAATAAGCTCATCATTTGAAAACATATCTCAGATATGCATTTTTATATTATACTTTTTTTGGAAAAAATAGTTAAATATATTAGCTTTTTAACCAGGGTTCGTACAGACTCCTTATACTCCTTAGAAACTCCTTGGAAATAAAAAGGTCTCCAAGGAGTACTTGGAACTACTTAGATTTCCAAATTAGTCCTTAGAAACTCCTTAGATTATTGTGTTGCATAGATGAACTTACTAAGTCCGCTGATGAATTTGCTGTCCAAGCAGGGGAATGAAATGATATGACTTAGCTGTCAAAATCTAATAGTTTAAGAAAACCTTGAAAAGAAAAAAAAATTGAACTGCAAGAGTTAGAAGAAAAAAAAAACAGCAAATAATTTTAATTTTATATGTTACAAGCAAACTTAATTAATAATTTACTGTTGTTTTTTTTTTCTTTGTATAAAATGCCTTAGATTTTATGTATTCAAATTTAAAAATATAAGATTAGTAGATTTTTATGTTAATCTTTAACATCTGTTCTATGTACTTTAGCAAGATTTATTAAATTATTTGAAGCTGGAAAATGTATTTATATATGAAAGTGATAACTTTATTTATTTTTCTTGATGAAGTTTGGCAAAGTCAAAATTTATTTTAAGAGGGCTAGAAAAAAATATCTTATGCAAAATATACATTTTTGCAAGTTCTTTATAGTAACTGCTTTTTGATTTAAAAAAAAAAAAGCTAGTTATATTTTACGCAAAGTTTTTAAATTTTGGACTCCTTGGATACTTCTTGCATTTCTGCTTCTGATCTCTGTATGAACCCTGTTTTTAACAGATTCTTTGGTATAAACAATGCTTGTGCAGTATTTCCGTAACAGCCTTTAGTGAGTGAAAAAGGTCATGTAGATTAAGACTCCACAATTTCAATGCCTACAAACAAGCTGGTTCCCATCATTCTAAAACTGAGTGGGCTTCTAGCCACCTCTTAGGATCCTCCACTATGACCTAAAAATGCTTCCATAACAATTAAAATTAATCTTTCTCTTCGAGTGCTTTGGAAATAGCTGTAAATTACTGAGTTTCAGATGTATAGTAAAAAAGTATAGTACTTTTGTCCCCGAGAGGGGCTTTTTTAACTGAGTCAAAATCAGAATAGTGGAAGAATGGTCAAAGCATAAGACTCCCACAACTGCAAGTGAAGGGAATACTTTTGTCCATGAGAGAGGCTTTTTTGCTTTTTTAACTGTGTCAAAATCAGAAGGGTGGGGGAATGGCCAAAGCATTAGACTCCCACAACTGCAAGTGAAGGGAATACTTTTATCCACGAGGTGGGCTTTTTTAACTGAATCAAAATCAGAAGGGTGGAGGAATGGGCAAAGCATAAGACCCCCACAACCACGAGTGAAGGGAATATGAGAGCTTAAAAGTGAAAAATATGTTTTGCTAGCAAACTTCAACCTTGGAATTGTAAAATAATCCAATCATTTAGAAAACCAGGCTTCTCAGTATACAATAATTACAGAAGAAAAAGATAGGGTGGTTGAAGATCTTCCTCGATTTCAGATACATTGACTGACTGCAACATGCATCTCTTCACTTTTCAAATACCTTCAATATCTGTTTTAATTTCTGACTCCAATGATAGTCTTGAAAATGAAGTGAAAATAACTAAGGTTTTATTCATAGATTATAAAACAATTCAAAGCATAAATATGAACCAATGTTTATTTGCAAATAAAAATCAAAAAGCAAATTTGTAAAAAACTATTAATATTAAATGGGTTATTTTTGAAATTGCATCTCAAAACAAAAACTAGCGAAAACTAATAGTACGTCTGTTAATTGTAACTGTTTGAAAAATATACTTAGACTCTTTTTGCACCAATTTTATATTTTTCTACTTTGTGCATTTCTTACTGCTTGTCCCACTTAACCCATTTTCGGCCAACGGTGCGTAAATACATCATTTTAATAAATAATTTTTTATTAACACTGTGTCGAATATTTTTCAATAATTTTATTTTTCTGCTGTTTTTAAGGGTTCTGAAGACTTCTAAAAAATATTAGTAATTCAATTGGAGAAAATACTTTGTGTCGAAAAATTTTCAAAACACGCTAGTTTTTGAAATTCAAACGGTTATTGAAAAAGTAAATTTTTTAAAACTGTATAATTATTCCACTTGAGATTTATTATATGTTTTTATAATGGGTTAAAGTTTTAAGTTCGGAGAATAAAATTTAAATAAAACAAATATAAAAAAATTTAAAAATTTTACTTCAAATTTAATGGTGCGTTAACGCATTCGCCGAATGCATAAGAAAGAAGCAAAATTTGAAAACCAACTTTTTATGCAAAGTTTCAGAGTTTTATTGAAGTTTTATTGTATATTCAGAGTTTTATTGTGAAGTTTTATTGTATATTCAAAGTTTTATTGTGAAGTTTTAGTGTTATCAGAGTTTTATTGTGCTGAGGCTTACAGTGATCAACAAAATATGCCATTAGGAACAAGCGTTGTTCTAAAGTTAGTTAGAGTTATTTCAAAACCTCAGATGCACAAAATTTATTTTGATAATTTTTTCTCTTCCGAAATTTTCCGAATGTTTATTCGAAATTTGAAAGAAAAGGGTTTCTATGCATCTGGCACAGCTCGTGAACATTGCGTAGCTGGTTGTATATTGGATGATTCTAAAAAATATGAATAATGAACTTATGTAAAATGATGAATAATGAACTTATGTAAAATGATGAATAATGAACTTATATAAAAATATGAATATGAACTTGTATAAATAAAACCATCGTGGTTCCTATGATTTTCCATTCAGCAGGGATACCGAAACATGTGCAATAAAATGGAACGCTGTGGTAGCTATTGTTGCTAATAACAGTACCATTGTAAATGCCAAACAGTACAATCGCAAAGAAAGAGAAGTTCACTACTCAACGTTATTTAGGATTACAATAAGCATATGGGAGACCTACATGACAATGCCATAGCTAAATACCACATCAGATTCAAAGTAAGAATTGATGGTGTCCATTATTAATAGCATTATAGTAAATTCATGGAAGCTACATAGACTTTCAACTAGCTCAAGAATATCCCTTATAGACTTTATATCTTATTGCCCTATTAAAATTTGAATCCAAGAACAATCCATCTGGTGAAAGTACATTACACGTTACCCATCCTAACAAAGGTCGCCCATCATCCGCATCTTTACCAAAACAAGTACAGACTGATAGAATCAGACATACAATAAGTGATCATGAAAAAAAAAGAAGCCTGCAGACGATGTAGAGCGTGCAAAAACCACACGATTTATTTATGCATAAAATGCTAAGTCCATTTACCTTAAAAAATTTTCAAATGTTTCAATTGAATGTATAACTGTTGAACTAAAGGAATTGTTCTTTAATCTGGCCAATGATGCGTATTCCCACCATTTTATTTCTTAAATAAAATATTATTTTTCATGCATGAAACTTATTTTTTGTTTTAATGAATGTAATTTAAACACATTTCAAAGAAAATATACCATATTTTATAAAATTTCTATCCTTGGCCTAGAATGGGTTAAAACAGGATTCAACTGTATTGCAATTTTAGTGGTTAATATTATTGGCAAAGCTAAATGAGGCAGTTTTATCCCCGAAGGTGATAAGCACTTAAATAATTGCAAAATAAACAACTACATTTGCCTCTCAAAATAAAATTGGCTAATATCATTAACATCCTGTTTAATCTAAATAACTTAGCTTACACTTCAGGGAGCAAATACTTTCTTATACCCATTTTTATAATTACATATTCCTACTGTTGCATTTAATACCAAAACAACTATAATGAATTATTTAGCAAAATAACATTTCTTTATTAAATCATTGTTTTTCATTTTATAAATCTTTTTGGCTTGCTATTGTCATGTAAAGATCTGTATTTGAGAGTTTAAAAAATTCTTTGTTACTCTTAAAATATTTTTTTTTTACTTATATAGGTAGCCTTAAATAAGCTTCAAACATTTGTTACCTCTCATATTCTCGAAATAAACGTTTCTGGGAAATATGTTGCCAATATGTGTCGTGTAGCATGCAGGGTAAGATTTTTATTTTCAGATTTTATTATTATTTTTTATTTATTTATTTTCTTTTTAACAAAATTGCACTGTACAATAACTTTTTTTAAAAAATGTTCAAACCCATGAATCAAAAATTTGACAAAATTTTATAAACATATTGAAATTCAATAAATCAACTGTAGATATTTAAAAAGGCAATAATGCAGTTTCTCAGTATTCTTGTTCCTTATGATTAAAGGTAATTTAATATGGCTGTCTTATTTATTTGCTTGTCTCTATTTTTAGATAAATCCTGAATTGGGGCTTAAATTATTTTTGCCTCATTTCTCTAAACTAGTCTTAGCTTTAACTGAAACTGATGACATTGTAAATGAAGAAAAGTTAGATGAACTCCTTTTTAGTTTGTTAATATTGTTTGAGGTATGTTTAACATTCATTTAATTGTCTTATAAAGAGAACTATAACGTTAAACCGTTGCATGCATTTGTAGCAATATGTTTATTTGCAACAATGTGCAATTTGCTTATTTCACTGTTAAAAATAATTGTTTTAACTTTTATTACAGGCTTTTAATTAGTGTCGTTTTTTTGACATAAAAAAACTGGTTGAAACTTAAATACTGCCAAAAACTTTCGGTCAAAGCAAAATCTGAAAAACAGAAATGCTTATTAATTAGTTTAGTTGCATGTTTTTCTAAAACATTTAAAAAATATATATATATAATAATAGTACAATATATTTACTAAAATTATGCTAAAATCATTGATTTTAAACTTCAAAGGTTTCTCTATTAATAAAATATCAGTTACAGCTTTTTGATGTCTCATATTTTTATTGTTTTTATACAAAACTTTGTTACTTTTTTGTATTGTTACTGTGAAAATATAATGGTTAAAAAAATATTAACTTGTTATTTAAATATTTATATTAATTTATTATATTAATTTATTGCATCTTTTTTGTTGCCCTTTTGGGACTACTTTTAAATGATACCAGATTTAAAGGGGGTACTGTGGAATTGTGACAAGTGAGAGTGAGGAGGGAGTAACAAGAAGTGTGATTTTATCTATTTTGAATAAAATAAGAATATTTGTTAAAACTAAAATAAGGAAATCATTACATAATTTTTTAAAAATTTTTCCCTCTTTATCTTAACTAAACTCAGTGGCTCGACAACCCATAAAGGGCCAAACCTTACTGTGCCCATCTCAGTTTTCTTGATCTTGGGTGCAGGTGCAGATGTTCCGGTTAGGTGGCCAGCGGAACGCAGAATCCCCAGTGTTAAGTTCTCAAGCATGCTTACTACTCATTTATTGACTCACTGAAGGGATGAAAGGCTGAGTCAACCTTGCCCGGCCTGGGGATCGAACCCAGCTCCTGTGATACGAGAGCGCAAAGTGCTACCACTCAGCTACTGGGCTTCTTTAGTTTCATCACAATAAATACATATCTAATCATTATAGTTTCATAAATGCCATAGAAACATAGTTTAAAGGTAAAATTTGAAATAGATCTATAATGTGCTTTTTGTTTCTAAACTGCTAGCATATGTTTTATATAATATAGTGTGACATGTGACAATATGAGTAAGTGGTATTGTGAAGTACAACACTTGGTGAAAAATATTTCTAAAAAATCTGCAACATCTTTTATGGGCAGCCTCATAACCCTTTGTGGGATGAAAAATTTGAAGATTTGCAGGTAAGTCTTGGAAAATATGTTCGTAGGTGCAAAGTTAAATGATAGGTTTACTTCAGTTCTAATTACTTAAATATAAGTGGCATATAAAATAAAAATGTCAAGAAAATCTTATGATTTAGAGGATTTTTAATATTGCAAAAGTAGTTGGGGCAGTTTTTATTTTGCTGGTCCTCAAAAGAGTTTTAACAAACACGATATTTAAAGGTATTACTGTTTACTTGCTTTTTATTTTCAGTATTTTTTATTTTTTTTAGTTTTTGTAAGCTTTCCTTATGCACTTTTCATTTGATTGATTAACTTATTTTTTCTTTGCTTTGTGATTGATTTATCTTTTATGACATATTCCTGACCAAGTGAGTGTTTAGTTAAGTGTCTCCTGTGATCTGTAATTTTAGTTAAATTATCTGCAATTATAGTTATTGTATTCAGATTTTTAATTTTTATGTAGATACATTAGTCACATATTACATAATAATATACTAATTGTTTATTGAATTTTGCTCTTTAGATTGTTCGAAGTGATGGTAAGCATGTTCATCAGTATCATAGCAGCATTGTGAAAGTCCTAGAAAGAACTTTAAATTTGAAGTGCAAAGAAGGTTAGTTTAGCATGTTCTTTACTCTCTCACACTTTAAAATCGTATTTAACCATCTATCCTCTGAATACATGCAGTGTGTCCAACCCTTGGACTCGTTATGGTCTGGAAGAAATACATTGTTATTTGGAGGTAGATAAATTTATACCTGTATTTGTATTTTGTTTTTTCTATACCAATGAGAAACATTTTCTTTTAAATTGTTTCTTTTACCATGTGTAGCATTTCAGTTTGCTTAGGAGATATACCAGAAGTTAAATAATAAAAAATTAATACTTTTTTTAAATGAATATAAAGTTTTTTAATAATATAATTAATATGAATTCTAAGAAAATAGAGGTTTGCTGATACTCACTGGTGAGGGATAGTACTAAACCAGCAGACCACCTGCATGTCAGGATTCAGTTTTTATGAAAATTTGTGCATTAATTTTGTTTTGCGTTTGAATACATTTAAACTATAAGAGTAGGGTGGGGGTATTGCATCATTAAATAATCACTGTTTAGGTATTTCAGGTTTTCAGACGTATTTTAAATTTATTTTTCTTTTTAAATAAAGTTTATTTATGAAATTCATTTTATAATTATCTAGATTGTAGAAATTTTATTAAAAATATTTGTTATTTAAAATATGAAAAATATATTTGTGAAAGTATTGAATTGTGCAAAGTAATTTTCAAGTCTTTTTTGAGTAGAAAATGTTTGCTAGAGGAAATTGTCAAAACATGATTTATATTACAATTTATAATTTCTTTATTTTTTTAAAAAATTTTAAATGTTAAATTTTCTTCTGTTGCAATAATTTCAATAATTATTACCTTTATCTTGATAGGGAAAATAATTATTTTGCCATATCTAAAACAAATTTAATCTATCTTATGTATTTTTACATCTTTAATTTTTTTATGTTCTCTAAATGTTTTATGGAAATGTTATTGAATTCAATTAAAAGAATGAATAAAGCTTAACAATATGAAAAAAGCACAATAAATGCTGCAAAGCAGACATACTCTAGTGTTGGTGCTATAATGAAGAACTTTTTATGTTGAAGCATAAAGATGGGTAACATGAAAATTTTTTAATTAAGTTTTAACAAGGTAAAATTTTGTTTGACTTATTAGGGAGAGGGTACAAGTTTGATCAAGTTAATCGAACAAAACAAAGGAGATCAAAGGCAGATGTGGTGCGGGTATGATGAGATCACCAGGTGTTGTAAGCTGTAGAAATTAAAAAGAAAAAAGATTTTTGTTCATTGGGAAAGAATGTTTGAAAATTATAAAAAGTTTTCAAAATAGAAAATATATCCCAGATACTTCGATCATTGACCAAGAAGTGGTATTGAATGATTCAATTAAAGGAGCCTCAAACTTATGTATACAAGTTCAGCCATGTTGGGTGATAGAATTTAATAATTAAGTTATCAAGAATTCAAAGGATATGTGATCACCCTATGAAGCCTACCCTCATCTTATCCTCGCTGCATCTTGTTTTTATCTACCCTTTGCTTAATCAAATTTTTCTCCTTCTATTGGTCAACTCACTCTGTCCTTGTCGCTAACCAACTGTAAATTTTAGCCATTTCTGAGCTTCTCTCCTTCTGTCTTTCAACACAAAGGAAAGTTTTTCATTATGCAGTAAAAGTTCTGCATAGTGCTAATATTGAAATGTGAGACTTTGCATTTTTTTAAAAAATTTTATGTTATATGGATCATTTAACAGGTTATTTGACTTCTAAACACATCGTAATATTTATGATTTAGAATAATTTATAAATAAAAATTACTTTAAAGAACGTAAATATGCACCCAAGCAATTATCAATTGAAAAAATTAAATCAACATTAGTATTACTGGTATGTGATTCTTCCACTAATTTGCACAATTCTGTGAATCTCAAGACTTGATTCACGGACTTCCACGAATAAGTAAATTATATTCCGAGGAAATTTTCTTGGAGCTCTGGTAATCTAAAATTTTAAATTTGCTACTTATGGAAAATCTTGTTAGCAAAGCATTTATTTTACCCTTACCAGCATCCTTTTTTTCTTAAGTTCTCACTCACACAAAATAACGACTTTTTTTTTATGTAGATTTGTTAGAGTAACTTTGGATAAACTTCTGGAACACGAGACTGAGGAAAATTCTATAATAACTTCGGTTAAAACTAATAAATTACTGAGCTAAACACAAAAGTATAAAATTGATAACCAAAAAGTAATTCCATAGTTGCAAACTTTTAATAGTTCGTTCGCTGAAAAAATGTTTTTTTTTTCTCGTTTTTATTTAAACTTATGTTTTAATGAGCAACAAATTTGTTGCAAACTCCAATTTGTGACAAAAGAATTATTTAATCATTGTGATATATTTGTGCAGTTTTCCATTTGTATACAATTAGATGGAATAAATTTTTTATATGATTGTACAGCTTGAAAATTTCGAATTGTGCATTTCAATAATCACTGTATGACATGCTCGATACCATCATAAATTCATGTTTCAATTTCTTTTTCTTCCTTTTGCAGTTAATGCAATTGATTTTCTCGTATTTTTTGAAATTTTGATATTATTTGAATCACGCAGAGTAATAACTTTTTGATACCCTCTATTTGCGCAAATACCATTGTAAATCCATGTAGTATTTTGATAGTTTTATTAGTATTATTGCTACAAACTTTATCATTGTTTTCTTTTCAATCCCTATATTGTTTATACATAATTATTATGACTTGCAAAATTCAGTTTGTAGATTTATTAGTCCCTTTTTGACGCGTCAATGCCACTTTTTTCAATCTACTTTTCACAGTTATTGTCACTAAAATTCAAGTGGCTTTTTAAATTCCGATGTTTTCATACAATATTACTAATGAAAAATTTGATTCGCACATTTAAGTAATTACTTTTTGCTGCGGTTGATTTGTGCTAAATCCAGGCCGATTTTTGAAAATTTTTTTTTTTTTTTTTTTTGGCAGTTAATACTGTTAATTCACATGATATCTTAAAATCCTGATATTATTATGATACAAGCAATTCAAATCACACACCTGGGTATTCACTATTTGACATGATATTTTTATCGTTTTTTTTTATTTATTTTTTTTTTTTTTCAATAAATTTTTCAACAGTTATCACTAATTTTCGCATGACTTTTTTAAAAATCTCGATATTTACAGTAAGATATTATTTATTATAATGTGTGAATATCGAAATGTACATTCAATTAACCCCTTTTTGATGCATCCAATTCGTGTGATTTCATTGTAAATACGCTTGGTTTTAACATGAATCTTTTTTCAGTTATTGCCGTGGATTTCACAGTTTTTAAAATCTTTTATTTTTTTATGCCATGACAACTCAATAAGTGTGTGAAAAGAGCTCTATGTAATTTTTTCAATATATTCTATTATGTATGCATAAAAACGACAATTATTATTTATCTTCTTTGTGCAATTAGATTTAAAAAAAACTACATTGAGAAAAAAGTTTCAGATAATTTCTTCCAGCAACCACATGTCAGGTATTAAGAATACTATCTTACAAATTTATCAAAAATTTATCAATTTTGGTTTGCTCTACTGATAATTGTAAAGTTAATGTGGTTTGTGGAGACTTGCATGAAATAAATCTTTTTCTTTAGAACCAAAACTATAATATGTTTATTTTTGTGGCAATATTTGTGTTTTTTTCACATCTAGCTTTATTGTTTTTAAATTAAAAGGAATAATTGTATTAAATTTTTTTTCCCTCATACATTTCTTTTTTCTGTTAGGATTGGGGTATTGCTGGAAACATTCTCAAGTTAGAGATGGTACGTCATACACCTTCTGATGAAGAACTTGAAGCTGCCAGATCTCTAATGGAGCAATTTATGCTAAAGGAATTTTAAAAATTGCAAAAATGGGCAATTAAAGAAATTGATTTATCAAGGTATATCTGAAATTATTTGGCAACTAAACTCCTTAAATACATGACTTTGCCAACATATAACCCAAGCGTTATATTTAATCAATGCGAATTTAAGGAATTTTACTGATGAGTACTATAAGGTGTGGCTTTAAAAATAGTATGAAAAACAATCAGCTGCACTAACATGGATTGCAGTTGCAGAATTCAAAATTTTGAAATTGCAATACCTGCATTTGGTTATCAAAACATAATCCTCCCAAAAAAGAAATTTATAATGAGCTGGAATAGTATTTTTTCACAAATAGGGGTGATATTAGTCATATATGAAGAGAGCAAAATGTAGCATACAAATATGTACCTTCCGATTCCTCTCCGTTGTCCTCAAAGTGTGTTCTGTGCAACTAAATGAAGGCACATTGATAATTTTTTAAATACTCTTTTCTTAATTTTTGCCTAACCTGTCATTTTTCAAGCTTCCATTTTCATTTTAATTTTCTATCAGTAAAATTACATTGTAGTGAAATAATTCTAGTTTTACCATTTGAAAATTTCAAAATTCTACTGTCTAGCTCAATAATCCTTTGAAATCCTACTATTAAGTGTATCGATTATAATAAATTTAAAAAAAACATTTATTCTGATCTTTTGAAGTCTCTTGTAGGTCAAGAGAGTCATATGCTGGCAGTGTTATTTTTTAGTGATTGTATTATTTTCTTAGTAAATAGAATAGGCCTTTCAAGGTTACTCAATTTCCCTTCTTTGTTACTGTGGTGTGGTATCCACAAATCTCTAATGTTTCGATTATAACATTTCCTCCCATTATAATTATAATAACATACAGTTATGATTTAAAGGTACTCTTCAACTGCTGTGTGAATAAAAATAGTAGCGTGTCACATCGTTACCAAGTCAACAAAGATTAAAAATTTGACCTTGATGTGCTTATTTTAATTACAAGGAATATAATAAGTTGTTGATTATATTAATTTATGTGTAGGAATGAAGCTCATTGTTCTCTGACTATCGTATTAAAGAGTCTAATTGGATCAGCGAGTTGTCTGCCATTGTGGGATGAGCCTCAATTAGATCTGTAAGTATGAAGCAAATTACATTTTTATTGAAACCCAATAGCTATAGTTCCTTTCTACATTATTTTTAAACAATAATATTGGTTAAAGTTAAAAAGATTTTTTTTTTTTTTTTTTGTATGTTTGAACTATTTAAATAGAATTATATTTTATTTAATGGATTTAAATCGGAATGATTTGAACCAACTTTTTCAAATCACTGATTGGAGTAAACTTATCCAAATCACCAAGTATATATTTGGTCAAATTAATTATTTGATGGAACATTAAATTAATCATTTTTTAAAAATTTAATTTCGTTTTATTTTTGGAATCCATATTCGTTTTACTTAATTTATAGCCTTGATTGGAATCACTAATTTTGACTCATCTGTATTGAGATTTATTATTTTATTACTGTACATATCTTTTTTAAATTCTTTTATGCAGAAACTTTTTTGTGTAAATGATCTTCCTTTTGCCAAGCATTTACTGAAAACTAAATAGAATATTAATTAATTTTGAATTAATATTAGAATATTAATAATAATTATATAATTAATTATTTAATTATATAATTAAATTTTGGAAAAACAGTGGATTTTCAAGCCAACTTTATAAAACTGTTCGACAAACACCAAAAAAATGCATAAATTGTATTGATAAAGTTTTTAACATTTGAAACAGATTTGTACAAAAAAAAAATTATTCATTCTCAAAAAGTAACCATGTTTTGAGATAAATGTTTAAAATTTGCTGAAAAATAAACATTAACTGGAGTATTTTTATATTTTCTTTTAGAAGAGAAACAACTCTACCACCAGTACAACCATTTGCTCTTAATTGTGGATTCAGAGGTAAAAAATCACAGCAGTATTTCATTATTGTAAAATTAAATTATTAAATTCAATGCCTAATGCCAACAAATGTATCCAGCATTGTTTAAAATAATATAGAAAATGAAATGAAATATTGAAATGATTTTATTAGCAGTTTTTTTTTTTTTTTTTTTTTTTTTTTTTTTTTTAAATTTAAGACAGAAGATCATATCATTTTTTTGATAATCTTATTTTTTATAAACTTATATTAATACTAAATTGCTTAATAATGTATATCAACGTTTGAAAAATTTCATGCAGTGTGCTTATTTATTTTGTTGTTTAACTCAGTTAATTGTTTTGTTATGAAAGAATTTGCTATAAACTTCAGGTTGAATCCAACCTTACGTCATTATTTATAGTATGATGTGTAATTTTCTGCCAAACTAGATAGTTTGCACTTGTATTTTTTTCTTTTTTTAAATTTTGTAAATAAAGAACAAAACACCAATATTGATTCTAATTACAAAAAAATAACTGCAGTATTGAAAATTTATATTTAACCAAACACAACCATATTTAAAATTTAGATTTTTAAAAAAATATAGTCATGACAAGGAGAGTAATTAAATTTTCCTACTATTTTGGCAAACAAATTTTCAGAATAGTTTTGTTTAAACTCCCTTTTCTTTCTCTCTTTTTTCCAATATGTTTACACTATTTATAGTATTATTTTTTATGCTATTATTTTATATTTATTTTCAATTCTGATCAAAATATATAAATAAATTTGGAAGGTAGAGATTTCAGCTGATTTTTATGTTTTAATGCATTTGTTTATGTTTCTTATTCAAATTGTTTTCAGATATATCTTTTCATAATCAAAATGTACGCCTGCTTGTATGGGAAACTATAAATAAGCTTTTAGGTGAGTTGGAAAAAAATTCTTTTTTTTTCATTTACTGTTTTGTGTAATTATTTATTTTTTTAAAAATTTAATTCATTATTTGTTAAGGAAAATGCAAAAAAATGTACCTCATTTAACTTGTAACTTCAACTAACTTCTTTTCAAGAAAGCTAAAAGAAAGAAAGAAAAAAAAATTTTTTTTCTATCAGTGAAAATAATCTGAAAAAATGATATGTGAATGGGATAGGCACTACACTATGAACATAATCTTTCAGTTTTTTCACTCTGGTAGAAAAGCATAAAAGTGTTTACTTTTTACCTTTTTCAAAAAATAGTGAGCAATCCCTAAGCACTTTCTAAATACTTCAATTCAAATTATTTATCAATTGTGTTATTTGACATGATATTAAATGTATTATTTTTCATATTTTATATCATTTGGTCCATTTTTTTCAACTCAAGAAAAAGTAATAGTAAGTTGTTGGATAAAAATACCAGATTAAATTATTCTGTATAAAACAAAATTCTTTAAACTTATTTTTTCACACAGTAATAACATTTTCTTTTGAAATGGAAGTGAAGTATTGAACTATTCTACTTTATATATATATATATATATATATATTAGGGGTGCACAACCTGCGGTCCGCCAACTGTTGATGTTGCAGCTCCCAGGAGAGTTTCTGAACGTAATAATTTTTTTTTTTTTTTAAAAATTCAAAAAAATTTTGAATCTTTTAAATTTGTCTTCACAAAATATTGAGTCTTAATATGTACTATTATTGTTTAGTTTTAATGTTTGGTTTTTGCTTAAAATTTTCTTTAATTAAAATATTTAGTTCAAATTTATATTACTCATTAAGTCAACTATGTATGTAATTTTTTTGCACATTTATTCTATGAGCATTATAGCTTCTTTTTTTGTTAGAATTTATAGTATCTCTTTTCTTCAAATATATATACATATAGATAGATAGATAAATCAATTGTTAATAAAAAGATTAAAAAATATTAGTTTTTTTATTTTTTATTAAATGAATTTTAATAATGAAAAGTATTTAATTTTCAGAAAATATGTTACTAAGTTTACTGATGAAATTATTTATTATTCAGAACACAAATTTTAAGATAAAATTTATCATATTTGCCACCAACATGACTAACTAAATATTCGTGCGTCCCTTTGTTAGTCAACCTGCTGTGCTAGTGGCCTTTTATTCAAAAAGTTGTGCACCCTAATATATCTATATACATATGAAACAATGGTTTTTCATAATGTAATAATGACATTTATAATGGATGTTATATTTAATAGGCCATATATTGGAATATTGTGAAGATGATACCGAGTCTCTCTTTAGTATAATAAAGGTAAGTGTTAAGTTTGTTAACTTAACAATTAGAATTAATCTAATGAAATTTTTCTCTAAATTCATTGACTATTAACTATTCTTTCACAGTGAATCAAATCAGACACATTATTCGCCCCATTAAATGTTAGTATGGTTGAATGAATATTATTTTTACACCAAGAGGACTAAGGATTCCAGTTATCAAGATTGGTATACATTACATTAGATATATTTCCCATCCATTAATTATTCATCTATTATTATAAATTAGCTTTATCTGAGTTACCATTATCTTACATTTGGCTAAAGCAAAAAATAGCAGATAGTGTTTATAAAACAACAAAGAAGACAATGTTTAATTGAAATGTTTCTATTTTTCTGTAATGATATTGCTATTCTCATTATACAGTATGTCCCATATTGAGTTTTTTTAAAATATTCGCCTTGTTAATGAAGTGCAAAAAATATATATGCTAATGAAATAATTCATAAATAAAGAGAAGTGAACTAAATATCAAATCGGAAGTCGTTGTGGAGAAATCTTCAGAGGAAGGCATTGGCTCACATTGGGCTGTCTAGCCAACTATGATGATGATAATGAACTAAATATCAAAACCCTGTTTTGTTGCACATTGAAACTTGAAGATGTCTTTATTAATCATTTTTTAACACCTCTTTTTATCTTGCAGTCAAATGGGCTTTGATTTTTTGTACACACATTTTTCTCAATATTGAGTTGTCATATTTTGATTGCATCTTTCTTTTTCTTTATTTAAATATTAATTTGCAATCTCCTTTTTTGTCTTTATTTTTAACTAAGTTCTTAAAATATACTTTAATGGCTGTTAATATAGAACACTCAGTTCATATTAGCTACATTACCTCCAAACTTATTTATTTTTGTCTTTTAAAAGTGCCTCTATAACTTTCCACAGTGTCAAACCTATGTAAACTTGTGCTATTAGTATAAATTAAAATGTATGTAATTAAATGGCTAATTTAAATTTGTTTTAATTATTAAAGTTGTTAGCTACTTTAATAAATTCAATCTTTTTTTATATTTAGATTTGCAATGCTCTGATATTTAATTGGTGTCTTGAAAAAGAAGAATATGATTCTCGAGCAAAAGGATTTCATGCTGTGAAAAATGCGCTGGAAAACAAAGTATGTTAGCAAACTTTTTTTTACGTTTTAATGATGACTTCTGTATTTTATAAACTGAGGATCAAAGACTGACAACACTGAAAGTTGAAAAAAGAAAAACCCAAGGGGTGATTGTATTTTGGGTTTTACGTCCCGGATTTGATTTTTTGGTATTTTTACTTTAAGTATTTTTAGTTTTAGTTTTCAATTATTGTTGTGTGTTTATATATTTATTACGTATAAATATGTATATTTTTCTTTTGTAATCTTTTAGAAAAATATTATTTTATTAGTAAATTGTCTAATTCTGAATTTTGTAATAATTCATAGCTTAATTTCAAAAAACAGTTTTGTGTATATATGAATTTATAATAAATATTTCTTTTTTAGCTTCACTGTCAAAAAAAACACATACTCTTTTGATTGATAGATCTGATTTTTTTAAAAAAGTTTATTACAATTTTCTTGTTTTAGTTTCGTGTGTCTGAGAAATATCGACTATTTTTCTCTGTTACCCATAAAATGATATGGAAGATTTAATGAAGTTATCTACTAGTCATTATGCAGAAGTAAGTTACAAATGAATAATATATAAGAAAGGGTTTTAAGATATTTTTTAGAAACTTATTATTTAGTAAATTTACGAAATGTTAGAGATTGGTGTAAAAAGATATGAGGTTAGCTGTTATTTTTGTTTTGTTTGTCATAAAGAAAGTGAAATAAAGAAAATAATTGTATCTTCTTAGAAAAAGTAATCAAGTTATTGATATAATATCACTCATGGGCTGCAATAGTGGCGCAACTCAAAAAACATGCGTTTTGGACTAAGAATAGGTGTAAATATAAAAATACACATTCTTTTCAGCAGCATTACTAGCACAACTCATAATTCAACTTGAAGGTAATTTTCGTTTAAGCAAACTAAAACTTTTCTTATGCATTTTCCTTAGCAATGAAAAATTTAAACCCACTTATCTCAAAACATGATTTTTTGAGTTGTGCTGCTATCGTGGCTCATGAGCGATATATGGGTTAATTTCCTTTAAAGTGATTTATAAATTTCTGAAAAATTCTGCTAAATAAGATAGATTATGTTAATTGGGCAAAAAATGAGTTCAGACTTGAAATTTTTTTAGAGTGACACCCATGATCACAGGGAAAACCTGGAATTGTCAAAGAATTTTAATTAAACTCTAAAAAGCAGGGAATAGTCAGGAAAAATTGCAATTTTTTAATAAAAAATCCTAGAAAATTTCTATATCATACCTGGAAAATAACCAGTCTTTGAATGTCAATAACAGTAATCAGTTATTGATATTCAATTTAAATAGTTCTAACATCTATTACAATTATTTTATTAAATTACACCTTTTAGTTTCCTTTCTCACTCTATTATTTGTTTTTGCCCACAAAATCTAATATTTTATATTACAAATTTTAAAAAATCAAAGTTTTTTGATAAAAAAAATAGCATGGTATAGATAAAATATGGTATGGATTTTCATTCAAGTTTACCTCGTATACTTGGAAAAGTCAGGAAATTTTTCAATGCAGGGAGAATTTTGAGTGGGAACCAACCCATCCTGACTTCAGTTAAATAATATCAATGCACATTTTTCTGAAGGGTGGGCAAACTACCCTTTTCTCTTGTTTATCTTGTATTTATTAAGAGTTTTACATTATAAAGTATGACCCTATGGCAGAATTTTTTAGGGCTTTCTGCGACTAACCTCTCGAGTACTAATATCTTCGAAAAGATACTTTTAATAATAACAAATAAACTAAATTAAAGTAACAGAAGCATCAACTTCAAAAAAAAAAATTATAATAATGTAATTTTTTAAACTGAATATGGAATATTTTTTTATTCTAATATTATGAGCAATATTCTCAAATTTTGTAAGTGGAATACGCATTAATTCTTTTCTTTTTTTGTAAGTCATCAACACATATAAAAACAATTTAAAAGTAGTGAAATCCGTAGCAGTAACTACAAAAAAAAAAAAATCGGATTTTGTTTAATATTATTTTGGTAATAAAACATAAATTATTAATCTATTTCTGTCTTATTTTCTTCTTTAGGTACGAAGGCCCAATCTGTCCTTGATAATTGCTTTTCAATCCATCATAGTTCAGCAAAAGTTGTTTTTAAACAAATTTTAGAGA